>OX123182.2:49236950-49776271 GCA_944739405.2 Euclidia mi | reverse complement strand
TTGCGCCCACAAAACAAGTGCCGTTATCCGTGTACAAACACTGTATAGGGCCGCGCCGTGAGAGAAATCGTTTAAGGGCTGCCAGGAATGACACCGTGCTTAAATCTGTCGCAACTTCAATATGCGTAGCGCGCGTCGTTAAGCATGTAAAAATACATAGCCAGACTTTACGGCTTTTAACACCTCGACCACGCACTGGCGTATACTGCAGTGGTCCTGCGTAATCACAACCGGTGTGTGTAAACGCTTTAGCAACCTGGTTGACGCGCTGGCTAGGGAGATCGGCCATGGGAGGGAAAGTCGGACGCGGACGAAATTTGAAACAGACGTTACATTTATGTATTCTGTGACGAATTATTCGTCGAGCGGCTAAAATCCAATACTTATGCCTAAGTAAGGACATAAGCAACTCCGGACCGGCATGGAGGTGCTTCTTGTGATAAAAATCAACAAGAAGGTCGACAACATGATCATGTCGCGGCAGAATACAAGGATGTTTGTAGTTATAAGGTTCATCCGAATTTGACAGACGACCCCCAACGCGTATGACGCCGTGTTCATCGAGAAACGGCTTGAGTCTAAGGATAGCGGGAGAACAAGGTACATTGTCTTTTAAATTTTGAATGTCGTTACTAAAATGAACAGCTTGTACAGCTCGTAGTAACTTACATTCTGCGAATTTGATATCAGTACTTGATACAAAAGTCTCATTAGGTAGGTGCCTAAGAAACCTATAGACATAAACGATGGCGCGGAGTAACTTAGACCACGATGACATGCGTAGTGCGAGTGCATAGATGGGAGACTCCGCAACCTCAGCAATCACGGGATAAGAAACAGACTTCCGTTCGGGTACATCTTCGTCTTCTGCACTGTGGTCAAAGGGTTGCATGGGCCATTCTGACGGATCATGGGAGATCCAAGAAGGTCCACGACGCCACAATGGATGATGCAGAAGATTAAGTGGAGTGACACCACGAGACAAACAATCTGCGGGGTTCTCAATACCCGCGACGTGATTGAAACAAGTAGCGGGAACAAGTTCAATCAATTTGCTAACGCGGTTGGCGACAAAAGTCTGCCAGCGATGAGGAGAAGAATGAATCCAAGCGAGCACTACTTTGGAGTCGGAAAATGCGTATAATTTATTAATGGGGTAGTGGGGCAAAACTGTGTCTTGAACCTTGCGGAGCAACTGAGACAGCAGAAGGGCCGCGCACAACTCCAGTCTCGCAACTAATGGTTTTAACAGGTGAGACCTTAGACTTGGCACAAACTAACTGCACCGATTAGTTAGAACCAATGCGGACTTGCAGATATACGACTCCGCCGTAAATCACCCTGTAGATTGGGGCCGGCATGCAAAATGTCATTAATCGACTGACCCGATGTAGTCTTACAACTAGCGTCTAAAACCACACGGAGTTTAGTAGAGGTTTTATCTTCGCGAACTACGCCGTGATGCGGGATATAATATGAGGGCAGAGAGTTGCCCTCGTTGTTTACAACTACACTCAAAAAACCTTTATCTATGTAGTCACGAATGACGTCATTATAGGCGCTGCGTAACTTAGGTGATGCATCAAGTTTACGTTCCAAACAATGGAAACGTCTGAGCGCAGCAGCGTACGAGTCGCCTAACGAATAAGGGTCACCACAGAATGGCAACGCCACAACGTATCTGCCACTGTCGTCACGAACAGTGGTAGCGCGGAAATGCTCTTCACACTCGAGATCTTTACGGCTCATCGAGGGCGGTGCGGTAACCTCTTCAAGCTCCCAAAATCGCTTGAGAAGAGAGTCAATATTGTTTTCTTGAAGAACAGAACAACAGCAAGACGTAACGTATTGAGAAGTATGTAATGTAGGTACGGTACCCATAATCACATACCCAAATACCGTCTCAATAGCGGGCGGTAAGTTATTTTGCTCACTACGTACCACTTTAGTAAGTAGCAAGTGCGGGAATATTGCGGCTCCGATCAAAACATCAATGTCTGCCGGATTCGCAAACTCCAAGTCCGCTAGTGGCAATGACTCGAGATGTGTGAGAAGCGACACGTCCACATTAGCGTTTGGCAATGTGTCCGTAATACGCTCCACGATAAGGGAAGAAATGTTAAAATTAATGTCCCTATCAAAACGCGAATGTATTTTAATATCTACGGAACCCTTGCAATGTTTTTCTGATCCGCCTATCCCTCGGATTATTGAGTTCGTATTTTTAAAGTTGTTCCATAATCCGAGGCGTTTGAACAATTCTAACGTTATTAAATTGGTCTGAGATGCGCTATCTAGCAGACAACGTACCATGTGCGGCGACCCATTAACATCATATATGATGACTTGCGCTGTCGCTAACAGAACAGTCTTAGACGCCATACATGGCGGCCTAGCACTGCTCTGATCACTACAAGCGCGCAAAGGCCGTCCGCGCGTGCGTGCCGCCCGCGCAATGGATGTCGTACACAACGATATATCATTCTGAGGCGTGGAGGGGGAAGTCACCGTGGCCTGCACCAAATGCAAATGCAAATGCCTAAAATGATAAAGTAGTATATTATTTAAGTGAAATTGCATTTCAAAACCAGAAGCAGGATGAGTTTATAAAGAGAATTGAATAAACCACACAAATTCAAATAATCTAGCATTAACAAACATTAACACTTTATGCACACGTCTACACGTGTGCATAAAGTGTAAAGTTTTAAATTACAAATTTGAATATTGCTAGTTCTGAACTTGTATTAACTAGATCGAGATCAGTCATATTTCGATACCAAGTAAAAAAAGATACGAAAACAGTAGTGTTGGATAGAATAACTATAAGTGGGATGATATTTTGTTTTGCTTAATTGTCATTTAGACTAATATGTGTGTTATAATCAAAAAGATATTTCAAATTATTGTACCGTTTTCAAGTAATAAGATAAAAAAAATATCACAACTTTCAAAACCTTACGTTCACGAGATCAATATACAACAAATGTATTATCTAACATTAAAGCGGTAGTCCCGATTTAACCAATAAACATTGGAAGCGGGTCTTCTCTGAGTAGTTGATTGTTCTCTATTTGTATTTTTGGTCCCAATCGGGCCGGGGATTGTCTCGGTTCGTGTTTTTGTCAACAGTCACGTTGCGAACGGTTGCTTAATCATGAATGACACGTTTACGTATTCAGAAGGCTCGCCCCACCCGCTAACGAGAGACGAGATAAGTTTACAAACGTCGTAATCTTGAATTCCCGAAGGCGTTCACTCTCAGCGTTGATTATCCAGGACTTGAAATTAACATATTAGGAATGTTCTGTGTTCCCGTAGATTTCTATGTAAGAGATCTGCCACATTACACGTGCTGAGAGGTACAAAGTGCTCCATGTTTACTTACAACGCGTAAATGCTAAATTTTCTTGGATAAAATTACTGTATAGATCTCTGAACTGTTAAAGCAAGCTGCTTTTTTATACTTTACTGTATTAGTGTATGTAATGTAGACAATTCTTTAACTAATAAGTAAAATAAATAAAGATTAATCGATAACAAAGATATACCTATTAGTACAGGTAATAATCTAGTACGTCTGTTTCGTGTTAGTAACTACAAGTGGTTTACTCCTGAAATCCTCACTGACACTTCCTCGTTGCATTATCTACAATATCATCGCATTGAAACCTGCGTGCTGGCTCGAGTTCTCGATAATGTGGGGACTGCCAACTTACATCTTGGCCAGCGTAAAGGACTATGGCCTCACCCTTCTCATAATGAAATTATACTAGTACCTAGTTATGTAGAGAACTTATAAAAAGGGCTGATATTAATTTTGATGGCGCAAATGTTCTATGTTCAATAGTAGTGCAAACTAGAGTTTAAAAACGAAGGTTTCAGTATTCCAGATGCATCCAATTTATTTTCCGTATGACAACATTTTCATATTAGCAAAAACAACGAAATAACACGGAGAACCATTTTACAGTAGCAAATGTTAGTTTTACAAACCAAAGAAGTAAATAATGGGTTTTTCCGAATTCTCAGTAGCAGCACGGAGTCTGGTAATGTACCTGGTAACGGTAGTAGGCTCGCCCTCTATTACCTGGGACCTAAACATTCATGGCGAAGTGTGGGTGTAATATTACACCTCTGCCTACCCCTTCGGGGATACAGGCGTATCGCGTCTAGAAACAAAAAGAAGTAAATAGCATTTAGTATTAAATAGTACACAAATAAAAAGTACTTTTGGCAAATCGGCAGTTTTGAAGTTTATTTTCCCTAAACAAAAGCAACGCATCATTTGAAGTAGGAACAAAACAAAAACTGGCTCAAGAAATACCATTTAATTTTATAGGTGTCTGAGGCACGGTCTGAGGCGAGACTACAAACACGAACAATATCATGTGTAAGTGCCCTAGAGCGGAGCGATATATATGTTTGAATAGCGGATTGAGCTCCCAGCGTCCTCTACGGTTGCTTCAAAAACAATGACTCTGTCTCTCGCCTATGTGCACCACTCTTCACATATATCTATACACATAAATAAAATTGGAGTGTCTGTTTGTAATATAATAATAACCGCTTTTTACTAAATGCATATGGATGTTTACATGGTACCTACATATACCGGCATGTCATGTTTTTAAAATTTTGTCTGTCGGTCTGTTTGTTCTCGCTAATCTCTGGAACGGCTGGACCGATTTTGACGGACTTTCACTGGCGGATATCTGATGTACCAAGGTGTAACTTAGGCTATAAATTAACCGGGTACAGGAAAGTAGTTCGCTCAGGATGCGGGTGAAACCGCGGGAAACAGCTATTATACATATGCATATGACGTGTTCGTCTAGCTTTAATTAAACCCACATAAAGCTAGTATTGCCAGTGAACTATATGAGTGAACTAACTAAAACTAGACTTGAAGACACTCCGGTCGTATAATGTTGGTTGTTTAGTTGTTTCGGAAACATTTACACAACTCATATAATCCGCTTTATATTGCAAAACTTGTGATCTCCATACTCTTATTAGTGCTCTGGGTTTGTGGCTGCTTAGTGATTGACTGGCATCAGTTTTTGTTAGATTAATGAGTTTTGAAATTGCTTAAAGCTTATCAAATAAAGTTTTAGAACTATAGTAATCTTAATTGTACGTTAAAGGTGCTTAGAACTCCTCACTACTTAGTTGGCCATATACTGGCCAACTAGTAAAGAGCTTAAATGACTTCTATGACGCACAAATTATTTAAGTTTAAGAAAAAAATACCTATCTGATACTAAAACACACAATAAAGTGATGTGATTATGTTCAATACGGTCAACTTACTTGGCCAGTTCTCGTTACTCCAGAACGATGGTCTAAAATGACAGCAGGTCCAACAACAGTTCGTTTTGATTACTTGAAGATATTCACATTGATAAAACCTTCGATCCGGTATAATGAGAACCGGGCCTTAGATCAGAAATTTTATCAACAATCTTTAGTATCCATTTGACTAGTCCGCACCTCGTTCCCTAACTATAAACACAACTATAAGCCAGTGGTCGGCCTAAACAATTCCCTCGCTTGCGTCATGAAGGGTACAACAGTAGTAAACTCTTCGTATTTCATTTTTCCATGTTACGAGTTTTGGGTTAGTCATTAATGAGTCTTTTGAGACACCCGCCTAGTACCCATAAAATACTATCCTATGTAAAACATTTCGACTAGAACTTTGCTATAAATAAGTATGTTTTTCATTTAGGCTCGGCATGAATAGATAGGTACATTAAATTTAATAGACTTTAATTACTTAATGCTGCTTTTATAGTAATTACAATTTTGTTTTGAAATTAAACTAAGCTAGAATTTTTAACGGTAATAGGAATTAAAGGCGCAGACTGGGTGACCTGTCCGTGAAAACCACTCTTCGGTTATACAAAATATACACAATAGACAAGTGAAATAATTTAACAAACTAATAATAATAATATTCTTTATTGTACACCAATCGGAAATACATATAAAAATTGTGATTAGCAGGTAATGCACAAAGGGCGGCCTTATCACTAAAAAGTAATTTCTTCCAGGCAACCTTTGGATGGACTGGAAACTGACGGATTTCGAAAAGGGTAGTGTTGGTGTGATAAGATATTGTACATAATTAATTGAATTTTAAACAATAAATAGGTACAAAATACTGTAATTAAATAATAATACATATATTAATAAATATACCATACTTTGTTAATGCTATACTTATATACTAACACTAACACTCGTCCCAATCCGTAATTAGTTAATAGACTAGGTAAGCTATTTACGTGTAAAACGTTTCGTTATATAATTTAGTAACTCGGTCTTTAGACAAGGTCTGGATAAAGTGAAAGCCAAATTGTATAGACTTTGTAGCAAAAGTAATTCGAGCCGTGGCAAATGAATCATTAGTCCTAAACTAATATTAACCTGTGTTGTACAAACAAAGAGTTTGGGGCGTACTTCTAATATCATCAGAGAAGCGTCGCTCGTGAGCTCTTGTTTCGTTTCAAGCAAATGTTCTTTCATTTTATAATGGATCGGCACTGGGGGAATATTTGTTGGCAAACTTTCGCCAGACACTGATATTTACATAATAAAGAAAGAGGTAAGCGATTCGAGTGTTCCTGAAAACGTATTCTTGTCAAGATTTGGATTTTTTTAAAGATTTGCACGTCAAATTTGAGCTACCGTACGTTTATTTGCCATCCAATTTCGCACGTAATTAGAATCCACAACCTAATGAGGCACATCAACACGTAATACAATAAACCTCGACATGGTGAATCGTGCGTGCTGACGAGATGGAAAGAGTATTTTGAAGGATTATTTGAAAGAACGGCTGTAGAGACACCCATCGATGAAATGAATGCTAGTGATAGCAATGATGAAAGCGTTATTGGCGTGGATGAGATCGTGAAGGCACTGGAAAGTATAAAAGCAGGTAAAGCTGCAGGATATGATAGGATTACAGTCGAAATGCTGAAGGCTGGACAGGGCATCATAGTTGGTCAGTTGCAGCGGTTATATAACTTGTGCTGGAGCACCGGCCGAGTACCTAATGACTGGGCCACAGCTGTAGTTGTGCCTCTGTATAAAGGAAAAGGCTCGCAACAAGACTGCAAAAACTATAGAGGCATTAGCCTTCTCAGCATTGTTGGCAAATTGTATGCAAAGTTACTGATTGAAAGAGTTATGCAAGTAACCGACAAGAAAATATGGGATGTACAAGCGGGATTCCGAAAGGGTATGGGATGCACGGATCAGGTTTTTTCCTTGCGAAGCATAGCCGAAAAGTTTTTGGCCAAATGTCAAAAGGTCTATTGCGCATTCGTGGATTTCGAAAAGGCTTACGATAAAGTGGTGAGGAATGAAATGTGGTCGGTGCTGTCAATGAATGGGGTAGACAGCAGCCTCATTCGAGCTCTGAAATCCCTTTATGAGAATTCTAGAGCTTGTGTGAGGATAAACGGGGCATACACTGACTGGTTTACCATCGAGAAAGGTGTTAGACAAGGATGTGTAGTGTCGCCGTGGCTGTTTAACCTCTTCATGGACAGTTGTTTGCAAGATTTATAACATAGTGACTGCGGGTTAAAGATGAATGGGTTACTCGTCAAATGCCTCCTTTATGCTGATGATCATGTAATACTTGCGTCTTCAGCGGAGGAGTTGCAGGAGATGGTAACAATCATGCATGGTGCGTTAGAGAAGAAAGGAATGAAAGTGAATGTAAGTATAACGAAAGTTATGGTTTTTGAAATGGAGGATTGCGTTACGGCTTGTAATGTTTTGATCGATGGACAGCGAGTGGAACAAGTAGATAAGTTTGTTTACTTAGGTACGTTGTTTACAAGAGATGGTAAGAATGAAGAAGATATTGAAAGAAGAGTTAATGCAGGTAGTAGAGTCAATGGAGCTCTGAAGGCTTTTATGAATAGTCAAAATGTGTCTAAAAAGGCACGTTTGGCTGTGCATAGATGGGTGTTTCTGGGTACCCTTATGTATGGTAGTGAATGTTGGGTATGGCAGAAGAGACTTGAAAGTAGAATAAATGCGGTAGAAATGAGAGCACTGAGAAGTATGTGTGGTATATCTTTGACCGACAGAGTAAAGAATAGTGTGATAAGAGAGTCGTGTGGGGTAAATGAAGATGTAGTGACAAGCATCGAGAAAGGCAGGTTAAGATGGTTTGGGCACATGGAGAGGATGGATGACGAAATACTGACAAAGAAGATATATAAGGCAAATGTGAATGGGACAGGACGAAGGGGAAGACCTAGGCGAACGTTCTCTGACCAGATTGGAGATATCCTTAAAAAAGGACAGGTCAGAAGTACCCTAAACAGAAGAGCATGCATGAGAAACTTGATGGGAGTGAATGAAGCGAGAGAGGTATGTCAGAATCGTTGCAAATGGCGTTCCGTAGTCTCTGCCTACCCCTCCGGGAAACAGGCGTGAGTCTATGTATGTATGTATGTATCTTTTACACGCAAAGTTTATTAGGAAAATGTGTACTGGGAACGTGTTGTTCCTTCTGCTTATCAAATTTGCTTTTACAATTCCCCGAACACTTTGATACGTATATGTTTTGAATATTCAGTTGAGTTAGGTGGTTTCTCACGGCGAGATAAATCTTAGATTACTTGTTCAAACAGTAGTTGAACCACAGCGTAGGTATGCTAATTAAATAAGTTTTACAAAATTGAATTTGTTGAACAGAATGAATGAACAAAAGCTCCTTCGCGCTAATTTTGTACAAGACTACGAGAGTGGGCTGGGTCTGTATAGCATTTTTAGTAATGTTTATTATGAATACTGAATAGGTAACTCAATAACTTATTTAGTAAAGACAAACTTATTAATTTATACAATAATTTAATTTGGTAATTCACAAGGAAACTCAATATCTTCGTCGTTCTTAAAGTTTATATTAAAGTCGACAAAACTTATTGGTGTTACAATATTTGAAAGTAGTCGCAAAACTTTAACAGGTTGTTACTACAACCATCAGTGCTTCAATATTACATGGCGGATCATTTCTTTTACGATATTACACCCTAAAACTGTCCATGAATTTGAAAGAAACGTGTTGAGAACTGAACGTTCGCAAAAATAGATTGTATTTTATTGAACTTAGTTGTCATCATATCTCCGTATACCCTCGGGGACAAAGGGGGATCCTTTGACAATGTTATCGACGCGACACAAAAATACTGGCCAACAAACAAAGAGAGTAAAGTTCAGAGTGTTTTCTTACGCCTTTCACAGATAAGTCTAAAGGTTGCGCTCCAGTTTTATCGTTTATTTTACTGTTTAAATGCACCTTTTATAAAATAAATAAAATATTTGACAAGGACTAATATGTATACAACTGAATTAGATTGTTTTAGCAGAAATATTTTGTAAATAGTGATAACAAATCTCAGCAATAAAGCTATCTCTCAAATGAAATTGTGTGCTTAATAATATCTACGTAGCTTTATTATAAAGACAATCCTATGAAAAGAAATTTGCGCGACGTAATAAAGCGCTTACTTTACTTAGCTTGTAGGCAATATTAAATTATTTGTAATATGATTGCACTATTAGCACAGAATAGTTAGTAATAACGGTACGGTGGCATAGAACATACTACTGGTTTTTAGTTTACTGTTTGTTTTTCGACAAAGTAGCTATGATAATTATTTCTGAAACAAGAGTGTATGAAATATTTTTAGATTTTACTATTAATTATATGCATAACAAGATTAATACTGTCTGGTCCGTCTTTAATCCGATTGTCCAGTATATACATTATTATAAAAGAATTATTGTATAAAGTACATTAAAAAATATATTGTGGTTTAGGTAAAATAATCCAAATAAAGACTCAAATGGTTTTCAGTGAAAATCTGTTTAATCTTAGACGAAGGGCAGGTTTTCGGATTAGATAACCATTATATCTGCTAGATAAAACATTGAGTACCGTACTAGCTATTAATCCCGACTTCGTCAGCGTAACCATTTAGAAGAATGGTTCCAATTTTATTTTGTTTTATGTTTTAGATTTAGGTTCCTCAAAACTTAGTTACAGCATTGTTACATGATTAAATATATTTAAGCTAAATAGTTTAAAAAATAAGGTGAACAATATAATCTATTATAGAGGAACACCTAGTGCACTTTAGTAACGAACATGTACATTCCTAAAATAACATTACAAACATACACATCAAATTATATGTACGTATGTTGTTATGAATATTTGGAAAATAACTGATAATAAAGCAGTTCTATGATTTAAATACAATGTATTATTTCGGCGAAAATATCAACGTAATACAAGATACAAAATGTTATCTTCTATCGGTTTATATTCATACTAGAGGACGCCAGCAGCTACGCCTACTTTTTTTAAATTTACTCGTTTTGGCCGATTCCGTGGGAATTTCGCGAAATCCCTTCTTAGTGCACCCCTACGGTCCCCAAGGAACATACTTGCCAAATTTCAGCTTCCTGCGCCTAATAGTTTCGGCTGTAGCGTGTCTGTCAGTCAGTCAGTAACGCAACGATTTTATATATTAAGAATACGTAGAACATCACAAATAACTCCCAAAGGCATATAGTAGGTACACTCGTATATCAATAGCCGAACGCAAGACAGATAAGCGGGTACGAAAATTTTTTTAATCCACGTGTTAATCAGAATTTCTTGACAAAAAATAAGTAACACTATGACCAATGTGGACATCCAACCATCCATGATATGTAATTACCAACTACATGATCGTATAAAGGTGTTCAATCATGTAACGGACGGCTTTAAAAGGTATTTACCTGAGAATTCTGTTATATATTATTAAGTTCTATTTAAGAATTCAATTCTATATTTCCGTCGTGTAAAACTTTCTATTTAAGAATTCAATTCTACATTTCCGTCGTGTAAAACTTCTTTAATCATTATCATCGTCCTAGCATTGTTGCATCAAAGACTGTCGCATTGGAGCCCAGGGTACCTATGCTTCCCAGTCTAACCAGTTTAGACAGAATATTAGCTTTTTCATAAGGTGATTACAGTCTGAACTCCAGAATTCAAAGCCATATTAAAGGGTGCCGACATAACGGCTGTCAAAGAACTTCACTACAACCGGGACAGACCAACGCAACGTCTTAAATAGCAAACCACGACAAGTTAAACATCTTTTTTATTACAAAGAATAATATTTGTAGATCGTTATTGTGTATGCGGTGTTTGTAAATGCTGCTCATAAATTATTCTGAAATTTACAGCTTTCCAACTGTGGATCTCAATCTACATACACGTTAGACGAAAAGGTCTATTTCTAGTGATTGCATGTGGCTATTCAATTTATGTCGTCTATCACTTTCACATCCTATGACGTTGCCTTTATTCACATCTGAATCTTAAGAAAGAACTTAGCCTGCAAAATAAGACATGAACGCAAGCGATCGAAGATGGTTTTTTGCATTGAAAAACCTACACGAGGTTTAAAAAATAGGCCAAGTTATTGCCTCAGTCGTCTTTACGCCTTCCTACTATAACTTTGTGTTTGGGATTTGAGTTATTCCGCGCTAATACAATTTACATAAACTGCATTTAATGAGCTAAATCCACCCAGTAGAGCAATTGTAAGAGCCAAATCTTGTATGTACATTTAAAGTAGCTCTTGAACCACATACATACATGTATACAAATCGTCTAAAACTTTTATATTATCTTCCGTCCTGAGCTTATTAGTAAGTTTGTGAGATGCCGTTTCAAGTTTCTACAACAAACATAATGATGGCCATAACAATGTCAGGTTTCCTGCCAGACGAGGAGAACTAGAACTTTTAAACGCTTGAAATAATTACAGGGTAAAACAATACAATCACTTTACATTATTGGCTGGAAATTAAATTCCTTCGTTTAAGTATTAGCCTGAGATATTTTCTTGTACTCACAATTACTTCACTGACAAATACTCAAAGAATGAAAGAAAAAAATATTTTGTTGATTAAACTAGACTTTTCCCGCGGCTTGCTCGCGTTAAGTTCGGGTTAACACAAATCTCCTTTAATGTGAGTATTTGCCCGCCCTTGAACTGAAGCAACTAACAAATTAGTTGTTATTGCAAAAGCAGGTTTCATGGGAAATTGGACTCCTTTTAACTGGAACGGCAAATCAGTTGGAATAATGGATATGCGGGAAATTACGATTTTCGCCCGTAATGTATGCAAAAAATGGCATTTTGTTCGTACACAAGCACGTTATCTACACACTCATAATGCGCATTATTTGAAAAATTATAAGATGAACACGCAAGATTATAATAATATTAGTTTAATTTCTTGAACTACATGATCTTTATAATATAAGTAAGTGATATTATTAATATAAAAATAGAATGATAAGGCATGATGTTAACTTAAGAACGCTTGCAGCTACGTCCGCACATTTTCTTTACTTTGTTTATCCCGTATATTTCTCGAACCCGTGAGTATTTCGCGAAATCCTTTCTTAGTGCACTTGCACTCCTCCGGCCCCCAAGAAACATAGGTACATGCCAAATTTCAGCCTCTTGCATTTAATAGTTTTGCCTGTTGCCGTTGTCTGTCAGACAATCAGTAAAGCAAGAAATTTACAGATGATAATACATACATGTTGTATTAAGTATTATATGTCAGGTAATTTAATTTATATGAACAGCAACACACATAAAATACCGCCTGTCAATAAGCGACATTAGACACGAAAAAATATAGTCGTCGGAAACCTCCTTTTAGAAGTCGAAAATGAGAAGTATGAATTTAATATTAATATTTCTATCATACTATTTATGATCCATCAAAATATATCATGATTATTCATAGCGGCAATTTATTCCGAAGACGTCTAAATTGTTGAATTTTAAATGTAGATACGTTGTTTCGACAACCTTATATAACATTATTAACAAAAAAATAATAAAAATAACAAATAATTAACAACCATTTGGATACAATATGACATTCGGACCAGTTGGACAAGTGCATATATTTGAAATTACATGTCCTGACATATCATCGTAGAGTCACATACATAAAATTTGAACGGTGTGTACCTCTTACAGCGTAGCGTAGGCACCCATTATGGGAGATATTTTTTGTATTCCACTCCTAAGGGGGTAAAATAGGAGTTGTGTAGTGAAATTTTGTTTCAAAGCAAGCTATATGAAAGTTCGGGCAACAGTACGGCTAATAAATAATACAATGAAATGTTTGCTATCGTCTTCATAACTAGTAATAAACCTTTTAAAACTAAAAAAAGTAAATTTTCATCTTTGGGAGCTTATTAAAAAAAGAGAGTTCAGAATTAATATCGATATGTGCCATCATGAAGAATAGATCAGCCTAAATTCTACCTCGTATTTCATATAGGTAAAACGTTTTTGTGTCATTTATACTTTATTAAATGTTGTATGTGCGACTTAAAGCCAATAAAGGTATTTTAAACGTTTATCGGAGAGTGGTGAATCTCGCTTGCCGATAACTTCTGGATAAATTACTAGACGGATACAATTATACAGACATAGACATATTTTGAAAATAAGCTCTCAGATTACGCCTATTTAGAGGTATTGAAACTTTGTTTCTTGTGAAACATAAAATGCAAACTCCAGGATATTAGGATCTCGAAGGATATTACTGCAATTGATAGTCACAGCGGCAGCCAGTGCCTTTTAGCACTCTACTTAGGCACTAGTCAAAGGGTAAATTGAAGATTTTTGGCCTATTTGCCAAAATACTGGAGAATAAACTAAGGCTAAACTAATGTTTCGATTATCATCCGCAATTTTTAATTCTCAGTAAAATATATTTTAATCCAAACTTTACATTAAATTATTTAAAATTTATAGTATAATTTTATACAGCCTTAAGCATACCAATATCATAAAAAAAATATGTATGGAGTGTCTTTGAACGACAGAGTAAAGAATTGTGTGATAAGAGAGTGTTGTGGGGTAAAAGAAGATGTTGTGACAACCATTGAGAAAGGTATGCTAAGATAGTTTGGACACTAGGAGAGGATGGATGACGAAAGACTGACCAAGAAGTTACTTAAGTCAAATGTGAATGGGACAGGAGGACCAGATTGGAGACATCCTAAAAAAAGGACAGGTTAGAAGTACCCTTAACCGAAGAGCATGCATGAGAAATTTGACGAGAGTGAATGAAGCAAGAGAGATACTTGATACTTGATGGCACATTTCAGGATCGTTGCAAATGGCGTTCCGTAGTCTCTGCCTACCCGTCCGGTAAACAGCCGTGAGTCTATGTATGTATGTATGTATCATAAAAATATATGGTTAACAATGCAAAATTAGAACATACAGTCAAAATACCATAAAAGAATCTCAGATCGTTTCTTATACACGTCAAAGAAAAGGTACATTTGAGTGGGCGTTCTTAAATTACCTTTGTCCTATCATACCCGGTTGATAGGTTAAGCGTCATGTTTCAGGACTATTTATATCGTATTTATTGTAACATCCGGTATAAAGAACTTATTAATTAGTGCTAGCGAAGACTGCCAACGCAAACCGGGCACGTTGACCGGGGCGGGGACATGCGCGGCGAATGACCTAGGTCTTTGTTCTACTTAATTTAGGTAAAATTATTATTTGTTTTACCATATCATTTTTCACGCGAAACTTTAATATCCATTATTCGATTCTCTGGGGTACTTAAAAGGTCGCATACGCTTAATTAGTTTGCATAGTAGGCAAACACCAACGTTTATTAGAATTAAAACTATGAGTTATAGCGGAACCTTTTTAAACATATAAAATAATAACTTCCTTCTCATTTACTTGCTCAATTATATAGTGTGTAAGTACAGCCAACCAAAGGTGGACCCGACGAATAAGTTGTAAGTTTGGGATATGCAAGTAGGACCTATGAAGTGTATGGACTATAATAATATGTATTCTAGTTTGACACTTTAGGGTTACAAAAACATGGGAACATCACCATATTGGTCATATTCAGTGCAATGCTCGTAACAAAGAATTGTTTATACAAATAAATATATACAATACATATAGGTATAGTGAAGTAGAGAATGATTGGTGGATGCTAATTTAAACCAGAATTGTAGATTCTCAATACGTTTATCATGTTATTATCATAATAATATATCATAAACAATATGGTAGCGAACATAAATTAAAACAGGTTTTCGCGTTTTACGTAGTGTAAAACCAGTTGCAATGAATAATGTTAAATAGTTGTGCGTCGGTCGTAATGTGTATTCGTCACGCAATTTGAGAGTTTCTCCTATTCGCGACAATTCGCCACGAAGCGGTTTCTCTGAGATAAACAGGAAAATATAACATTTTCGCACCCTTTTATGTAGAAGATATATTTGCAAGACTAACCGGATAAGTTGTTGTCGAATTAACCGTATACGAGTCGCGTGAATAGAATCCCCCATCACTTCTGGTGGCCATAAAAAGTGTTGTGGTCTATAAC
Organism: Euclidia mi; assembly: GCA_944739405.2. Lineage (NCBI taxonomy): Eukaryota > Metazoa > Arthropoda > Insecta > Lepidoptera > Erebidae > Euclidia > Euclidia mi. Next base: position 49,760,773 of record OX123182.2, on the reverse strand, counting down.
AAAAGACGGACAATGTCGTACTGCATTAGTTTATTACGGTGTTCCTCCTGTGGTGATGTAGGAGGCTGTGGGAAGAAATTAATTGAATTCGCGATGTTTGCGTTTGGCTGTATTGGTCATTCTTTGGTTGTGAGAGTGCGGCATCAAATAGAATATACTGAATTCCGCGTACAAATACCTAAGTAACGTCGCCCTAACATTTGTAGCATTTACGTAAATAGCCCTATTTGTCTTGTATATTATCGTCTGCTCAAATAGGTTTACGAGTATATGTGAGTCTGGCGTGGGCTTAAATGTTTACTTTGTTTATGGCAAAAATACGGCAAAATATGTATTCCATCTAATATTTAGCAATGTGAGGACCCATTTACTATTTTTCTAGGAATGTTGAAGCAATGAAATTTATGATAGAGGGTTACAACTATCACCCTATTATCATACAATTTTGTTTTCCAGTGTTTTTCCAAGATTATTGCGAACAACCACGGTTATATTTAATCACAGTAACGGTTAAAAGTAGTAGTCCAGTGACCATTAATATTTTATTAGACACTAAGATTGTAGCATTTGAGAACCAGTTGGTAGAAACCGATTGTCCGCCTAGAGTTTGCAATAGGTAATAAAACACAGTGACAACTTCGATCCCAAACGGAGTTTAACCAATGTTAGAGCTTGAGAGAATATTATCCATGTTGCTCGTGACAAATGGCAACACTTATCGCAGTTTACAGTCTCCTGCACAATACCACATAAATTGGCTTTCCAAAAGTTTAATTTGTGAGTCTCGCTGTGTGAAAAGTCAGTGCTGTTTACGGATTAATGCAGACGTGATAATTGCATTTCATGTATGATGTATGTATGTGTGTTTCGTATTTAGGCTGAATGGTTTGATGTCTAACGTTTAAACAACTATGGCCACGCAAACAATAGTTATACAAACTCCTTTTCAATCAGTTCTAAATTGTCTTTTGGGTCGCGTAGGATGTTTGTTTCAAGTATGAGATTACACTGTAATGTGTGTGCCACAACAATCCGTGGTTAATATCCCGAATGTTTTTAAAACTAATGAAATTAGCAAGAAAGCTTTAAATTTGTCTTTCAACCAAATAGGTACAATTGTTTACTTCAGAAAATTTACATATTATAATATGCAAAAATAGTACTGAGGTCCGAAAACAATGTATATACATTTATACGTCTCTACAAACAGATACAAACACACATACCCTTTGATGGTATATTTCTCCGAACCAAAATCACGACCTCCATAAAACAAACAAATGTATGCAAATTAGTTATTACTGTAAATCATAACTTGGTAAAGTAACTGGTGTGTGAATTATGGTCGTATTCTGAAGGAAGGGTTGCTGCCTTGATGCTTCTACCGTACACTGGGTAGATTATTCATTAATAAGCACATTGTTCTGGCTTCATACATATTATGTTAGGGTCGAATAAGTCAATTAGGACTAAGAACAGCGTATGTAGATGTTTCATATGGTGCTTTTGACGTGTCAGCGCAAAGGTATTAATTTTGAATTTTATTTGTCTTTGGCTTGCTGTTGTGTTCGTACAGTTTGTGGATATTCCTATTATGTTTCAACTCAGATAATCTATCCACGTGCCTTTCATCAAACCTGTTTAGCGACACTGGGCAGCAAACACATAACTTCGCACTTCGCTATTTGTATAATAATAGAAAGATAATAAATCCTACAATAATAGTAGGATTGGTTATGCACCTTACCCGCGTCGACTTTAGATTAATTGATTGAGGTGAAACGTTTATTTTTACTATTAAAAATAGCGTAGGTTACTTGACAACACGATAAAAATATAATGATTTCACTCATTGATAGTGTCACTAGGTAGAATATTTATTATTTTTCTTAAATTTGTATTCGTATTATTAATTTCTGCGTGACAGATGCGTGGAGTAGCATCAGAACATGTAGTGTTTGGAGTAGACAAAATGTTAATATTATTATTTGTCACCGCGAGAGCAGTGTTATAATTTTATTATTAACTAGCGGCACGTCCCGGCTTCGCACGGGTGATCCCTAACATTTTCTAGAAATAAATATAGCCTATGTCACTCAGGGATAATGTCGCATTATAATGCTGCAAGAATTTTTAAAATTGGTCTAGTAATTTTTTAGTTTATTCGTTACAAACATACAAAAATACAAATCTTTCCTCTTTATTATAATATTATAGACAAAACGAATTCTTGCGTAAATCTTGTAACATTTTTAGAGTATGCAAATTTCTCGATTTTTCGGCCGTCGACGCTACCTTTGGCACTATGGCTTTTAAACAAATTTTAGTTTTATATGCAAAAAGTAATTCGCCTTACCATCAATACATATTTAGCCTATACCTACAATACGCCTATGGACAAATATGGTGATCCCAAAAATCTTACTTACATAGCCCGCTTTGTTTATTAGCAAATACAGACCTAAACACTTAGCTAACAACCTTCCTAGATCTTGGAATTGGGACTTATAACCCCTGTTTGTACTCTTAGTTAATAAAATACTTTTATTTTTCGCCGATTACCTACTTTTTATATAAAGATGGAAACACTTTTATAAAACAAAGAAGGTATTTTTTACTAGTTGTTTCTGCACTATTAATTCACAATAGACAATATTAATAGTCGTGGATATCCTGTCGGGAAACTATAAGGAGTAAAGTAGTTCTAATAAAAAAGAGTTGTTGAAAGCTGAAGTGTATTTTAAAATATTAATTAGGAATTGCTAGCTAGTAACTATTTATGCTTCACTAAAGTTGTCTCGCTCCGTAAGAATTATCCATGGAATCCTCATCTCGGCGGCCTTTTGCCGAGGTTTTAGTCAGACAAGCCACTCTGGGTAAGCAGGGATATAGCTGTATAATCTATTTCAAAAATAATTTTATTTGCAAAGTCTTTCATGTCTGTAGTGTGGCGGATTGTATTATTAAAAATTCTCAAAGCTCAAGGAAATCTAAAGAAATGCTAATAAGGACATTTGTTGCTATACATGAATGGGCCGGCTCGACCGGGGAAGTACTACCCTCTCACAGAAAATCGACGTAAAGTAACAGTACCTAAATTGTTGCGTTTCGTTCGGTGAGTGAGAGTGCCGGACGCCCTATCCCCTATTCCTTCTCCCTCATCTTACTCCTCATCCTTTTCCTTTTCACAACCCCAAGGGGTGGCAACGCACTTGTGACTCCTGTGGTGTTGCTTGTGTCCATGGGCGGCGGTAATTGCTTACCATCAGGCGATCTGCTCGCTTGCCGCCTATTACTATAAAAAAAGTTTGCATTTCTTTTATGTATATCTACTTATTTCTATACATATATGTTGTTGTATACAACAAAAGACCTGAAATAGTAGCCACTTTAACTACAATTTGTGATAAAGTAAGTGGTTATTTTTGTATAAAATAAATAAAATTAAGTCAGAAAGGTATCTATCATAATACCTTTTTACACAACATTCACGTTTCTTATTATTTAATTTTCATTCGCATTAAACCTCTTTTTATTCACCTATAAGGTATTTGAACCGCCGCAATATTACGTTATGAACAAAAAATGTAAACTCAGAAAATAATAAAAATATCATTGAATTTATTTTTTGTTACTGTTTTTATAAGTTACTAGAGGACGCCAGCAGCTACGCCTGCATTTTTTTTAAATTTACCCGTTTTGGCTGATCCCGTGGGAATTTCGGGAAATCCCTTATTAGTGCACCCCTACGGTCCCCAAGGAACATACATGCCAAATTTCAGCTTCCTGCGCCCAATAGTTTCGGCTGTAGCGTGTCTGTCAGTCAGTCAGTAACGCAAGGATTTTATATATTAAGATAATGTTTTCGTAAATTATATCCTACCAAAACATTCTGTAAAAAATTGCTAAGTCTCGATGGAGCTGCTTGTTTATCTCTAAAAAGTAATGAAATCTCTAGACACAGTTGAGCCAAGTCTGAGGTTCCTTACTGCCATTTCTTTATTATTATATATTAGCTGTTAGCTGCGGTTTCACCCGCGTCCTGAGGGAACTACTTCGCGTACCCGGTTAATTTATAGCCTAAGTTACTCATTGGTACATCAGCTATCCGCCAGTGAACGTCCCATCAAAATCGGTCTAGCCGTTCCAGAGATTAGCGAGAACAAACAGACAGACTGACAGACAAAAATTGAAAAAAAAAATCATTTCGGTATAGGATCATTTCGCCTGTTCGCGTCCATTTAGTGCAGTTGGCAAGTTTGAAGGAGAAAATAAAAATGTTCCAGCAAATTGATTCAATGAAAAATTTATGTAATGTGTTCATTATATAGTCTATTTTAATAATAACTTTCAGTTTTGTTCGAAACTTGTTGTGTTTTTTTTTTTAATAGACAAACTTCAAAATATGGCATTTTACCCAGTTTGCGTCGAAAAAATCCAAATTGCGTCCAGGTGGACGCAATTTTGGTGGACCAGTTCGCGTCCACCAGCTTAGTCTTAACAATATCAGCCTTATAATCCTTCATATAAGGGTGATATTGTTAAGACAATCTAAAGAATGATTGACTTTTAACAATTTCTACATTTAAGATTAAAGTTATAAAAAATCTACATTATTATCATTATTAAATACTTTATAGAAACTATAAATGACTATTTATTGTTCTCAACATCGATGGAACTTAAAATCAAAGATAAAGACGATATGACATGTTGACATGACATATTTTATACGACATGTTGTCCAATATTGTGGTCTTCGGAATAGCATAATTTTTACATAATTATGTACATATTTGTCTTATCGATTTCTTCTTCTCACGAATATCACAAAACGCTTTCTTTATTTAATCATCTTTTGTATTATTTTTCCTTCTTCTTTCTTGTCTCCTAAGAAATCATCTAGAATAGAAAAAATATGGAATAAAAGAAATTAAATGTAATAATTCAATATTAAACTCGGTCTTAATCAAAAATGCATTTTAAATTATAAAAAATATATATATATATATATAGAATGTATTTATGCGATCATTTCTATTTCATGAAAATATGGACGCAATTTGCTATAATATTATCCCTTGCAGGTATAGTTTGCGTCCACTTGTGATCGATTATTATATCGATTGTATCTTTTATTACAATCATAATAATGTGGACGCAAATTGGTCATTACAATTGCATACTATTAATGTTAAAATAAACAAAATCCCAATTTCTCTCTCATATTTTAATCACATAAAAATAAACAACTAAAGAAATCATAAATAGACGAGTTCGCGTCCATTGTGGACGCAAAGTGGAAGTTTTATAAATTCGGTGTTGTAATTCGCGTCCACCTTATTTTAATTGTTAACTATAAAAAAAAAACAAGCTAATTCATAATTCATACTATTCGTCTTTTCATTATTATGTCTAGAAACAGCTATGTATCCTAAAATTCACATAAAACAATAAAATACTTACCGTCAAACACGCCGCTGCACACTATTTTTTTATTTATATCCCGCGCATCTGCACTCTTTTGTTGAACAACCGAGATTAACAAATTTTTTTAAACAGGATAAGTTGGGCGCATGGAACTTTTGTCTATTTGTGCGTGTCTCTTATACGTCGAGGTATTGGCGATACTGACTTTTCATTTTATTAGTGTGTTAATATACTTATTTCCGAGCATTTTTAAAGGGAGGTCCGCAAAATGGACGCGAATAGGGGGATGGACGCGAACAGGCGAAATGACCCTATGTACCGTGTATACATCCATGTGCATTTAATAAAAAGCGGTTATTTTAATATTACAAACAGATACTCCAATTTTATTTATCTGTATAGAATAGATTTAAAGTTATGTGACATAGCCGTTGACCTGTACCCACTGGCCAAGTCACATAACATTAAATATAATAATAAAGAAATTGCAGTTAGGAACCTCAGCCTTGCCTCAACTGGGTCTAGAGATGTCTTTAAAAAAAACAAATTTCGTTCTAGTCCCATCCAGAGGTTCTCAAATAGAGGCCTGAAAATGCGGCGAAATTGTTCCAGAAAAGGATGGTACTGCAGTGTTGCTTCGCGCTCGACTTGGCGGGGGCACTGCCGTGCCTCCAGATTCTTTTTATGAACTTGAAAATAAACTTTGATTTGATTGAGGTGGGTGTATCACATCTACGGATAAATAATCAAAGTAAAAATAAATTATAGTACAATCTACCGAAAGATGTATAATTTAGCGTGAACTTACTCGTCATTCAATCTACGACACTTGGATTTATAGTATTATAGGCCCATATCGATTCTCCCAACACTTTCAAAAATACTGGAAAGACTAATGAATAATAGACTCACTAAGTACCTTGAAAGATTTTCTATTCTCGCCCCAAAACAATATGGTTTTCGCAAAGGGATATCCACCAGTAAGGCAGTGCTTGATTTAACCAGTGAAATCGTAGCCAAGCTAGACCAGAGGCAAAAGATCATAGGGATATTCCTGGATCTAGCAAAGGCGTTCGACACGGTCTCGGTCCCTATACTTATAGATAAGTTGGAGCATATCGGTATAAGGGGTAGACAGCTTTCCCTATTTAAGAGCTATCTTACTGGCAGACGTCAGTGCCTTAAAATTGGTGATTGGACAAGTGATGAACTGCCTGTAACATATGGTGTTCCGCAAGGCAGCATAATCGGTCCGACTTTGTTTATCATTTATTTAAACGACCTTTGTCGAATGCAGCTATCTCATGGCGCCGTTTTTGCATACGCCGATGATACGGCTTTGTTATTTCACGGTTCCTCCTGGGAATCAGTTTTTAATTTCGCCCAGATGGGTTTTAACGCGGTCAAAACTTGGTTGTCTCAAAACTTACTAACCCTAAATGTTGAGAAAACAAGCTACATGACATTCTCATTATCTGAGATAAGTGAATGTCGGTTAACACCTTATAAATTAACTGCTCATTCTTGCTTTCCACTATCTAACACTACTTGTAACTGTCCGTCACTCTCCAGTACAAACTGTGTCAAATATCTTGGTGTTCAAATCGATAACACACTCTCATATCACACACATGTTGCCACACTCACTTCTAGGCTAAGAAAGATGATGTACATCTTCTCTAATCTTCGACACGTTGCGGATGAGAGTGTGTTGAGACTTGTATACCTTTCCCTCTGCCAATCTTTAACTGAATATTGTATAGTAGTCTGGGGAGGATGCACCAAGACCCATCTTCTAAAATTAGAACGAGCGCAGAGAGCTTTACTGAAGATAGGTTGGAAGTTACCGTACCGGTTCCCCACTGCCGATCTTTATAAAAGATGTGGCATTCTCTCAATCCGAGCTCTATTTATACGCACTGTTATCTCTGTTACCCATGCACAAACATTCTACAACCCCAATAGATATGTCAGTATTAGACGGAAGCATGCAATTTATGCTCCTACCTTAGTCGTCACAAGCCTTGCGCAGCGTAGTTTTTACTTTTTGGGAAGTTTTCTTTATAATAAGATTAATAAGGTATTTTATATATATCCGCTTAATAATCGAGAATGTTATAAAACTGTAACAAATTGGCTCTTTAATTTGAGTTATGATGAGTTGGAAAATTTTATTCAAACAATAGAATAAAACAAAAAGAAAAACAAAGTAAAAACAATAATAAGTAAAATAAAATAATTTCGGTAAGGACTGAAGACGCTAACGCTTTCTCTAGTAACTTACACCACACACCCAAACACACACATACGCTCGCACTCGCTCAATAGCGTAGCCCACGTCTCTTACACTTACACGCCAACCCACACATACATAATTATACACTTCATTCATACACACCCATATTCTTAATAGAACATTTAATACAGGTACCGACAAATAAAATTTACTAAAATATTATGTTACAAAATATGTGTTTTACCAAAAGTGTGATAACTTTATACTAGGGAGTGCCTGGAGATTCGTAATACAGGTCTTGAACCTAGTACGGACTCCAGCTCTCACTAAGGAACAGCTAGGTTATTTGGTAATTTGTTGTAATCACTTTGTGTTTGTAAACTTTGTACCTTATGAGAGAAATAAATATTTATTATTATTATTATTATTATTATTATTATTATTATTATTTGCTATCAAAAGCATTATGAGAAGTAAGTACTCACTGATTTGACTTACTGACTTTGACTGACTTTTATTGATTTCTTTATTCTTTCGAGGCTGTTGAAGCTCTGTTTTGTAGGTATCTCGTCTATAAGAGTACCTTATAGCATAGCTCCAATTGCGAATCAAAATCAACCAGGGCCTCACTTAAAAGTAAACAAGTAACTTTATCGTCATTTAGGAGAAGTTCACTGGCACACACGTACAAATCAATTATATGCATATTGTAATGGTAATAGTAAGTAAGTAATAGTAAAATTTATTCGCAGAAATAAAGTAAGCATAAATACAGACAATTACTCTTAATACTATACATTTTCAATGTGTTGGAAAGAACACCATACCCCTGTACTAGTTAAAACTGTATCACAGGCGGTTGGGTCTCTCTTTACAAATTTTTAATTACTTTTAGGGTTCCGTACCTCGAAATGAAAAAAACAGCACCCTTATAGGATCACTTTGTTGTCCGTCCGTCTGTCAAGACCCATTTTCTCAGAAACGCGTAAAGGTATCAAACTGAAATTTATATCAAATAGTCAAGTCTACTGTTCCATGAAGCTGTAAAACAATCAAACTTCTAAACCAACGCAATCAAAAGATACAGCCGTTTATGCTGTAAATTTCCGCAATTTTCGAAGCTCGCAATGAAATCAAAACCTACAGGGTACTTCCCGTGGACTCAGAATCTTGAAATTTGGTACGAAGCAATGTTTTATAGCACAGATAAAGGAAAAATTGCAAAAACCTGAATTTTTAGTTACATCATATAAAAAAATATTTGTATTAATTTTAAAGTTACTCGGCCTCTCGCCTCATGAACGCGTAGAGTTGTGAAATCGAAATTCATATCAAATACTTAGGTCTATAACACCGTGAAGCTGTAATAAAATCAAACTTCTATGTCAACGTAATCAACAGAAACAGCAATTTAAGCATATTATCAAACTCGCAACTACTCGCAAGGGAATCAAAACCTACAGGGTACCTACTTCTCTTGAACTCAGAATCTTGAAATTTGGCACGAAGCAACGTCTTATAGCACATATAAAGGAAAAATTGCAATAGACCGTGAATTTTAGTTACATAATATAATTAAAATATTTTTAATAATTTTAAAGGTACTAACTACCCCGTTCCTCCTGAACCCGTAGAGATATAACATTGAAATTCATATCAAATGCTCAAGTCAAAACTAAAGAGTACTTCCAGTCAATCTAGAATCTTATTTTTTGTTGACTACGGAGGAAACTCTCCTAATGAGCCATCTCAACTTGAAGCCAACACGGCCAGAGTGTGATCGACCGGGCTTGGGACTGGCGGAGGAGGTGTGAGGAGGCTCTCCCCAGGCGTTCGGGGCATACCCACTAAAACTACCGCCGTGTCTCTACGGCTCCCGTGTAGGTTCCGTGTAGTGGCGGGGTCACGCGATTCGCGGTTAGCATACTTGTCCGTGACCCCGTCAGAGACTGGCCCGCCGTTGGTGTTGGCAGGCTCCACCTCGTTATGCTACTTGGGAGGCTTCGCGGACACTACGTCGCCTCCTTGCCTTTTGGCGGACGGGACGCAACCCCAGCGCTCACCGTCCGCAGGCACTAAAACGGTCAAAGAGGATAGGTAGGACGGCAACCTTACAACACCGCATCTCCTCTTCCTCTGCGGCCCCACCGCAACGCATCAAATGGTGCGCCCCCATTTGGTCGCGGGAGATAGGGCGCGCGGCAACGCAACACCGACATGCCTCTCCTCCCGCGACCGCGCCCGACTGCGAGGGACAGACAGAACTGTCCCCCGTACCCGCACCTTGGGACGCATCCTACGCAGGCCTCACCCAAGCCCACGTGGAGCGTCCACTCCCAGGATCCCGCTTAGCTTCACCATGGGTGTCCAAACCACGGTTACTGAGCCCCCCTCATCACGACAAGGTAGAGATCCCACAGGGGCGGGGGCGATCTAGAATGTTGAAATTTGGCATAAGGCAACGTTTTATAGCACAAAGGAAAAATTTCGAAAACCTTAAATTTTTTGTTACAGCATATATTTTTTTAAATAATTATATGTACCTACAGGTTTTTACGGAACCCTCGGTGCGCGAGTTCGACTCGCACTTGACCGGTTTTTTAAATTTGAGGTTTGTATTTTACAATACAGCCATAATATTACGTATTTAACAATAAACAAAATGGTCAATATAAAATTTACATGTACTTAATAAAAATGTCAATTTAATTGACAGTCACCTTTAAAGGAGGCATTGAACATAATATTATCTACAAAACGGATAATTATGCTTATGCAAAATAAAAGGTAAACAAATAAGTAAACATAAACTGGTAGTCGAGGCCTTCTCATTCTATTTCCTGACCCAGCGAACATCATTTTGATCGTAGTGTGATATTGCTTGAGGAAGCAATAAAAAAAGTAATGACCTTTTATTGATATAAGTTACAATTATTCTTTATTTTGCAACAATATTGGGTTGGAAAATTTTCTCTTATTTTATTTTATGAACTTTAAGATCTGTTAGTAATGGGATATATGCAATATTTATTCCTACACCATTTGTTGTTGGCATACCACAATTGAAAAAATGTGTCGCTTGTAATATTTTCGATTTTGCATCGTCAAAGCAAATATAATACCTAAAGGTAGTATATGTTTTCAAATTCACAACGACGTAACCGCGAATGCTATTTAATATTGTAAGGGAGTAAAAACAATTTTTACTATCTTTTCGTATCAATGCACCGGACTTAGTTATAATAACACAGCAAGATTATTGGTATCTATACCATCCATTATAAGCATAATTATTATCGGTCACGTAAAGTAAAATTAAATTATTTTTGTTTAGTAGGTATACTTGATTACATTTAATACTAGAAAATATTAAATGGAGGCAGTTCATTGGCGAACGTGACTTGCTCAATTCTCCGATGACATCATAGTTGTAGGGGCATCATTCTACTTTATTATAACCTTGCCTAGAGCAAGATCATGTTTATTGTTATTGTATACATGAACTTGCTTTTAACAAGGCTGATGATCGATAAAATTTAGTATATAAGACTTTATTACTTAAGTAAACTAATTTATTTTTACAGATCTGCAAGGATGAGTACGATAGCCTAAACAATATTCATACAAGTCCGTATTATTCTGATCAATACTAGTGTACCATTCACAAGCTGAATTTGCACAAAATGTATCTAATAAAAATAAAATCATTATTTTTATTACTTATTTAACAACATATTTCATTTAGAATTCATGTTTCTTTTTTCAGACATAACTTAAATAAAACAAACCTTGGATAGCTTTTTTATATAATTTTCTATGCCGGGACAAAGGCTTTATTAAAGACAATGAATTGTAGCAGTCAGGCGAGACTCTTATATGGAAACTAGCTGCCCGCGGCTTCGCTCGCGTAAATTCGGGATTCTCTAGTTATAGTATATCTATGTTCGGGGTAACACAAATCTTCTTAATTGGGCGGATACTACTATAATTGTCGTTTTAAATGTTTAAGAAATGTAACTGCAAAAAGTACCTGTTTACACATACAAACTACTTAGTACTAAGACGTAGTAAGGTACTTTTTACTCAAAATGTTATCCGGTATCAGTGACGTTTCGTTAGAGTGGCCAATATGGCGACTGTGATTTGTCTGTCAGAACCATTAGAATTTAACTCGACAATCCGAATTTTGCGGATATATGTTGTCGACTCGAAATCTTTATTTTTTTATGTTTTACTATTCAGGTAAGGTTTCGATGTACTCCTTGATGAAATTATTAATAACACTGCGATAGCAGCGCAGTCCGTCGGTTCCAATGTGAAACATTCCAAACTCCACAACTACTTACAAATTAAAAATTAAGTAAAAGAACATTTTCCAGTGGACTAAATTGTGAATCTAAACCATTCTCAAGTCCCCTTGAAGACACACAAAAAAATTCATCAAGATCGGTCCAGTCGTTTAGGAGGAGTTCAGTGATATACACACGCACACAAGAAATATATACAACATGTAACAAGTTTAAATGCACATCTTGAAAATACTTTGTTTAGAATCGGCAACTGAATCCATTTCCGTCATTTTTAATATTGTTTATTTTTAGTCTTAAAATAATTAAAATAACGTAAATTGTAGTCACTCATTTAAAAAAAATTGAGCTATTCGAAAATAAACTTTAAATCAAAGCAGAACGGCTTATTTTTAAATGCATTTGTTAAATGGTTCCACGTTGACTTACACAAACGCACACATTAATACAACACAATTTTTTTAAAAAAATTTAGCTATTCGAAAATAAACCTTAAAACAAAGCAGAACGGCTTATTTTTAAATGCATTTGTTAAATGGTTTCACGTTGGCTTACACAAACGCACACATTTATACAACACAATAGACGGCAAAAGACAATAGCACACCATTGACCACCAAAATGTCTATCATCTATCTTTCACTAACGTAGGTAATAAACAACGGGAAAGAGCGAGACGTAATGACTCGCTCGCGCTGGCGCATGACAAGCGCAGCGGGCGATGCGCTTAGACTTGTTATGACAAGTACACAACCGGGAATATCTATCTGATTCTATCAGTGAGTGCTGTGAAAACCTTTTTAAAAGTTCACTTGTTTACAAAATGTGTAATGGAGTATAATTTAATAATTATCAACAAGCCGGTGCCGGTGTGGAATGTTCAACTCAAGTTCAACATCATCTAGATGTTGACTTGACACCCCTGACTTTCTCATTGTGGAGAAATAGTGATGAGAGAAAAAGTGCCGAGTAGTTAATTAATTAAGATACTAGCTGCTTTTGAAACAGTGAAAAGATGTGATTTGTGAGGAAATAAGTAGTGAAGTGCTACGTGGACTGAAGAAATGTGATTTTTAAGCCTGTAAGTTATTTTATTATTCTATTATTGTAAGTATTTAGATTCACAAGACAACTTTAAACACGCCGTTCTTCTTTATTTCTCTCATTGATATTCTTTTACTTTATCGATCAATAATGCTAACTAGGTATGATTAAGTTAAGATAGTCACAATAGTCACTTACGATGTTAAGAAATAATAGATCGTGCATATTAATAACAAACAATAAATGATTCGACTGTCCACTCCATAGCCTAAAAGTGTGATGGAAAGAAAATAATACTCATAATATCTTTGGTAATATCAACAGTGGCCGACAAATGTTCAAGCATCATTTTTGTAAACCCCACTCTATCAGAGTGTGGTTTACAGACTGAATTTCATACATTTTGTTATAATTATCGTATCGTGTTTCGTTCCTATCAGATCGCTGTTGTTTGTTTACCATAGCAACCGTTTTGTTTGTGTGCGTGCGCAGATTTAGAGTGACCACGATTTTCACTTTTAATTGAGTTAATACTTTCTTTCAAAAACATTATTTACGCAAATGAAAAAAATATTTCAATGCATGCATTATGATTGTAACAAGGTTTTCTAATTGGGGTGTCTGAGGAAGTGCGTTATTTCCATTACACGTTGTATATTAAGATATACATCCATAACGCCATACCTGTCTCTATGCCTGATTGACTGAGGTTTATATATATTTCAAACAGAATAAACCAAGTTCAGTCTCATTTGACCTATATCTAATATAAAATGCACACAGACCGCACTACGGTACATATATCCGTTTGATTCAGACTGTGTTTGCTTTCCGTCCCGAGGGATTTGGATACCAATTCTTGGAGTCATGTGGTATTTTCAATTTTTCAGTTTCTGTTACTCATTTATCATGCTAGACATATTCAATTTCGGCTTGTGTTTTATATAAATTTTGCCCGCGCGTAAACCAAGGTGCGACGTATATTCTGCGTCTGCTATCAATTGAGATGATGTGATAAGGTATCAATTCATTATATATAAGATGCTTTTGTTCCTGACTGGTTGATACATAAAGCACAGCCGAAACTACTGGGGGCAAGAAACTGAAAGGTACAAAAAAAAATTGCATGACATGATTACATTTAGACAGACCAAGAAAACAGACAGGTGATGCTAGTGGCTCTCCAGTTCATATGTAGACGGCCGAGAAAGCAGGTACGGGTGCTGGGAACGTACTATAGCACGAAAATAATTATATTGGTATAAAATATTACTATTATCCTATTTCTGAACTAAATAATAAAAATAATGGATAAAACTCCTAATACAATCGATTTTAAACTTTCGCGAGTTGTATATAGCATACGATTTTAATAGACGGGTAGATAATTTTTGCGATTAAGTTCCCATTATTAAAATTGTTTGAACTTTTTAAATGTTCACTTTCTTTTTCATCTCAAAACTTATATTTTCATTTACCTATGATACATCTTTGATACGAAATCGCGATGCATAGTAGGTAGGTTAGTTTTTTCCTTTATCGTATCTGTAAAACTGATGTTCTGTCACAAATAACATACCAATTAACTTTTGGCTACGGCTTCACACACGGGAGGGTTGATACAACAGGGTTTGCAGGAACAAAGGTAGCCCATGTGCTATTCTAAAGAATTATTCTCAACTGCAGTTTCATCAAAATCCGTTCCATATATCGGAATGTGTGTAATGTTTGTAAAACGCGTATATAATTAAGTTACAGATACGTTAGTTTTACTTTTATAGTTAAACGTTTGTTTATTTTGTTTAAATGAATAAACAGTTACAGAATAAACTTGATCAGTTCACGTTATGACATTTAAGAGTGTTTAAATGCCCCTGACTGAGTAACTGCTCCATCAAGAAACCACTAATATCATAGAACTCAAGTAACATAGAACACGACATCATAAAATAATGTAGTAGTAATCGTATGAACCGCGTATAACTGCCACAAAATCAACAGAGACCGTAAAACATTTCCAGAGTCCCGAAATACGCAAAACAAAACTTACAGAACATTTTCGTAGTGTCACGGGTCCTACCGCATGCCTTTGAAAAAATTTTACCTCTTAGCTAGTGCGTCTCGGGTGTATCATTTCGACAGCACAATGTTTAGACATTCAAACGTGACCCTCGGCTATAAACGTGAAAGTTTTATGTAAATGCGAGTCTCCGGTGGCAGAGCATCCGTCCGTATTGCATAAGTTGACTAATAAATTTGTGAGTTGCTCTTGTTGTCCGGAAATAAGTGGGGCGGACAAAGGATTACCTTGTGTCGGGCGTGCCGCGCCTCTAACTTCTGAAATAAACTGTGAAGTCGTTCGCTTCGGAGGGATGCTTGCCCGCCACGTCAGATATAATCTCAACTCAAGGGTGAAAAATAAGATAAAAGGATTTCGTGCTAATGGTTCGTCCCAATGTATCAGCAATAAACAACAGGTCAACAATATAATTGCGGTTATGAAGCTGACTCTCGCAATTTACTTCAAGGTTTATTACGCGCTGTAAATAAGCCCTGAGCAACAGAAATGGAATTTATTCTTAATTTACATGTTAATATTTTATTTTAATGCAATTCTATGAATTTTGCAGGCAACCGTATTTTCTATTTCTTTCAACGCTTTAAAATGGTAACTAGATATTAAGCTCTCGGGACTAGTAGTAAGTAGTATTAAAATTCTCTTTCATTATGATTTGTAGTTTATAGCAAAGTTACGACGTTTATTAGTAGTATGGTTAACCATTTTGTTATATCTACTTACTTTTAGTTCGTTCTTCTACTTTCGAAGTTCGTGTAAATAGAAGATTTCCTAATTTGCCAAGAAATAATGGAAACTTTGTATCAGACTGCTACGATATTAAACTTACAATGGGTAAATATCAAGCTATTTGTTGAGTTTTTATATTAAAGTTTGTATTCAAACTGCAATAGCGTGCGCGCAATATATTTCAAGACGACTTGTTTGAAATTAATCACGCTAAATTGAACAATATTTTGTAATAGGTCATGAGGGAAATCAAAGTGCGAATGGCTTGAAGTGGCAGATGTTTAGAAAAAACCAACTATGATGACGAAGTTGCGGGCAATTTTTTACGGCTTTCTTCCGCTACATCCGCGAGTAAATAATATACTAAGTGACAAACGTCTCATTCTTTTTTATTTCGGGTCACCCTTGAACTGAATAAATTGCTAGCAATTTTCGGGGTCGTTTGCCACGCGCCGGGATGCCTATGATACACTTCCCAGAGTTCGCGCTCGTCTCATCCCGAACATATTTATACACTGTATATTTCTACAATTCGATATCGCAATTCATTTTGCGTAACCGATTTTATTCATATCCGTTTAAATTTCCTCGTCATTTTATTTAATGATGTTCGTATTGCCATATTAAATTAGTATTTACTGGAAATTATAGACTGTAATTATTACAGGTAAGGTTGCTCATTACGAAACTTTCATATCCGATATTGGCTTCAGACGAGATGAACGTCAACATGTTATATAGTACAGTGTCGATGTTATAAATTTATTCCACGTGTAACGGTTTAACATTATTTCATCGACGGAATATTTTCACAATTAAATACTTTTACTGCGAAAACAGTGCTTAAAAAGAGATGTAGCGCTAACTGAAGGTAAAATTAAACCTTTGTTAGTCCTGTAGGGCGTTATATCATAATTATTAAGAATTAATAGGTTGTTTATAACATAATATTATCAAAATTTATCAGAAAAAATCAAATATAAACGACTGTAGGGGATAGACATTTTTCGGCACATTTATCTTGCAGCTCCCGAGACTATAAACACAAACAGAAAAGACATGTAAGCACTATAGTTTTTGACCAACGCTGACTGCGTTACTTGTTACTTTTTGTCTTCAGGGCCTCAGGTACGGTTTTGTCAGATTTGCTGAAGGTTGCAGGTAGGTAGGTTTTTCGCACCAAGTACCAAGTCTCTAGTGCTGTTTGTCTACTTTGTACGATGTAAGGCATTACGTGAGCATGGTGCTATAGTGATTTGGGGATTTGGGTAATTCATTTATACGGTTAGTCAATCGAGTAAGTTAGAGTCTTCACTGGATTTTTCTCCAATCGTCAGCTCTGGTTTCTAGACACGTTGTCGAGTAGTTTACCTTTTTGCGTAGCTCAGTAATAGACGAAGGGCGTTCTTAATCTTCCTTCAGAGTACAGTGATCTCCACATCTCACGAGCAATCATCTACCAATGATCTTGAAGACTCAAAGACCAGGCTTTATCTCCGTAGAGAAATAATGACAGGAAGAGGCATCCCATAAGTTGAACCATGTATTTTCCATTGTTTACATAAAATATAGTAAGTGTCTAGAATTACCGTAGCCAGGCAGGAAGGTGTATCAGAATTGCGCAGTGGAAGGTGTAATACATCTACCTGACCACGATAGACATGGATCCAGACACAATGCACTGCGTTGCACAGCGATGAATTATAATCCTAACTACACCTAATATTAATAAAATGTCTTACCAACTCTTACTGATGCCAGGAGTGGAACTAAGTTAGGGAAAAACAAACAAAACTAAGGTGGCCACGATAGATTGAATGAATTATCCACTTAGCTGTTCCTTCCAACTTGATGTCCTCTCCGTTGGTACGAGGGCACGATGCACGTTCACAGGAATCACAAATCACAAATCAGTTTTACAAATGTCAATGTTCAACTCAACTTTTGCCGGGCAAACCAAAGGCGGCAGGGTAAGAATTCACAATAGAAATTCGCGAAGCTGGTTTATGTGCTTTCAAAGGGGCGATCAATTTATGTCAATCAATAGTTCACAATGTCTTTTATCACAATTTACCGTTGCCAGCACTAGATCAGGCGGCATTCAAGACGGTTTACTCAATTTAGTTCAATCATACAAGTTAATTCAATTCGCGTTAATTCAAGGTGGTAATTTTTCAAGGCGGGAAGTGACAGTTCAGTGTGACCATTGTCAGAAATTTTCAATAGACTAAACAAAATGTTACTCAATCGATCTAATCGATTTGACTTATAATAAAAACTAATTCTATTTCAAACAGTAAGCATGCATTCACATTTCGTCCTCAGAAATATAGTAACGTATCCCAGATTGTAAATTGTGTGACCTCAAATAAAGACACCTTTATGCAAGTCATCCAGAACTTCCGAATGATGTATTTGATGTTGTCGGTAGATATGAGAGAATTAAACGAGTGCCACAGTTTTAAATAATCAAAGTCCACTTCATTTACCACATAACCTGTCTTAATTGCACGAGGTACTTAAAGGAAATGGTATAGTGCACATTTTCTTTCTTCTTCTTCCGAGAGTTCTTACCAGAAAAAAAAAATCACCAATCTATCGTATCGAAAGCTTCCAAAATATTACTAAGCAGAGCGCTCAGTCCGAGTTTACTCACGTTCGATATGAATATTTTCTGAACACATGTTTTTAAAGCGGCGGTAACTGACGGTCAGTAGTCAGTAGTGCCCCGTAGAGGTATTAAAATCGTAATCCCGAACATGTAAGTTGCTCTTATTAGTTTCGGGCTTATGCTTTCAAGATATCACAGATATAGTGAATTTATGGATGTACCTATGTATAAAGAAATCGATGATTTTTATGTCATTAAATTAATAATCACTTAGTTGTATTACTTGCCTTAAACCGTTGGCCAATTGAAGACTAGTACGTAAATTTTAAGCTGGTATTGATAAGAAAAAGTCATATTTAGTTGTTTCTACTTCATCATCATCATCAGCCTGCCATAGTCTGTTGCTGGATATAGGCCTCTCTAATAGCACGCCACTGAGCCCGATTTTCGGCTTTTCGTGTCCAGCCGCTGCCAGCCACTTAGCGTATGTCGTCACCCCACCTAGCCGGGGGGCGCCCTATACTTCGTTTGCCAAGGCACGGTCTCCAATCTTGAACACGACTACTCCAACGGTTATCGGTTTTTCGACAAATGTGGCCAGCGCACTGCCACTTCAGATTGCTAATTCTTTGAGCTATGTCGATTACCTTGGTTCTCTGTCAGATCACTTCATTACGAATTATTTAGCATATTACCATAGCCCTCTCCGTAGCTCGCCGAGCGACCTTAAATTGGTGGACCAGTCGCACCGTCAGTGTCCACGTCTCGGCTCCGTAAGTCATATTTCTATTCATTTATGAATATAATATCTTCTTGATTTAACGCGAAAGTCCCTTTGAAATTAATCTACAGTTTGCGGATTTATTTATTTATTCGAAACGTCGGCAAGTAATAAATAAAAAATGTAGTTTATAGATCATTCGGTTTAAATGTAATCTGAGTCAAAACAATATATCACTACATAAAAATATAGCTAACAGAAATTATGAGAAAATGATAATTTTAATGTACAGAGAACTCTACTCGTAGTTACAGATCGCGGAATAAAGGTCACATAGCTGAAATTAAAAAATATTGCGATTTTATTTTAAATAAAATATTACGCAATAACCTTAGAATTTGAAGTTAAGACACCGTGTGTATCACCACTTAAGCAGCACACACCACCAGCACCTGTATATTAAGAAATTGATGAAGAAGATAATAATATAAAAAATAATTGTTTTTTTCTTATGGATCGATATGGCTTTGCCATATTTATGAATGACCTATTAAATTTAGTGTTCTTGGTTGTAATAGAGCTTTCAAAAGTGTGATAATAGCACTTATGGCGGTAACTGATCATAAAATTTAAATAGATCAACTGTGCATCTACCGACCTATTCAATATGCAGATAACATTGAGCCATTTAACAATTAAAACTAAAATTACCTAGGTACATATATCGCTAGAATCATATTGTAATAAAAGATACTTGGAAAGTTACATCGATGTAAACCAAGTGCCTAAAATGATAAAGCAATATATTATTTAAGTGAAATTGCATTTCAAAACCAGAAGGAGGATAAGTTTATAAAGGGAATCGAATAAACCATACAAATTCAAATAATCTTGCATTAACAAACATTAAACTACATGTAGGCGAGTGCATAATGTGTAAAGTTTTATATTACAAATTTGAATATTGCTAGTTCTGAACTTGTATGTGGTAACTAGATCAAGATCAGTCATATTTCGATACCAAGTAAAAAAAGATACAAAAACTGTAGTGTTGGATGGAATAACTATAAGTGGGATGATATTTTGTTTTGCTTAATTGTCATTTAGACTAATATGTGTGTTACTAGTCGACGCCAGCGGCTTCGCACGCACATATTTTCGAATTTCCCGTTTTGCCCGATCCCGTGGGAATTTCGGGAAATCCCGTTTTAGTGCACCCCCACGGTCCCCAAGGAACAAACATGCAAAATTTCAGCTTCTTGCGCCAAGTAGTTTCGGCTGTAGCTTGTCTGTCAGTCAGTCAGTAACGCAAGGATTTTATATATTAAGATAATCAAAAAGATATTTCAAATTATTGTACCGTTTTCACGTAATAAGATAAAAACATATCACAACTTTCAAAACCTTACGTTCAAGAGATCAATATACAACAAATGTATTATCTAACATTAAAGCGGTAGTCCCGATTTAACCAATAAACATTGGAAGCGGGTCTTCTCTGAGTAGTTGATTGTTCTCTATTTGTATTTTTAGTCCCAATCGGGCCAGGGATTGTCTCGGTTCGTGTTTTTGTCAACAGTCACGTTGCGAACGGTTGCTTAATCATGAATGACACGTTTACGTATTCAGAAGGCTCGCCCCACCCGCTAACGAGAGACGAGATAAGTTTACAAACGTCGTAATCTTGAATTCCCGAAGGCGTTCAGTCTCAGCGTTGATTATCCAGGATTTGAAATTAACATATTAGGAATGTTCTGTGTTCCCGTAGATTTCTATGTAAGAGATCTGCCACATTACACGTGCTGACAGGTACAAAGTGCTCCATGTTTACTTACAACGCGCAAATGCTTATTTTCTTGGATAAAATTATTCTATAGATCTCTGAACTGTTAAGTCAAGCTGCTTTTTTATATTTGACTGTATTAGTGTATGTAATATAGATAATCCTTTAACTAATAAATAAAATAAATAAAGATTAATCGATAACATAGATATATTTTTAGAGGTAATAATCTAGTACGTCTGTTTCGTGTTAGTAACTACAAGTGCTTTACTCCTGAAATCCTCACTGACATTTCCTCGTTGCATTATCTACAGTATCATCGCATTGAAACCTGCGTGCTGGCTCGAGTTGTCCATAATGTGGGGACTGCCAACCCATATCCTGGGCAGCGTAAAGGACTATGGCCTCCTCCTTCTCATAATGAAATTAAACTGGTACCTAGTTATGTAGAAAACTTATAAAAAAGGCTGATATTAATTTTGATGGCGCAAATTTTCTATGTCCAATAGTAGTGCAAACTAGAGTTTAAAAACGAAGGTTGCAGTACTCCAGATGCATCCAAGACCTATTGTTCGCATGTAGTCTAACAGATTTGACATATTACTATTACTTTATCTTGTTATTTTTTAGGTAAATCCCAAGTGCCTATAAGACATTGCTTTCAAAAACCGTTCGTGTCGTGTTCCATGCGACTGTAGTGCGCAGGCCCGCAGAAAAACGCATGTCGCACGATCTTGCGTCGATGACTTTGTTATGGAAAATATAACACACTCTCTCCAGTCAGATTTGAAAGTGCGTAATTATGTCATCAGGTAGATAAAATATTGTTGTTGAAACGACCGCAACCATACATATTTTCCGTATGACAACATTTTCATATTAGCAAAAACAACGAAATAACACGGAGAACCATTTTATAGTATCAAATGTGAGTTTTAAAAATCATAGAAGTAAATAGCATTTAATATTAAATAGGTACTACACAAATAAAAAGTACTTTTGGCAAACCGCCACTTTTGGAGTTTTTTTTCCCTAAACAAAAGCAACGCATCATTTGAAGTAGGAACAAAACAAAAACTGGCTCAAAAAAAACCATTTAATTTTATAGGTGTCTGAAGCGAGACTACAAACATGAACACCAACAATTTCATGTGTGTAAGTGCCCTAAAGCGGAGCGATATATATGTTTGAATAGCGGATTGAGCTCCCAGCGTCCTCCACGGTTGCTTCATAAACAATGGCTCCTGTCTCTCGCCTACGTGCACTACTCTTTACATATTATACATACGTATGCATATGACGTGTTCGTCTATCTATAATTAAACCGACATAAAGCTAGTATTGCCAGTGAACTATATGAGTGAACTGACTAAAACTTGACTTGAAGACACACCGGTCGTATAATGTTGGCTGTTTAGTTGTTTCGGAAACGATTACACAACTCATATAATCCGCTTTATATTGCAAAACTTGTGATCTCCATACTCTTATTAGGCCTCTGGGTTTGTGGCTGCTTTATGATGGACTGGCATCGGTTTTTGTTAGATGAATGAGTTTTAAAATTTGGTTAAAGCTTATGAAATACAGTTTTAGAACTATAGTAATCTTAAAGTTGTACGTTAAAGGTGCTTAGAACTCTTCACTACTTAGTTGGCCATATACTGGCCAACTGGTGACGAGTTTAAATGACTTCTATGACGCATAAATTATTTAAGTTTAAGAAAAAAACCCTATCTGATATTAAAGCACACAATGAAGTGTTGTGACTATGTTCAATACGGTCAACTTACTTGGCCAGTTCTCGTTACTCCAGACCGATGGTCTAAAATGACAGGTGGTCCAGCAACAGTTTATTTTGATTACTTGAAGGCATTTACATTGATAAAACCCTCGATCCGGTATAATGAGAACCGAGCCTTAGATCAGAAATTTTATCAACAATCTTTAGTATCCATTTGACTAGTCCGCACCTCGTTCCCTAACTATAAACACAACTATAAGCAGTGGTCGGCCTAAACAATTCCCTCGCTTGCGTCATGAAGGGTACAACAGTAGTACACTCCTCGTATTTCATGTTTCTATGTTCCGAGTTTTGGGTTAGTCATTAATGAGTCTTTTGTGACACCCGCCTAGTACCCATAAAATACTATCCTATGTAAAACATTTCGACTAGAACTTTGCTATAAATAAGTATGTTTTTCATTTAGGCTCGGCATGAATAGATAGGTACATTTAATAGACTTTAATTACTTAATGCTGCTTTTATAGTAATTACAATTTTGTTTTGAAATTAAACTAAGCTAGAATTTTTAACTGTAATAGGAATTAAAGGCGCAGACTGGGTGACCTGTCCGTGAAAACCACTCTTCGGTTATACAAAATATACACAATAGACAAGTGAAATAATTTAACAAACTAACACTCGTCCCAATCCGTAATTAGTTAATAGACTAGGTAAGCTATTTACGTGTAAAACTATTTACGGATAAAGTGAAAGCCAAATTGTATAGACATTATGTATCAGAGGCGGCTCGTGAAAGATTATATTGGGTGTTCACTAAAAAAGAAGATGAAACTGCTTACAATTTATTTTGTGAATGTTTTTACAATCAATAGTAAGATGTGCTAAATCATCGATAGGTACCTACCCGAACCGTCCACGCAGTATCAACTCCGGCGCTACTAAACAAAATACACGGAAAACAAAACCGCTTTTTACTTCCTTCGCATTTTCGCAACCACATAACCAAAGCGTTTTATCATAATATTGGTCGTTTTTTAAAGTTTTTTCACAGTTTTTTATAAGGTTTACGATGTTATATTCCATATTAGTTACACAATTTAACTGTCTTTCTTAAACATATATTATATACACGATCACACATACAATTAACAATATTTTAAACACCAATCCTTTTCTAATTACCAACGTTTGCAGAGAAATGTTTTGCTTTTGTTTACATTCAAATGATACCGGCAAAACACTATTAAAAAAAAAACGGCGCACACGTTTTAATTTTTCTTCGTGACAAATGGTCATATAATTTAGTCGGGTAATATATTCGCGCATGCGCACCTCGTCAAGCTAGCTAGGAGCGCCGCTCCGTATTTGCCTTATTTCTCATACAAATCTTTTGTCTCACGCGCCCAGCGCATAGAACGCTCTCTCTTTCGCACTCATTACGTTTCAGTATTAAGCGTTGTACTAAGCTTTCGTCAACTAAGAGCGCTGCTATGAGCGCTCCACTCAACAAAAATACCTATGTATGTTACAAGAGTGTTGACAAATCACAAAATTATGATAAACAGTTTAGTAGTCAAATACTTATTTGTAGATATGCATTATAGAAAAGAGAATAAGTGTGTATTAAAATATCGAGCATGTTTATAGAATAAGTTTATTTGAGTTGTATAATTTTATAATTTTGGGAGTTCACTGCTCCAGCGCTCCTTTGAACGAGCCGCCACTGTTATGTATTATTATTAAAGTAATTCGAGCCGTGGCAAATGAATCATTAGTACTAAACTAATATTAACCTGTGTTGTACAAACAAAGAGTTTGGGGCGTACTTCTAATATCATCAGAGGAGCGTCGCTCGTGAGCTCTTGTTTCATTTCAAGCAAATGTTCTTTCATTTTCTAATAGATCGGCACTGGGGGAATATTTGTTGGCAAACTTTCGCCAGACACTGATATTTATATAATAAAGAAAGGGGTAAGCGATTCGAGTGTTCCTGAAAACGTATTCTTGTCAAGATTTGGATTTTTTTTTAAGATTTGCACGTCAATTTTGAGCTACCGTACGTTTATTTGCCATCCAATTTCGCACGTAATTAGAATTCACAACCTAATGAGGCACATCAACACGTAATAAAATAAACCTCGACATATCTTTTACACGCAAAGTTTATTAGGAAAATGTGTACTAGGAACGAGTTGTTCCTTCTGCTTATCAAATTTGCTTTTACAATTCCCCGAACACTTTGATACGTATATGTTTTGAATATTCAGTTGAGTTAGGTGGTTTCTCACGGCGAGATAAATCTTAGATTACTTGTTCAAACAGTAGTTGAACCACAGCGTAGGTATGCTAATTAAATAAGTTTT
Organism: Euclidia mi; assembly: GCA_944739405.2. Lineage (NCBI taxonomy): Eukaryota > Metazoa > Arthropoda > Insecta > Lepidoptera > Erebidae > Euclidia > Euclidia mi. Next base: position 49,735,728 of record OX123182.2, on the reverse strand, counting down.
ACAAAATTGAATTTGTTGAACAAAATGAATGAACAAAAGCTCCTTCGCGCTAATTTTGTACAAGACTACGAGAGTGGGCTGGGTCTGTATAGCATTTTTAGTAATGTTAATTATGAATACTGAATAGGTAACTCAATAACTTATTTAGTAAAGACAAACTTATTAATTTATACAATAATTTAATTTGGTAATTCACAAGGCAACTCAATATCTTCGTCGTTCTTAAAGTTTATATTAAAGTCGACAAAACTAATTGGTGTTACAATATTTGAAAGTAGTCGCAAAACTTTAACAGGTTGTTACTACAACCATCAGTGCTACAATATTACATGGCGGATCATTTCTTTTACGATATTACACCCTAAAACTGTCCATGATTTCGAAAGAAGCGTGTTGAGAACTGAACGTTCGCAAAAATAGATTGTATTTTATTGAACTTAGTTGTCATCATATCTCCGTATACCCTCGGGGACAAAGGGGGATCCTTTGAAAATGTTATCGACGCAAAACAAAAATACTGGCCAACAAACAAAGAGAGTAAAGTTCAGAGTGTTATTCTTACGCCTTTCACAGATAAGTCTAAAGGTTGCGCTCCAGTTTTATCGTTTATTTTACTGTTTAAATGCGCCTTTTATAAAAATAAATAAAATATTTGACAAGGACTAATATGTATACAACTGAATTAGATTGTTTTAGCAAAAATATTTTGTAAATAGTGATAACAAATCTCAGCAATAAAGCTATCTCTCAAATGAAATTGTGTGCTTAATAATATCTACGTAGCTTTATTATAAAGACAATCCTATGAAAAGAAATTTGCGCGACGTAATAAAGCGGTTACTTTACTTAGCTTGTAGGCAATATTCAATTATTTTTAATATGATTGCACTATTAGTTATAACGGTACGGTGGCATAGAACATACTACTGGTTTTTAGTTTACTGTTTGTTTTTCGACAAAGTAGCTATGATAATTATTTCTGAAACAAGAGCCGTGCGTGTATGAAATATTTTTAGATTTTACTATTCATTATATGCATAACAAGATTAATACTGTCTGGTCCGTCTTTAATCCGATTGTCCAGTATATACATTATTATAAAAGAATTATTGTATAAAGTACATTAAAAAAATATTGTGGTTTAGGTAAAATAATCCAAATACAGACTCAGACGGTCTTCATTGAAAATCTGTTTAATCTTAGACGAAGGGCGGGCTTTCGGATTAGATAACCATTATATCTGCTAGATAAAACATTAAGTACCGTACTAGCTATTAATCCCGACTTCGTCAGCGTAACCATTTAGAAGAATGGTTCCAATTTTATTTTGTTTTATGTTTTAGATTTAGGTTCCTCAAAACTTAGTTACAGCATTTTTACATGATTAAATATATTTAAGCTAAATAGTTTAACAAATAAGGTGAACAATCTAATCTATTATAGATGAACACCAAGTGCACTTTAGTAACGAACATGTACATTCCTAAAACAACATTACAAACATACACATCAAATTATATGTACGTATGTTTTTATGAATATTTGGAAAATAACTGATAATAAAGTAGTTCTATGATTTAAATACAATGTATTATTTCGGCGAAAATATCAACGTAATACAAGATACAAAATGTTATCTTCTATCGGTTTATATTCATACTAGAGGACGCCAGCAGCTACGCCTGCTTTTTTTAAATTTACCCGTTTTGGCCGATCCCGTGGGAATTTCGCGAAATCCCTTCTTAGTGCACCCCTACGGTCCCCAAGGAACATACTTGCCAAATTTCAGCTTCCTGCGCCTAATAGTTTCGGCTGTAGCGTGTCTGTCAGTCAGTCAGTAACGCAACGATTTTATATATTAAGAATACGTAGAACATCACAAATAACTCCCAAAGGCATATAGTAGGTACACTCGTATATCAATAGCCGAACGCAAGACAGATAAGCGGGCACGCAAATTTTTTAAATCCACGTGTTAATCAGAATTTCTTGACAAAAAATAAGTAACACTATGACCAATGTGGACATCCAACCATCCATGATATGTAATTACCAACTACATGGTCGTATAAAGGTGTTCAATCATGTAACGGACGGCTTTAAAAGGTCAGCAGGCAATTGAACCTGAGAATTCTGTTATATATTATTTAGTTCTATTTTAGAATTTAATTCTATATTTCCGTCGTGTAAAACTTTCTGTTTAAGAATTCAATTCTACATTTCCGTCGTGTAAAACTTCTTTAATCATTATCATCGTCCTAGCATTGTTGCATCAAAGACACATCAAGGCCACATCAAGAGTCTGCTGGCCTTCCTCGAAGAGCTGGGGTGGCTCGAATGAAGACACCATTCCCACCCGCACGCAAAATACGCGCCAAGACGTGGAGTTGCGGAAACAGCCCGTGCAATCAAGTATCAAGTATATTTGAAATTACATGTCCTGACATATCATCGTAGAGTCACAGACATAAAATTTTAATAGTGTGTAACCTCTTACAGCGTACCGTAGGCACCCATTATGGGAGACATTTTTTGTATTCCACTCCTAAGGGGGTTAAAATAGGAGTAGAAAATTTGTTTGAAAGCAAGCTATATGAAAGTTCGGGCAACAGTACGGCTAATAAATAATACAATGAAATGCTTGCTGTCGTCTTCATAACTAGTAATATACCTTTTAAAAATAAAAAAAAACTAAATTTTCATCTTTGGGCGCTTATTAAAAAAGAGAGTTCAGAATTAATATCGATATCTGCCATCGTAAAAAATAGATCAGCTGAAATTCTACCTCATATTTCATATAGGTAAAACGTTTTTGTGTTATTTATACTTTATTAAATGTTGTATGTGCGACTTAAAGCCAATATATTTTAAACGTTTATCGGAGAGTGGTGAATCTCGCTTGCCGATAACTTCTGGATAAATTACTAGACAGATACAATTATACAAACATAGTCATATTTTGAAAATAAGCTCTCTGGTTACGCCTATTTAGAGGTATTGAAACTTTGTTTCTTGAGAAACATATAAAATGCGAACTCCAGGATATTAGGATCTCGTTGGATATTACTGCAATTAATAGCCATAGCGGCAGACGGTGCCTTTTAGCACTCTATTTAGGCCAATGACATTAGTCAAAGGGTAATTTGAAGATTTTGGCCTATTTGCCAAAATACTGGAGAATAAGCTAAGGCTAAACTAATGTTTCAGTAAAATATATTCTAATCCAAACTTTACGTTATACAGCCTTTAGCATACCAATATCATAAAAATATATGGTAAACAATGCTAAATTAGAACATACAGTCAAAATACAATAAAACAATATCAGATAATTTAATACATGTCAAAGAAAAGGTACATTTGAGAGGGCGTTCTTAAATTACCTTTGTCTTATCATACCCGGTAGAAAGGTTAAGCGTCATGTTTCGGGACTATTTATATCGTATTTATTGTAACGTACGGTATAAAGAACTTATTAATTAGTGCTAGGGTAGACTGCCGACGCAAACCGGGCACGTTGGCCGGGGCGGGGACATGCGCGGCGAATGACCTAGGTCTTTGTTCTACTTAATTTAGGTTAATTTATTATTTGTTGTACCATATCATTTTTCACGCGAAACTTTAATATCCATTATTCGATTCTCTGGGGTACATAAAGGTCGCATACGCTTAATTAATTTGCATAGTAGGCAAACACCAACGTTTATTAGAATTAAAACTATGAGTTATAACGGAACCTTTTTAAACATATAAAATAATAACTTCCTTCTCATTTACTTGTTCAATTATATAGTATGTAAGTATAGCCAACCACAGGTGGAGCTGTTAAATAAGTTGTAAATTTGGGATAGGCAAGTAGGACCTATGAATAGGGTTGCCAACCGTACTCTAAAATAGAGTATTGTACTCTATATCATGGAACCGTACTCTATAATCTATAACACTAATAGAGTACGCAAAAATACTCTTTTTTACACAATGTTTACTTAACTAGTGCCAGTCATATAATATTATGCAAAAACCCATGATCAAATCCAAAAAAAGTCGACTATTTACTGTTAATAAGTTGGTATCCCCAATTCCTCAAACCACATTCGGACATTCGTGAACGCAGCCACTAATGTCATTTCATTATTTCAAAGGTGTCAATGTCATGTATCTACTCATGTCACAAGTTGTTTTGAGAAGTCTTTGAGGTTAGTTTCGGTTCGGTTAGTATTTTCGCTCATGAATGTGAAGTGGCGAGAAGAGAGGAACAGAGCTTCATTGAAATTATTAAAAATGAGTTCTTGATCTACATAAATTTAGAGTAAGAATGTTTGGACTCATACAATTATTTAAAAAACAATGAAAAAAGTACAACAAATACCATTTAAAAAATATAAAATAAATGATACTCTTTTTTTAAGTCCGTACTCTTTATTTACCTCCTTTAAAATCAGATATACTCTATTTCTTCTAAAAAAAGTTGGCAACCCTACCTATGAAGTGTATGGACTATAATAATAATATGTATTCTAGTTTGACACTTTAGGGTTACAAAAACATGGGAACATCACCATATTGGTCATAATCGGTGCAATGCTCGTAACAAAGAATTGTTTATACAATACATATAGGTATAGTGAAGTACACCCACTTTTCGCCAGATATACTTTAGTCCCACGTAACAGGGGGCGAGCCTATTGCCGTACCGGGCACATTTCCAGACTTCGTGCTGCTACTGAGAATTTCGTGACAGAAAAACCCAATAACACTGCCCGACCCAGGAATCGAACCCGGGACCTCCCGATCCCACGCGCACATTAATGCCGCGAGACCAACGAGGCAGTCGTGTAGGGTTTGATGTCGAGTTTTCCGTCTCTATGCAAAGATGGTATTTGCATCGTGTAATCCCTTAGTCGCCTCTTACGACACCAACGGGCAGATAGGGGGTGGTGACACTTGTATTCTATGCCGTCAACCACACGGCTGAGGGTTTTTCTGTCACGAAATTCTCAGTAGCAGCACGAAGTCTGGAAATGTGCCCGGTACGGCAATAAGCTCGCCCCCTATTACGTGGGACTAAAGTATATCTGGCGAAAAGTGGGTGTAGAAATACACCTCTGCCTACCTCTTCGGGGTTTTAGGCGTGAGACTATGTATGTATGTATAGTGAAGTAGGGAATGATTGGTGGATGCTAATTTAAACCAGAATTGTAGATTCTCAAAACGTTTATCATGTTATTATCATAATAATATATCATAAATAATATGGTAGCGAACATAAATTAAAACAGGTTTTCACGTTTTACGAAGTGTAAAACAAGTTGCAATGAATAATGTTAAATAGTTGTGCGTCGGTCGTAATGTGTATTCGTCACGCAATTTGAGAGTTTCTCCTATTCGTGACAATTCTCCACGAAGCGGTTTCTCTGAGATAAACAGGAAAATATAACATTTTCGCACCCTTTTATGTAGAAGATATATTTGCAAGACTAACCGGATAAGTTGTTGTCAAATTAACCGTATACGAGTCGCGTGAATAGAATCCCCCATCACTTCTGGTGGCCATAAAAAGTGTTGGGCTATAACAAAAGACGGACAATGTCGTACTGCATTAGTTTATTACGGTGTTCCTTCTGTGGTGATGTAGGAGGCTGTAGGAAGAAATTAATTGAATTCGCGATGTTTGCGTTTGGCTGTATGGGTCATTCTTTGGTTGTGAGTGTGCGGCATCAAATAGAATGTACGAAATTCCGCGTACAAAAACCTAAGTAACGTCGCCCTAACACTTGTAGCATTTACGTAAATAGCCCTATTTGTCTTGTATATTATCGTCTGCTCAAATAGGTTTACGAGTATATGTGAGTCTGCCGTGGGCTTAAATGTTTACTTTGTTTATGGCAAAAAAACAGCAAAATATGTATTCCATCTAATATTTTGCAAGTTTAGGACAAACTTACTATTTTTCTAGGAATGTTGAAGCAATGAAATTTATGATAGAGGGTTACAACTATCACCCAATTATCATTATCACAATTTCTGTTTTCCAATGTTTTCCCAAGATTTTTGCGAACAACCACGGTTATATTTAATCACAGTAACGGTTAAAACTAGTAGTCCGGTGACCATCAAAATTGTGTTACTCACTAAGATTCTAGCATTTGAGACCAGTTGGAAGAAACCGATTGTCCGCCTAGAGTTTGCAATAGGTAATAAAACACAGTGACAACTTCGATCCCAAACGGAGTTTAACCAATGTTAGGTAGAGCTTGATTGTCCTTGTAAGTCGTGACAAATGGCAACACTTATCGCAGTTTACAGTCTCCTGCACAATTCCACATAAATTGGCTTTCCAAAAGTTTAATTTGAAAATAAAACGCTCTTGACTTCGCGCCCGTGACAGTCTCGCTGTGTGAAAAGTCGGCGCTGTTTACGGATTAATGCAGACGTGAAAATTGCATTTCATGTTTGATGTATGTGTGTTTCGTATTTAGGCTGAATGGTTTGATGTCTAACGTTTTAACAACTATGGTCACGCAAACAATAGTTATACAAACTCCTTTTCAATCAGTTCTAAATTGTCTTTTGGGTTGCGTAGCATGTTTGTTTCAAGTATGAGATTACACTGTAATGTGTGTGCCATAATCATACGTGGTTAATATCCCGAATGTTTTTAAAACTAATGAAATTAGCAAGAAAGCTTTGAATTTGTGTTTCAACCAAATAGGTACAATTGTCTACTTCAGAAAATTTACATATTATAATATGCAATAATAGTACTGATGTCCGAAAACAATGTATATACATTTATACGTCTCAACAAACAGATACAAACACACATACCCTTAGATAGTATATTTCTCCGAACCAAAATCACGACCTCCATAAAACAAACAAATGTATGCAAATTAGTTATTACTGTAAATCATAACTTGGTAAAGTAACTGGTGTGTGAATTATGGTCGTATTCAGAAGGAAGGGTTGCTGCCTTGATGCTTCTACCGTACATTGGGTAGGTTATTCATTAATAAGCACATCGTTCTGGCTTCATACATATTATGTCAGGGTCGAATAAGTCAATTAGGACTAAGAACAGCGTATGTAGATGTTTCATATGGTGCTTTTGACGTGTCAGCGCAAAGGTATTAATTTTGAATTTTATTTGTCTTTTGCTTCCTGTTGTGTTCGTACAGTTTGTGGATATTCCTATTATGTTTCTACTCAGATAATCTATCCACGTGCCTTTCATCAAACCGGTTTAGCGACACTGAGCAGCAAACATATAACTTCGCACTTCGCTATTTGTATAATAATAGAAAGATAATAAATCCTACAATAATAGTAGGATTGGTTATGCGCCTTACCCGCGTCGACTTTAGATTAATTGATTGAGGTGATACGTTTATTTTTACTATTAAAAATAACGTAGGTTACTTAACAATACGATAAAAATATAATGACTTCACTTATTGACAGTGTCACTAGGTAGAATATTTATTATTTTTCTTAAATTTGTATTCGTATTATTCATTTCTGGGTGACAGATGCGTCGAGTAGCATCAGAACATGTAGTGTTTGGAGTAGACAAAATGTTATTATTTGTCACCGCGAGAGCAGTGTTATAATTTTATTATTAACTAGCGGTACGTCCCGGCTTCGCACGGGTGATCCCTAACATTTTCTAGAAATAAATATAGCCTAGGTCACTCAAGGATAATGTCGCATTATAATACTGCAAGCATTTTTAAAATTGGTCTAGTAATTTTTAAGTTTATTCGTTACAAACATACAAAAATACAAATCTTTCCTCTTTATTATAATAGTATAGACAAAACGAATTCTTGCGTAAATCTTGTAACATTTTTAGAGTATGCAAATTTCTCGATTTTTCGGCCTTCGACGCTACCTTTGGCACTATAGCTTTTAAACAAATTTTAGTTTTGTATGCAAAAAGTAATTCGCCTTACCATCAATACATATAGCCTATACCTACAATACTTTAGCCTAAGGACAAATATGGCGATCCCAAAAATCTTACTCACATAGCCCACTTTGTTTGTTAGCAAATACAGACCTAAACACTTGGCTAACAACCTTCCTAGATCTTGGAATTGGGACTTATAACCCCTGTTTGTACTCTTAGTAAATAAAATACTTTTATTTTTCGCCGATCACCTACTTTTTATATAAAGATGGAAACAATTTTATAAAACAAAGAAGGCATGTTTTTGCTAGTTGTTTCTGCACTATTAATTCCCAATAGACAATATTAATAGTCGTGGATATCCTGTCGTATATTAAAATATTATATTTTAAAATATTAATTAGGCATTGCTAGCTAGTAACTATTTATGCTTCACTAAAGTTGTCTCGCTCCGTAAGAATTATCCATGGAATCCTCATCTCGGTGGCCTTTTGCCGAGGTTTTAGTCAGACAAGCCACTCTTGGTAAGCAGGGATATAGCTGTATAATCTATTTCAAAAATAATTTTATTTGCAAAGTCTTTCATGTCTGTAGTGTGGCGGATTGTATTATTAAAAATTCTCAAAGCTCAAGGAAATCTAAAGAAATGCTAATAAGGACATTTGTTGCTATACATGAATGGGCCGGCTCGACCGGGGAAGTATTACCCTCTCACAGAAAATCGACGTACCTAAATTGTTGCGTTTCGTTCGGTGAGTGAGAGTGCCGTAGGCCCTATCCCCTATTCCTTCTCCCTCATCTTACTCCTCATCCTTTCCATTTTCACAACCCCAAAGGGCGGCAACGCACTTGTGACTCCTGTGGTGTTGCTTGTGTCCATGGGCGGCGGTAATTGCTTACCATCAGGCGATCCGTCTGTTCACTTGCCGCCTATTACTATAAGGGCCTCCGCACACTAGCTTCTTTTAGCATCGGCGACCGGCGATTCAGTCACTTTTTAGCATCCAAATGCAGCGTCCGAATTCTTACACCGCACACTGGAAGATGCCGATCGCGGCGACTTGTCACTTAAAATAATAACGTAGGGGTCGTCCATTAATAACGTGATTTTATGTCTTTCCAATTTTAAATTTACTCTGTGATGATGATACCTGGGTAGGTTGGAGGCTTTACCACCTCTCCTGATTCTTTATCAAAAGTTTTTTTTTATACAAAGTAAATAAAAAAATATATTATCCAAAAAAGACATTGCGAGCTACTGGTGTCAAAATTGAAGCTAAAATAAAAAATATGACACTCATTATTCTCTTCATCTCTTACCTAACTTCAATTTCTTTGGGTCGGCGCTGTATGGACATACATTCTCTTCCATACTTCTCTGTCACCAGTCATCCGATCACTTCCCCCTTTTCTTACATATCTATTCTCACACAGTTATTCCATCTTTTATTTGGTCGCCCTCTCCCTTTTCCTCTCTGCCCTCCTATTTATCACTTGTTTACCTAAATACATAATCATCCACTCTTCTCATAAGATGTTTCTAAAATGCAAATCTTTTCATCCATGGACGCTCTTTGATATTTTCTTTATTTTGGCATGGTAAAAAAATATTAATATATCATGCATCATTACCTTTAAGAACGCTTTGTTTAAAGTATACTGGCTCATTTAAGTCTTAACTTGCAATAATTGCAATTCGATCTTGCAAAATATAATAATCTTGCAAAATATAAAAGCATATCAAAAATAAAAAAAAACAGAAATGGATCAGAAAATTCAGAGACCGGTGCACCTACATAAAAAGAATCCAGACCAAACTAAGGACATCCTCCTTTTTGAAGTGGGTTGATTAAAGCATCTTAGAGCATCCAAAAGCAACGAAAGATCTTAATACAGGACTTTTCTGAATCCCTGCCAATCGAACGAACGCTCGTTGTTTTAGGATACGTATAGGATAAAAATCTCTGGCTCAAGAAAAACAAGGACACTTGATATCTGTCTACCCTTATTTGTCCCTTCCACCTATTAAGATTTACGTGATTAAAGGACGACTCCTTACCATAGGTTGTCACTTATTTGTTAACCCTTAAATAACATTGTGGGTAGTAAAATTCTTCATCCCAGGGGCACAACTTGTATTTTTTCTTGCGATGGTAGTGTCATCTCCTAAAGTTGTCAGTCACGTGGCGTTAAAAAGAACTTCTATCTAGTCTGCTTAGCTATGTGAGAAAATTACCCCAGGGTGTCAGTTACGCATGCATTAATTTCTCATTAATTCAGTCAAATGTTTGATAAACTAAGTTTACAGAGCCCTGCAAAGCTCCTTTTTTGGGTGCAGCGTCACAAGAAAACCTAAGATAACCTATTAAGTTTTCTGAGTGGATAAGTTTCCGGAGCGGACAAGACTTTTCATATTAAATGATATTTTGTAGAACGATCGTTAATTTGGTGTACAATTAGTAATTTAATGAAATGATGAAGTTTTTAACGTAAAGCACTTTAGTGTTATTTAAAATTTTTGATGCTTTGTTAAAAATATCCCCATGTAACCTACAAAAATAATTTATTTTGTACACTACAACTTTTTTTACACTACAGCTTTCTTTATACCGATGAAAATATTAAGCAAGCTAAAGTCAGTATTTTTACCTACATCCAAAAACCAGTTCTCGTATTACTTTCAGAGAGCATCATCTATTAATTCAAACGTTAATATTAATACGAAGAAATGAGTGCAATAATGTCCATGCCATCTATTGTTTAGAACATAAAATGTAGAGTATAACTTGCCAGTTTTCGATAATATAAGTCTATAAATAATAGAATATAATTTAATATCGTTGTAACGAACATCATTTAATTATACTAGTATATTAATGTTTTTTGATAGAAACAAATATTGTAAAAAAATATTATACAATTATTGTATTACGACGATGAAAAAATAAATCAATTTATCGATAGTCGACTCGGCCGATCACCAACAACACACTACAGCACTACGGTCGCTGCGTCCGAACGCAGAGAGTCGCTAAAACGCGATGCAGCATCGATACAGATGCAAAATCGCTAAAACGCGATGCAGCATCGATACAGATGCAAAATCGCCGGTCGCCGATGCTAAAAGAAGCTAGTCGGCGGTGGCTCAAAAAAAAGTTTGCGTTTATTTTATGTATATCTACTTATTTCTATACATATATGTTGTTGTATACAACAAAAGACCTGAAATAGTAGCCACTTCAACTACAATTTGTGATAAAGTAAGTGGTTATTTTTGTATAAAATGAATAAAATTAAGTCATAAAGGTATCTATCATAATACCTTTTTACACAACATTCACGTTTCTTATTATTTAATTTTCATTCGCATTAAACCTCTTTTTATTCACCTATAAGGTATTTGAACCGCCGCAATATTACGTTATGAACAAAAAATGTAAACTCAGAAAATAATAAAAATATCATTGAATTTATTTTTTGTGACTGTTTTTATAAGTTATAATGTGTTCGTAAATTATATCCTACCAAAACATTCTGTAAAAATTGCTAAGTCTCGATGGAGCTGCTCGTTTATCTCTAAAAAGTAATGAAATCTCTAGACACAGTTGAGCCAAGTCTGAGGTTCCTTACTGCAATTTCTTTATTATTATATATTAGCTGTTAGCCGCGGTTTCATCCGCGTCCTGAGGGAACTACTTCGCGTACCCGGTTAATTTATAGCCTAAGTTACTCATTGGTACATCAGCTATCCGCCAGTGAACGTCCCATCAAAATCGGTCTAGCCGTTCCAGAGATTAGCGAGAACAAACAGACAGACAGACAGACAAAAATTGAAAAAAATATCATTTCGGTATAGGATCATTTCGCCTGTTCGCGTCCATTTAGTGCAGTTGGCAAGTTTGAAGGAGAAAATAAAAATGTTCCAGCAAATTGATTCAATGAAAAATGTATGTAATGTGTTTATTATATAGTCTATTTTAATAATAACTTTCAGTTTTGTTCGAAACTTGTTGTGTTTTTTTTTTAAATAGACAAACTTCAAAATATGGCATTTTACCCAGTTTGCGTCGAAAAAATCCAAATTGCGTCCACCTGTGGACCAGTTCGCGTCCACCAGCTTAGTCTTAACAATATCAGCCTTATAATCCTTCATATAAGGGTGATATTGTTAAGACAATCTAAAGAAAGATTGACTTTTAACAATTTCTACATTTAAGATTAAAGTTATAAAAAATCTACATTATTATCATTATTAAATCACTTTATAGAAACTATAAATAACTTTTTATTGTTCTCAACATCGATGGAACTTAATATCAAAGATAAAGACGATACATGTTGTCCAATATTGTGGTCTTCGGAATAGCATAATTTTTACATAATTATGTACATATTTGTCTTATTAAGAAATCATCTTGAATAGAAAAAATATGGAATAAGAGAAATTAAATGTAATAATTCAATTTTAAACTCGGTCTTAATCAAAAATGCATTTTAAATTATAAATATATATATAGAATGTATTTATGCGATAATTTCTATTTCATGAAAATATGGACGCAATTTGCTATAATATTATCCCTTGCAGGTATAGTTTGCGTCCACTTGTGATCGATTATTATATCGATTGTATCTTTTATTACAATCATAATAATGTGGACGCAAATTGGTCATTACAATTGCATACTATTAATGTTAAAATAAACAAAATCCCAATTTCTCTCTCATATTTTAATCACATAAAAATAAACAACTAAAGAAATCATAAATAGACGAGTTCGCGTCCATTGTGGACGCAAAGTGGAAGTTTTATAAATTCGGTGTTGTAATTCGCGTCCACCTTATTTTAATTGTTAACTATAAAAAAAACAAGCTAATTCACAATTAATACTATTCGTCTTTTCATTATTATGTCTAGAAACAGCTATGTATCCTTAAATTCACATAAAACAATAAAATACTTACCGTCAAACACGCCGCTGCACACTATTTTTAATTTATATCCCGCGCATCTGCACTCTTTTGTTGAACAACCGAGATTAACTAATTTTTTTAAACAGGATAAGCTGGGCGCATGGAACTTTTGTCTATTTGTGCGTGTCTCTTATACGTCGAGGTATTGGCGATACTGACTTTTCATTTTATTAGTGTGTTAATATACTTATTTCCGTGCATTTTTAAAGGGAGGTCCGCAAAATGGACGCGAATAGGGGGATGGACGCGAACAGGTGAAATGACCCTATGTACCGTTTATACATCCATGTGCATTTAATAAAAAGCGGTTATTTTAATATTACAAACAGACACTCCAATTTTATTTATCTGTATAGAATAGATTTAAAGTTATGTGACATAGCCGTTGACCTGTACCCACTGGCCAAGTCACATAACATTAAATATAATAATAAAGAAATTGCAGTTAGGAACCTCAGCCTTGCCTCAACTGGGTCTAGAGATTTCTTTAAAAAAAAAACAAATTTCGTTCTAGTCCCATCCAGAGGTTCTCAAATAGAGGCCTGAAAATGCGGCGAAATTGTTCCAGAAAAGGATGGTACTGCAGTGTTGCTTCGCGCTCGACTTGGCGGGGGCACTGCCGTGCCTCCAGATTCTTTTTATGAACTTGAAAATAAACTTTGATTTGATTGAGGTGGGTGTATCACATCTACGGATAAATAATCAAAGTAAAAATAAATTATAGTACAATCTACCGAAAGATGTATAATTTAGCGTGAACTTACCCGTCATTCAATCTACGACACTTGGATTTGCTATCAAAAGCATTATGAGAAGTAAGTACTCACTGATTTGACTTACTGACTTTGACTGACTTTTATTGATTTCTTTATTCTTTCGAGGCTGTTGAAGCTCTGTTTTGTAGGTATCTCGTCTATAAGAGTACCTTATAGCATAGCTCCAATTGCGAATCAAAATCAACCAGGGCCTCACTTAAAAGTAAACAAGTAACTTTATCAACATAATTCTAGACATTTAGGAGAAGTTCACTGGCACACACGTACAAATCAATTATATGCATATTGTAATGGTAATAGTAAGTAAGTAATAGTAAAATTTATTCGCAGAAATAAAGTAAGCATAAATACAGACAATTACTCTTAATACTATACATTTTCAATGTGTTGGAAAGAACACCATACCCCTGTACTAGTTAAAACTGTATCACAGGCGGTTGGGTCTCTCTTTACAAATTTTTAATTACTTTTAGGGTTCCGTACCTCGAAATGAAAAAAACGGCACCCTTATAGGATCACTTTGTTGTCCGTCCGTCTGTCAAGACCCATTTTCTCAGAAACGCGTAAAGGTATCAAACTGAAAGGACATTGGCAGAATTCGGTTTGGGTTTGTTGTGGCGACCTTAAACTTCATATGAACAAAACGAATTGTTTATATTTTCGACGATTTTTAATATTTTCACTTTGTCTCGTTAAAACTGGAGTATTGTATGCTGATAAAAAGCATTCCAATTGATTACGAACTAGGTTCCTACTTTATTATTTGACTGTTGTCATAGACAGGAGTGTGACAGGAATAGACGTGAGTACTATTTATCCGTATCGATTATTAAAATATAATTATTAAAATGCAGTTATTTAATCTTTAATTGACATTACATCAATTAGCTAATATTTTTTGAAGCAAAACAACTTTTAAATCGAATAAAAACGTCACAGCATCGTTTTAATGTTGTATCGATTTCACATAAAATCGATTTAAAATGTGCAGCTCTGCTTTTGTCTTTGGCTGTGACAGGTAGATGCTACAAATACTTCTGCGTTTTGATGTCAATCTGACATAATTTCATTTGATAATTCAAACGTACCTACATTGTTCATTCTTAACTAAAAACTAAAACACCGATATCTTATTTTTCCGGGTTTCCCGAGTGAAAATTGAATCATTTATAGACTCTGTTACTTACGCCGAATTTTTTAATATATTTTTTATTACGGTGCGCTTCAATTTAATTTCAGACATTTCGATGTATGGAGATCTGCCATTGTCCTTTATATCAAATAGTCAAGTCTACTGTTCCTGAATATGAAGCTGTAAAAAATTAAACTTCTAAACCAACGCAATCAAAAGATACAGCCGTTTATACTGTAAATTTCCGCAATTTTCGAAACGTCACGGTCACGCGATTCGCGGTTAGCATACTTGTCCGTGACCCCGTCAGGGACTGGCCCGCCGTTTCGAAGCTCGCAATGAAATCAAAACCTACAGGGTACTTCCCGTGGACTCAGAATCTTGAAAGGACAATGGCAGATCTCCATACATCAAAATGTCTGAAATTAAATTGAAGCGAACAGTAATAAAAAATATATCAAAAAATTTGGCGTAAGTAACAGAGTCTATAAATGATTCTATTTTCACTCAGGAAAGGTGGAAAATGAAGATATCGGTGTTTGAATTTTTAGTTAAGAATGAACAATGTAGGTAAAAGGAAAGTTATAGTATGAAAGTTAAACAATGTAGGTAGGTACGTTTGAATTATCAAATGACATATGTCAGATTGACATCAAAAAGCGGAAGCATTTTGTAGCATCTAACTGTCACAGCCAAAGACAAAAGCAGAGCTGCACATTTTAAATCGATTTTATGTGAAATCGATACAACTTTAAAACGATGCTGTGACGTTTTTATTTGAATTAAACGTTGTTTTGCTTCAAAAATATTAGCTTATTGATATAATGTTGTTTAAATATTAAGTATTTGCATTTTCAACCAAACCAACTCTATAAAGGTCGATCGTATCGATTACTTATTTAATAATCGATACGGATATAGCACTCACGTCTATTCCTGTCACACCATTGTCTATGGCAACAATCAAATAAAAAAGTATTCGTAATCAATTGGAATGCTTTTTATCATCATAAAATACTCCAGCTTTAACAAGACACAGTGAAAATATTAAAAATCATAGAATAAAATAACAATTTGTTTTGTTCATATGAAGTTTAAGGTCGCCACAACAAACCCAGATCAAATTCTGCCATTGTTCTTTGGTACGAAGCAATGTTTTATAGCACAGATAAAGGAAAAATTGCAAAAACCGTAAATTTTTAGTTACATCATATAAAAAAATATTTGTATTAATTTTAAAGTTACTACCTCTTGCCTCATGAACGCGTAGAGTTGTGAAATCGAAATTCATATCAAATTGTAATATAACACCGTGAAGCTGTAATAAAATCAAACTTCTATGTCAACGTAATCAACAGAAACAGCAATTTAAGCATATTTTCAAACTCGCAACTACTCGCAAGGGAATCAAAACCTACAGGGTACCTACTTCTCTTGAACTCAGAATCTTGAAATTTGGCACGAAGCAACGTATTATATAAAGGAAAAATTGCAATAGACCGTGAATTTTAGTTACATAATATAATTAAAATATTTTTAATAATTTTAAAGGTACTTACTACCCCGTTCCTCCTGAACCCGTAGAGATATAACATTGAAATTCATATCAAATGCTCAAGTCAAAACTAAAGAGTACTTCCAGTCTTCCAATCTTATTTTTTGTTGACTACGGAGGAAACTCTCCTAATGAGCCATCTCAACTTGAAGCCAACACGGCCAGAGTGTGATCGACCGGGCTTGGGACTGGCGGAGGAGGTGTGTGGAGGCTCTCCCCAGGCGTTCGGGGCATACCCACTAAAACTACCGCTGTGTCTCTACGGCTCCCGTGTAGGTTCCGTGTAGTGGCGGGGTCACGCGATTCGCGGTTAGCATACTTGTCCGTGACCCCGTCAGGGACTGGCCCGCCGTTGGTGTTGGCAGGCTCCACCTCGTTATGCTACTTGGGAGGCTTCGCGGACACTACTTCGCCTCCTTGCCTTTTGGCGGACGGGACGCAACCCCAGCGCTCACCGTCCACAGGCACTAAAGCGGCCGAAGAGGATAGGTAGGACGGCAACCTTACAACACCGCATCTCCTCTTCCTCTGCGGCCCCACCGCAACGCATCAAATGGTGCACCTCCATTTGGTCGCGGGAGATAGGGCGCGCGGCAACGCAACACCGCCATGCCTCTCCTCCCGCGACCGCGCCCGACTGCGAGGGACAGACAGAACTGTCCCCCGTACCCGCACCTTGGGACGCATCCTACGCAGGCCTCACCCAAGCCCACGTGGAGCGTCCACTCCCAGGATCCCGCTTAGCTTCACCATGGGTGTCCAAACCACGGTTACTGAGCCCCCCACATCACGACAAGGTAGAGATCCCACAGGGGCGGGGGCGATCTAGAATATTGAAATTTGGCATAAGGCAACGTTTTATAGCACAAAGGAAAAATTTCGAAAACCTTAAATTTTTTGTTACAGCATATATTTTTTTAAATAATTATATGTACCTACAGGTTTTTACGGAACCCTCGGTGCGCGAGTTCGACTCGCACTTGACCGGTTTTGTAAATTTGAGGTTTGTATTTTACAATACAGCCATAATATTACGTATTTAACAATAAACAAAATGGTCAATATAAAATTTACATGTACTTAATAAAAATGTCAATTTAATTGACAGTCACCTTTAAAGGAGGCATTGAACATAATATTATCTACAAAACGGATAATTATACTTATGCAAAATAAAACGTAAACAAATATGTAAACATAAACTGGTAGTCGAGGCCTTCTCATTCTATTTCCTGACCCAGCGAACATCATTTTGATCGTAGTGCCACTTTGTGTGATGTTGCTTGAGGAAGCAATAAAAAAAGTAATGACCTTTTATTGATATAAGTTACAATTATTCTTTATTTTGCAACAATATTGGGTTGGCAAATTTTATCTTATTTTATTTTATGAACTTTAAGATCTGTTAGTAATGGGATATATGCAATATTTATTCCTACACCATTTGTTGTTGGCATACCACAATTGAAAAAATGTGTCGCTTGTAATATTTTCGATTTTGCATCGTCAAAGCAAATATAATACCTAAAGGTAGTATATGTTTTCAAATTCACAACGACGTAACCGCGAATGCTATTTAATATTGTAAGGGAGTAAAAACAATTTTTACTATCTTTTCGTATCAATGCACCGTACTTAGTTATAATAACACAGCAAGATTATTGGTATCTATACCATCCATTATAAGCATAATTATTATCGGTCACGTAAAGTAAAATTAAATTATTTTTGTTTAGTAGGTATACTTGCTTACATTTAATACTAGAAAATATTAAATGGAGGCAGTTCATTGGCGAACGTGACTTGCTCAATTCTCCGATGACATCATAGTCTTAGGGGCATCATTCTACTTTATTATAACCTTGCTTAGAGCAAGTTCATGTTTATTGTTATTGTATACATGAACTTGCTTTTAACAAGGCTGATGATCGATAATTTAGTATATAAGACTTTATTAGTTAAGTAAACTAATTTATTTTTACAGATCTGCAAGGATGAGTACGATAGCCTAAACAATATTCATAAAAGTCCGTATTGTTCTGATCAATACTAGTGTAATGTTTTGATCGATGGACAGCGAGTGGAACAAGTGAATGAGTTTGTTTACTTAGGTACGTTGTTTACAAGAGATGGTAAGAATGAAGCAGATATTGAAAGGAGAGTTAATGCAGGTAATTGTGTGAATGGAGCTCTGAAGGCGTTTATGAACAGTCAAAACGTGTCCAAAAAGGCACGTTTGGCTGTACATAGAGGTGTGTTAGTGCCTACCCTTATGTATGGTAGTGAAAGTTGGGTATGGCAGAAGAGATTTGAAAGTAGAATAAATGCTGTAGAAATGAGAGCACTGAGAAGTATGTGTGGTGTGTCTTTGACCGACAGAGTAAAGAATTTTGTGATACGAGAGTGGTGTGGGGTAAAAGAAGATGTAGTGACAAGCATTGAGAAAGGCATGTTAAGATGGTTTGGGCACATGGAGAGGATGGATGACGATAGACTGACAAAGAAGATATATCAGGCTAGTGTGAATGGGACAGGACAAAGGGACCTAGGAGAACGTTCTCTGACCAGATTGGAGACATCCTGAAAAAAGGACAAGTCAGAAGTACCCTTAACAGAAGAGCATGCATGAGAAACTTGATGGGAGTGAGTGAAGCAAGTGAGGTATGTCAGGATCGTTGCAAATGGCGTTCCGTAGTCTCTGCCTACCCCTCCGGGAAACAGGCGTGAGTCTATGTATGTATGTATGTAATACTAGTGTACCATTCACAAGCTCAATTTGCACAAAATGTATCTAATAAAAATGAAATCATTATTTTTATTACTTATTTAACAACATATTTCATTTAGAATTCATGTTTCTTTTTTCAGACATAACTAAAATAACACAAACCTTGGATAGTTTTTTTTATAATTTTCTATGCCGGGACAAAGGCTTTGTTAAAGAAATTGAATTGTAGCAGTCAGGCGAGACTCTTATATGAAAACTAGCTTTTGCCCGCGGCTTCGCTCGCGTAAATTCGGGATTCTCTAGTTATAGTATATCTATGTTCGGGATAACACAAATCTTCTTTATTGGGCGGATACTACTATAATTGTCGTTTTAAATGTTTAAGAAATATAACTGCAAAAAGTACCTGTTTACACCATACAAACTACTTAGTACTAAGACGTAGTAAGGTACTTTTTATTCAAAATGTTATCCGGTATCAGTGACGTTTCGCTAGAGTGGCCAATATGGCGACTGTGATTTGTCTGTGACAACCATTAGAATTTAACTCGACAATCCGAATTTTGCGGATATACACACATCAACAAAGTCTAGGGATATCTTAATCCTAAATTATTTACGAGTTTATAGTTTAGAACCTTGTTAGTTTCCACAAAAAGTTTATATACAGATTAAAACCTCTTTTATTCTATTTTCAAAATTTGAACATGGAAAGAAAAAAAACAAAATAATAAACAAAATATGGCGGCAAATTTGCTAGTAATTCGTTACATTAAAGAAAGTTAAAACTGTTTTATTATAATTATTAATGAAAAGGGTTTTTAATTGTTTTTCTTTTTTAATTTAACGTGACGTACGAACTTTAAAAGTCATGTCACGACGTCATTTGAGTCGAGATGAAATGTTACGAGCCGTGGGCATGTTAGAAAATGGTGCAATTCAACGCGTCGTTGCTGAGGCCCTACATACCAGTCAAAATGTGATATCAAGGTTGTGGTCACGTTATCGCAGTACTGGAGATGTGGCCGAACAGCACACAGGTAGATATCGTGTTACTACGCAGAGACAGGATCGATTTCTCCAAATGACCGCCAGAAGACAACCCAATATCACAGCGCTGCAACTAGTGCAAAGGCTCCAGGAGGACCACCAGCTGCTGGTAAGCGACCAAACCGTGCGAAGAAGGTTACATGAAGTTGATCTTCATGCTCGAAGACCATTGCGTGTTCCAGCATTGCGACGTGGCAATCGCGGTCGGCGGCTTTCGTGGGCTCGGGAGCATTTACCATGGAGTGACGAACAATGGTCTTTGGTGCTGTTCACCGATGAGTCCCGGTTTGGGTTTCACCCGGATTCACGAAGAACACGCGTTTGGAGAGCTCCAGGGAGAGTTAGCCGTCTACGGCACCCTCAGGAGGTCCACCCATACCAAGGCGGGACAATCATGGTGTGGGCAGGAATTCGTCTTGGCGGACGAACCCAACTCGTTTGGATCCAAGGCAGCATGACTGCACAAAAATACCACGAGGAGGTAGTAGAGCCCGTTATTGTCCCACACAGAACTCAAATAGGCCATGAATTTCTACTCATGCACGATAATGCTCCTTGCCATACGGCGCGGCTGGTATCGACCGCTCTCCGAGAGCACGATATTCAAGTTTTGGATTGGCCTGCACAGTCGCCCGACTTAAATCCTATCGAGCATGCCTGGGACATGTTACAACGAAAAGCTTTGAGAGATTTTCCACCAAATTTGACGACTGAACAACAACTTTACGAACACTTGCAAAGGACATGGGACCTCATACCGCAGCAAGACATTGACAATTTAATTTTAAGTATTAACAATCGATGTCGATGTGTAATCAATGTAAGAGGTGGCAACACTGATTATTAATGATTAGATTTTACAAGATTTTTTCCATTTTTATTAAAATTAATAGTTTTTTAAGAAGAAATGTTTGTTGTTATCATACTAATTTTCCATGATGATTAAAAAAATTATTTTTTTTATTTAAAACAAAAAAAAACACGAAATGTTTTTTATTTTTATTAAAGACCTTAAAATAATCTATGATTCTTCTATTTACTGTATCAGAAAATTCTTCATAGATTTTTAGATATTTGATGAAATATAAAATATCCCTAGACTTTGTTGATGTGTGTATGTTGTCGACTCGAAATCTTTATTTTTTATATTTTACTATTCATGTAAGGTTTCGATGTACTCCTTGATGAAATTATTAATGACACTGCGATAGCAGCGCAGTCCGTCGGTTCCAATGTGAAACATTCCAAACTCCACAACTACTTACAAATTAAAAATTAAGTAAAAAAAACATTTCCCAGTGGACTAAATTGTGAATCTAAACCATTCTCAAGCCCCCTTGAAGACACACAAAAAAATTCATCAAGATCGGTCCAGTCGTTTAGGAGGAGTTCAGTGATATACATACGCACACAAGAAATATCTATATTAAGATATACATCCATAACGCCATACCTGTCTCTATGCCTGATTGACTGAGGTTTATATATATTTCAAACAGAATAAACCAAGTTCAGTCTCATTTGACCTATATCTAATATAAAATGCATACAGACCTCACTACGGTACATATATCCGTTTGATTCAGACTGTATTTGCTTTCCGTCCCGAGGGATTTGGATACCAATTCTTGGAGTCATGTGGTATTTTGAATTTTTCAGTTCCTGTTACTAATTTATCATGCTAGACATATTCAATTTCGGCTTGTGTTTTATATAAATTTTGTCCGTGCGTAAACCAAGGTGCGACGTATATTTAAGTCTGCCATCAATTGAGATCATGTGATAAGATATCAATTCATTACATATAAGATACTTTCGTTACTGACTGGTTGATAGATAAAGCACAGCCAAAACTACTGGGGTCAAGAAACTGAAAGGTACAAAAAAAATTGCATGACATGATTACATTTAGACAGACCAAGAAAACAGACAGGTGATGCTAGTGGCACTCCAGTTCATATGTAGACGGGCCGAGAAAGCAGGTACGGGTGTACTGGGAACGTACTATAACACGAAAATTATTCTATTGGTATAAAATATTATTATTATACTATTTCTGAACTAAATAATAAAAATAATGGATAAAACTCCTAATACAATCGATTTTAAACTTTCGCGAGTTTTATATAGCATACAATTTTAATAAACGGGTAGATATTTTCTGCGATTAAGTTCGCATTATTAAAATTGTTTGAACTCTTTAAATGTGCACTTTCTTTTTCATCTCAAAACTTATATTTTCATTTACCTATGATACACCTTTGATACGAAATCGCGATACATAGTACGTAGGTTAGTTTTTTCCTTTATCGTATCTGTAGTGATGTTCTGTCACAAATAACATACCAACTAACTTTTGGCCACGGCTTCACACACGGAAGGGTTGATACAACAGGGTTTGCAGGAACAAAGGTAGCCCATGTGCTATTCTAAAGAATTATTCTCAACTGCAGTTTCATCAAAATCCGTTCCATACATCGGAATGTGTGTAATGTTTGTAAAACGCGTATATAATTAAGTTACAGATACGTTAGTTTTACTTTTATAGTTAAACGTTTGTTTATTTTGTTTAAATGAATAAATAGTTACAGAGTAAACTTGATCAGTTCACGTTATGACATTTGCAGAGTGTTTAAATGCCCCTGACTGAGTAACTGCTCCATCAAGAAACCACTAATATCATAGAACTCAAGTAACATACAACACGACAACTGTATAATCCATATACAAGTAAACTATGCGATACTGTGCAAAGCGGACTGTATTTCGCGTAAATGTGATATGGTTCGTTACAAAACTGTAAATTCCGACAAGCCTGGGCGCGCCCTTCAAAAAGTGTGTCTTGCTGTTTCTGTCAACCAACTCTCAGTGCATCCGCTTGTGCGCCGGCGCCCGTGCGGCGCGGCGTCCAGAAGGCGCGGGGGTCGGCGCCTAGTGCTGTGCGCAGCGTGTCATAGACATTCTGCCGGGCCGCCAGTGAGAGGGCATATCCGGTTAAATGCTCTTCTGATAGTGCCGCCGCTGGTCTTGATGTCGGCCACTCTTGTGACTCCGTCGGGCCCCGGATGGAGCTGTGTTACTCGCCCGAGTACCCAGCGGGCTGGTGGGAGAGCGTCATCTTTCACGACGACCAGGGTGCCTTCTGTCAGCTGTCCGGACGACTTCTTCCATTTTGTTCTGATTTGAAGTTGTGAAATGTACTCTTGTAGAATCGAGTCCAAAAGTGTTGACGCAGGAGCTCCACGCGTTTGTATCTGGGTATATGCAGCGGATTACAGTCAGCCAGTGGTGGCTGAGGTAGTACAGATAATGATCGACCGATTAAGAAGTGAAATGGAGTGAGAGCGGTGAGATCAGACGGGTCAGACGATAGAGGCGTTAAGGGCCTTGAATTTAAAATGCCTTCAATTTGACATAAGACTGTGTACATTTCTTCATACGTGAGATGTGCCAAGCCCAAGACTCGCCTAAGGTGATGTTTTGTTGACTTCACTGTGCCTTCCCATAACCCACCAAAGTGTGGGGAGTATGGAGGAATGAAATGAAAAGTGATGCCTTGTTCTGCCACATGGTTGCTTATCAAATTCTGATTTTTCGCCAAAAACCCCGTGATAACATTTGACGCCCCTACAAAGTTAGTGCCATTGTCTGAATATATGTGAGCAGGTTTTCCTCGGCGGCTGATGAATCTATTTAGTGACGCTAAGTAAGATTCCTTTGTCAAATCGGTAACCAATTCCAGGTGTATAGCTTTAACTGCAAGGCATACGAATATGCATATGTATGACTTTATCAACTGACTACCACGCCCCTTACGATTACTAATCATGATTGGCCCGGCGTAATCTACACCGACGTTATTAAATGCGAAATCAGAGTGCATGCGTGGCTCAGGTAAATTACCCATGATTGGTGTAATTGTTTTTCCTTGAAAGCGTCTACATGTGATGTATGATTGTACTGTCTTTCTGGCTAGATTGCGACCACTGATAGGCCAATATGTTTCACGTATGTGGGCGAGCAACAGCTGTGGACCAGCATGGAGAAGTTTTATATGTTGAGTGGAAAAAATGAGTTTGCAAATGTGATGATTAGCGTGTAAAAGCATTGGAAACTTTTTATCATATTGAAATCGCGAATTAGCGAGCCTGCGCCGGCCTGATCAAAAAATGGATGTAATGAAATTAATCTGTTTTTTATTGGTAATGTTTTATTTGTTGAAAGTAACTCATATTCAATAGAAAATGAATTTAACTGTGACATTTTTACTAAATTTAATTTGGCCTGATATAGTTCTTTTGTTGTTAATGAAATAAAGGTGTTTGAAGCTGAATTACTTGTTTGTGTTTTTGTTCTACAATTATGTATAAATCGCAATATGTATGCAGTTATGCGTGTTAATTTTGTGAAGTTAGAGTAATTGTAAATGAATGAATTGTTGTCTGTCTGTGAGTAACATTGAATAGTGTTTTTGTAGCTCTGGGGTTTTGTTTCTGGAAGGTCAGAACAACTGCTGTGCCCAGGTGATGTTGGCCAGCTGCTATCATCATCCCTAAGAAAGTCTGGACCTGAGAACCACAAATCTGAATGTATGAGTGTTGATGCTGTGACACCCCTAGATATGAGATCTGCGGGGTTCTGTTTTGTAGGTACATATCGCCATGTTTGTTTATGTGTTATTGTTTGTATTTCATTAATTCTGTGACTTACAAATGCATTTAGTTTGTGTGGTGGCAATTTTATCCAGGACAGCACAATCATGGAATCACTCCAAAAGAAACAGTCTGAAATTATGTGTGAATTGCGGAGAGAGTCAATGACCTTTTTGTAAAGGCGAACAGCTGTGAGGGCTGCACATAGTTCTAGTCGTGGAATTGTTAATGATTTTAGTGGTGCCACTCTACACTTGGCTGTTAGTAGCCGTACGTACACCATAGGCGTGCTGAGAGGCGTCACAGAAAGTGTGTAGCTGTATATGTTTGGGTGAATCATAGAAAACTCAGCTCGGTATGACTAATTGTTTTGAAGCTGATAGTGATTGTATGAACTTTTTCCATAGTATTTCTATGTCAGGAGGGACACTGCTGTCCCACTTTAAGTTTTGTGACCACAACTTTTGCATTATTATTTTGGCTTCTAAGACTGAAGGACTTAAAAGGCCCAAAGGGTCAAATATTTAGCCAATGATTGACAATATTTTCCTTTTTGTAATATTGTAATCAACCGAGTCTTCTATGTCTGTTAAGTATGTTATTGTATCTTGATTTTGGTTCCAGTATATACCTAATGTTTTTGATGGGTCTTTATTACCTAAAAGACCATGCCCATATTAGTATGGCGGCGAAAGTCAGCAATGCCCTGCAATGCCCAAATTGCAGCTCTATGTCATATGATAACTTATTAATAGTATTTTTATGATATCTAGTATTAATGTCATATAAAGCACTAGTTGAAAAGTTATTGGACGTTAAACAACACATAATAACTGCCTAATGCCTACTGTTTATACATTTTATCGTTTACAAACAGCATTGCTATTACTTTTCCACTAGGAACTTCATAATCATTACATAAGCTAGTCCAGATAAGTATTCTTTTATATACTTAAATGTCTGTAAACATTAAGTTATTTGGAATTATATAGTCTATCTCCATAGTATCTCCATCTATATAATTGTGAAAACAATTTGGTGATATACAAAACTTAAGTAGGTATTCGAGTAAATAATAATATGGAAAGAGTACTCCGTAAAACCGCAACAATATCACAAGAGCAATAAACTGCACTTTTAGTGCATGAATGTATGAAACATTATTTATCATAGGTACTGCAAAGTAAACAAGTCTTTTTTTCGTTTTTTTATTCAGTGCTTGTTAGGTTTCAAAATTAACAACTTAATTCTAGTTTTAATTTATTAGGACGATCTTGTATTTTACTTTCTCTGGGCATTTCTGGGGCACAGATGGGCATGGTCCTTTGTGGTACTGTGAAGTGAATCTGATGATAGGTTTGCTTTTTGTAAAATATCAGGGCTGTTGGACTGCCACTTTCTGAGATGGAATTGTGCTGATTTTAGAGCTGCATTTACTGACATTGCTATTTCTATTAACCGAGACTTCCGGTCTGAGCCCGTAATCAGGTCATCACAATAAAAATCATGTATGATGATCTCCGACACTTCCTTATCATGTTGGCAGTCCAACCCAACCTGTCTGATACAACGTGTAGCGAGGTAGGGTGCTGAAGCTGTCCCATACGTTACTGTATTTAATGTGTAGGTTTTCAGTGGTTCTGACTCATCGAAACGAAATACAATTTGTTGTAATGATCGTTGGTTTTCTACGATGGATATTTGCCTGAACATTTTTTCAATATCAGCTGATATTATGTATTTGTGTTGTCTGAACCTAATAAGTATAGAAATCAAATCATCTTGTACTACTGGTCCTATTGTCTGTATATCATTAAGTGATATTTTGTTAGATGTGCTTGCCGATGCATCAAAAACCACCCTGAACTTTGTTGTGGTGCTGGTGTTTTGTATTATACCATGATGTGGTATATAATATGAAGGTGTCAGAGTGTTACTGTTTGTGTTTTTAGTCATGTGACCTAGGTCAAGGTACTCTTGCATAAAAGTTAGATATTGTTGTTTGTATGTAGGGTCTGATTTGAATCGTTTTTCTATGTTAAGGAAACGAATCTTTGCCTGACTATATGACTGGCCTAAGCACTCTGGCGATTGTTTGAACGGTATAGTGACCACAAATCTACCATCAGCATTGCGAGTTGTAGTTGATGTAAATATTTTTTCACATGATAGCTGAGTAATGTGAGGTGTGTCTGAAGGAGTAGATATGTTTTCTAATTCCCAAAATTTGTTTATGTTATCTGAGATCTGATTCACAAAGAATGAGTTTTGAATTTTATTTTGAATATGAGTATTTGAAATGCAGCCTGATATCAACCAGCCTAAATCTGTTTGTTGTAGAACTGGTTGCTGTTTTCCTAATTCCAATCTTGCAGTACCCATGACTTCCCAGAATATGTCTGCACCCAATAATAAATCAATAGGGGCTGGAATGTTAAAGTCAGGGTCTGCCAGTTGTATACAACTAGGTATTTGAATGGTATCTTTGTTTATGTATGTATGTGGAACTGTATTGCAAATTTGGTTTATCACAAGACATAAAATGTCCGTCCTGTAATTTTTATTGTGTGCTGATTGAATGTGAATGTTAGTATTTTTTGTTATGTTTGTGCACTGATTATTAATACTAGTGACCATGGTGTCTATAGTTTGAATGGGTAAGCCCAGTTTTGAGCACAAGTGCCTAGTTATATAGCTTGAGGTGCTGCCATTGTCTAGTAGTGCTCGTACTATATGTGGTTTTCCTTGTTTGTCATATATTTTGACTTGTGCAGTTGACAGTAATATTGTTTTGTTCTGCGTGCAACTAGTTAATGTGACAGATGATGGTTTTGGTGCATCTAAGTGTAAAAGTGTATTATGTTTTTTGTTGCAGTACTTACATGTCCCTCTTCTGCATAATTTGTTGTCATGACCAGGTTTTAAACAGTTGGAGCAGATTTTTAATCTCTGTACCTCCCTGATTCTTTGTTCAATGGACATCTGTCTAAACTTTTCACAAGAAAATAATAGATGATGCTGTTTACACAAAGGACATGTGGGTACTTTTTGTGTGTTCATTTTTGTAAATGACTTTGTGTTTTGTCCCACTTGAGTATCTGATTTGCTATTGTTGTTAATAATTGATTGTTCTAAAACTTCTAATACATCAGCACGACCTCTTAAAAATTTATTCAGGCACTCAAGTGTGGGCATGTCTGTGAGTGTGTTTTTGTGTTCTTCCCAATATCTTAAAGTGTTTGAGTCAAATTGACTTGACACTAAATATATTATTAATGTATCCCAGTATTCTGTTTTTTCACCTAATGTGGCTAATGCGCTGAGGTTTTTCTGAACTGTGTCAATTAATTGTCTCAAACACACCGAGGATTCTTTTTCAATATTATTTAAGTTGTATAATGCATGAATGTGATTTCCTATCAGCTGTCGTTTGTTATCATATCTTTCACACAACAATTTCCACGCTACCTCAAAGTTGTCACCTGTAATTTCTAGTGATTTTATAACTAATGATGCACTGCCCGATAGTGAGGAACGCAAGTAGTGAAACTTTTGAATGTTATCTAATGTTCTATGCGTAATAAGTGATTGAAATGTGTCTCTGTACTCAAGCCAATCCTGATGATCACCCGAGAAGTGTGGCAAGTCAATAGTGGGTAGTTTAATAAATGATTTGGTCCCACCTGAATGATCCTTGTCTGACTCTGGATTAGTTACCAGCTTGTCATTTAACTGAATAAGCCGGGAAGCCTGTGCCACCAACAACTGGTAATCATTTTCAAATTGTTCACTTTCTGGGTCTGGTTCATCGGTGAACTCTGAGATGTCAGCGTTCAATTCAATAAGTGTCTGAACGTCCTGGAAAGTTTTATGTATTGTTTTAAACTCCAAAAGTCTGTTTTTTAGCTCAATAACTTGGATATCTGTTAATTTATTATTGGGCAGAATGAGGTTAATATATTTTTTAAATAATGTGAGTTTCCTTTTAACAATGCCACGTTGTTTGATTAATTCTGTATCATCAGGTTTATTACCTTTAGTGGCCATTGCTGTGAATTAAGGACACACAATGTTGCAAAAGAAATAAGAAAAATATGAGCAGGAAATGTTATCACAGAATTTGTGTAGATAGTTGTGCAATACTTAAATTATAGCAGCAAGCGGCAGAAAGCAAGGCTGTGCAAAGCTTGAGTGCACAGCTAACACGTGGTGGGCGAAGCCCTAGGTCGCATGCGCGTGGGATGACCACGTGGGGGTTCCTTATTGAGGCAGGCAGCTGGCAATTTAGGCTTGGCAAGCTATCCAGATGCTGGGGAATGTTATTTTGGTTTTAGTATTATGAAAAAAGGGCTAATTTGATGAGAAGGATTGACATGAGAGGTTATGAAATGCTGATATTTTCTGAATATTTTTGCTTATTTTTGATTGAAATAAAATTGTACTTAGTTTGATAATGTAATTATCATGAAAATATGAGTCTGAAAAGTCTGATTTAGTAATTGCTGTAGCAATTTGAAAAAATCTGTTGAAAAGTTAATAAAGGAAAAAATAATTGGTCTGATTATCTGTTAGCCTGATGCTGTGCTGTGCTGAGACCGTCGTGGCTGTCTTCGACTGTCGTTGTCCTCGCCGTGATGATTTTTCTAGAAGTGGCTACGTTGCTTCTTGTAAAGATGGTGTTTATGGCGACGGTCTTCAATCACGTATGGATGGCTTCGAATGGACCAATGTATAATCCATATACAAGTAAACTATGCGATACTGTGCAAAGCGGACTGTATTTCGCGTAAATGTGATATGTTTCGTTACAAAACTGTAAATTCCGACAAGCCTGGGCGCGCCCTTCAAAAAGTGTGTCTTGCTGTTTCTGTCAACCAACTGTCAGTGCATCCGCTTGTGCGCCAGCGCCCGTGCGGCGCGGCGTCCAGAAGGCGCGGGGGGCGGCGCCTAGTGCTGTGCGCAGCGTGTCATAGACAACAACATAAAATGTTTATAGTAATCGTATGAACCTTGTATAATTGCCACAAAATCAACGGAGACCGAAAAACATTTCCAGAGTCCCGAATTACGCAAAATTAAAATTACAGGAACATTTTCGTAGTGTCACGGGTCCTACCGCATGCATTTGAAACATTTTTACCTTTTAGCAAGTGCGTCTCGGGTGTATCATTTCGACAGCACAATGTTTAGACATTCAAACGTGACCCTCGGCTATAAACGTGAAAGTTTTATGTAAATGCGAGTCTCCGGTGGCAGGGCATCCGTCCGTGTTGCATAAGTTGACTAATAAATTTGTGAGTTGCTCATGTTGTCCGGAGATAAGTGGGGCGGACAAAGGATTACCTTGTATCGGGCGTGCCGCAGCTCTCACTTCTGAAATAAACTG
The DNA here is from genome assembly GCA_944739405.2 of Euclidia mi. NCBI lineage: Eukaryota > Metazoa > Arthropoda > Insecta > Lepidoptera > Erebidae > Euclidia > Euclidia mi. The sequence goes on along the minus strand of OX123182.2, from coordinate 49,705,566 downwards.
TGAAGTCGTTCGCTTCGGAGGGATGCTTGCCCGCCACGTCAGATATAATCTCAGCTCAAGGGTGAAAAATAAGATAAAAGGATTCCACGCTAATGGTTTGCCCCAATGTATCAGCAATAAACAACAGGTCAACAATATAATTGCGGTTATGAAGCTGACTCTCGCAATTTACTTCAAGGTTACTCGCTGTAAATAAGCTCTGAGCAACGGAAATGGAATTTATTCTTAATTTACATGTTAATATATTATTTTAATGCAATTCTATGAATTTTGCAGGCAACTGTATTTTCTATTTCTTTCAAAGCTTTAAAATGGTAACTAGGTATTAAGCTCTCGGGACTAGAAGTAGTATTAAAATTCTCTTTGATTATGGTTTGTAGTTTATAGGAAAGTTACGACGTTTATTAGAAGTATGGTTAACCATTTTCTTATATCTACTTACTTTTAGTTCGTTCTTCTACTTTCGAAGTTCGTGTAAATAGAAGATTTCCTAATTTGCCAAGAAATAATGGAAACTTTGTATCAGACTGCTACGATATTAAACTTACAATGGGTAAATATCATCAAGCTATTTTGTTGAGTTTTTATATTAAAGTTTGTATTCAAACTGCAATAGCGTGCGCGCAATATATTTCAAGACGTCTTGTTTGAAATTAATCACGCTAAATTGAACAATATTTAGTAATAGGTCGTGAGGGAAATCAAAGTCCGAATGGCTTGAAGTGGCAGATGTTTAGAAAAAACCAACTATGATGACGAAGTTGCGGGCAATTTTTTACAGCTTTCTTCCGCTACATCCGCCAGTAAATAATATACTAAGTGTTTGTCACTTCCCATTCTTTTTTATTTCGGGTCACCCTTGAACCGAATAAATTGCTCGCAATTTTCGGGGTCGTTTGCCACGCGCCGGGATGCCTATGATACACTTCCCAGAGTTCGCGCTCGTCTCATCCCGAACATATTTATACACTGTATATTTCTACAATTCGATATCGCAATTCATTTTGCGTAACCGAATTTATTCATATCCGTTTAAATTTCCTCGTCATTTTATTTAATGATGTTCGTATTGCCATATTAAATTAGTATTTACTGGAAATTGAATACTGTAATTATTACAGGTAAGGTTGCTCATTACGAAACTTTCATATCCGATTTTGGCTTCAGACGAGATGAACGTCAACATGTTTATATAGTACAGTATCGATGTTATAAATTTATTCCACGTGTAACGGTTTAACATCATTTCAGCGACGGAATATTTTCACAATTAAATACTTTGACTGCGAAAACGGTGCTTAAAAAGAGATGTAGCGCTAACTGAGGGTAGAATTAAACCTTTGTTAGTCCTGTAGGGCGTTTTATATGAATTATTAAGAATTAATATAATTGTTTATAACATAATATTATCAAAAAAGACGGATTATCAAAACAGATTACGGTTTTGTCAGATTTGCTGAAGGTTGCAGGTAAGCCATTTTTTGCACCAAGTACCAAGTCTCTAGTGCTGTTTGTCTACTTTGTACGATGTAAGGCATTGCGTGAGCATGGTGCTATAGAGATTTGGGGATTTGGGTAATTCATATTTATACGGTTAGTCTATCGAGTAAGTTAGTCTTCACTGGATTTTTCTCCAATCGTCAGCTCTGGTTTCTAGACACGTTGCCGAGTAATTTACCTTTTTGCGTAGCACAGTAATAGACGAAGGGCGTTCTTTATTCTTTCTTCAGAGTCCTATAGAGTGATCTCCACATCTCACGAGCAATCATCTACCAATGATCTTGAAGACTCAAAGACCAGGCTTTATCTCCGTAGAGAAATAATGACAGGAAGAGGCATCCCATAAGTTGAACCATTCCATTGGTTACATTAAAAATAGTAAGCATGCGTTCACATTTCCTCCTCAGAAATATAGTAGCGTATGTAAATTGTATGACTTGCATAAAGACACCTTTATGCAAGTCATCCAAAACTTCCGAATGGGGTATTTGGTGTTGTCGGTAGATATGAGAGAATTAAACGAGTGCCACAGTTTTAAATAATCAAAGTCCACTTCATTTACCTCATAACCTGTCTTAACTCCACGTATGGTGCACATTTTCTTTCTTTTTTCTCCCGAGAGTTCGTACCTGAAAGAATAAAAAAATTCACCAATCTATCGTATCGAAAGCGTCCAAAATATTACTAAGCAGAGCGCTTAGTCCGAGTTTACTCACGTTCGATATGTATATTTTCTGAACACATGTTTTTATAGCGGCGGTAACTGACGGTCAGTAGTCAGTAGTGCCCGGTAGAGATATTATAATCGTAATCGTTTGGGATTACGATGTAAGTTGCTCTTATTAGTTTTGGGCTTATGCTTTCAAGTTATCACAGATATAGTGAATTTATTGATTTACCTATGTGTAAAGAAATCGATGACTTTTATGTCATTAAATTAATAATAACTTAGTCGTATTACTTGCCTTAAACCGTTGGCCAATTGAATACTAGTAGGTACATTTTTAAACTGGTATTGATAAGCAAAAGTCACATTGAGTTGTTTCTACTTCATCATCATCATCATCATCAGCCTGCCATAGTCTGTTGCTGGATATAGGCCTCTCCAATAGCACGCCACTGAGTCCGATTTTCGGCTTTTCGTGTCCAGCCGCTGCCAGCCACTTAGCGTATATCGTCACTCCAACTAGCCGGGGGGCGTCCTATACTACATTTGCCAAGGAGCGGTCTCCACTCTAGAACACGACTTCTCCAACGGTTATCGGCTTTTCGACAAATGTGGCCGGCCCAGTGCCACTTCAGGTTGCTAATTCTTTGAGCTATGTCGATTACCTTGGTTCTCTGTCAGATCACTTCATTACGAATTTGATCCTTCAGAGAAACTCCGAGCATAGCACTCTCCGTAGCTCGCCGAGCGACCTTAAATTGGTGGACCAGTCGCACCGTCAGTGTCCACGTCTCGGCTCCGTAAGACATATTTCTACTTATTTATAAATATAATATCTTCTTGAGTTTACGCGAAAGTCACTTTGAAATTAATCTACAGTTTACGGATTTATTTATTTATTCGAAAAGTCGGCAAGCAATAAATAAAAAATGTAGTTTATAGATCATTCGGTTTAAATGTAAGCTGAGTCAAACCAATATATCACTGCTTATAAATATGTCTAACAGAAATTATGAGAAAATGATAATTTTAATGTACAGAGAATTCTACTCGTACTTACAGGTCACGGAATTAAGTTCACATAGCTGAAATTAAAAAATATTGCGATTTTATTAATATTGCAAGTTATTTGGAATCATACAAAATAAAATAAGTCGCAATAACCTTAGAATTTTAAATTAAGACGGTGTGTCACCACTTAAGCAGCACACACCACCAGCACCTGTATATTAAGAAATTCATGGAGTAGATAATAATTTAAAAAAAGAATTACTTTTTATGGATCGATAGGGCCTTGCAATATTTATGAATTAACTATTAAATTAAGTGTTCTAGGTTGTAATAGGGTTATCAAAAGTGCGATAATAGCACTTATGGCGGTAACTGATCATAAAATTTAAATAGATCAACTGTGCATCTACCGACCCATTCAATATGCAGATGACATTGAGCCATTTAACAATTTAAACTAAAATTACCTAGGTACATATATCGCTAGAATCATGTAATAAAAGATACTTGGAAAGATATATCAATGTAGACCAAGTGCCTAAAATGATAAAGCAATATATTATTTAAGTAAAATTGCATTTTAAAACCAGAAGGAGAATAAGTTTATAAAGGGAATTGAATAAACCACACAAATTCAAATAATCTTGCATTAACAAACATTAAACTACATGTAGGCGTGTGCATAATTTATAAAGTTTTATATTACAAATTTGAATATTGCTAGTTCTGAACTTGTATTAGGTAACTAGATCAAGATCAGTCATATTTCGATACCAAGTAAAAAAAGATACGAAAACAGTAGTGTTGAATGTAATAACTATAAGTGGGATGATATTTTGTTTTGCTTAATGGTCATATAGACTAATATGTGTGTTATAATCAAAAAGATATTTCAAACGATTGTACCGTTTTCAAGTAATAAGATAAAAACATATCACAACTTTCAAAACCTTACGTTCACGAGATCAATATACAACAAATGTATTATCTAACATCAAAGCGGTAGTCTCGATTTAACCAATAAACATTGGAAGCGGGTCTTCTCTGAGTAGTTGATTGTTCTCTATTTGTATTTTTGGTCCCAATCGGGCCAGGGATAGTCTCGGTTCGTGTTTTTGTCAACAGTCAAGTTGCGAACGGTTGCTTAATCATGAATGACACGTTTACGTATTCAGAAGGCTCGCCCCAACCGGTAACGAGAGACGAGATAAGTTTACAAATATCGTAATCTTGAATTCCCGCGTTCAGTCTCAGCGTTGATTATCCAGGATTTGAAATTAACATATTAGGAATGTTCTGTGTTCCCGTAGATTTCTATGTAAGAGATCTGCCACATTACACGTGCTGACAGGTACAAAGTGCTCCATGTTTACTTACAACGCGCAAATGCTAAATTTTCTTGGATAAAATTACTCTACAGATCTCTGAACTGTTAAAGCAAGCTGCTTTTTTATACTTGACTGTATTAGTGTATGTAATGTAGACAATCTTTTAACTGATAAATAAAATAAATAAAGATTAATCGATAACATAGATACTCGTATAATAGTAGAGGTAATAATCTAGTACGTCTGTTTCGTGTTAGTAACTACTAGTGGTTTACTCCTGAAATCCTCACTGACATTTCCTCGTTGCATCTACAGTATCATCGCATTGAAACCTGCGTGCTGGCTCGAGTTCTCCATAATGTGGGGACTGCCAACCCACATCTTGGCCAGCGTCAAGGACTATGGCCTCACCCTTCTCATAATGAAATTAAACTGGTACCTAGTTATGTAGAAAACTTATAAAAAGGGCTGATATTAATTTTGATGGCGCAAATGTTCTATGTTCAATAGTAGTGCAAACTAGAGTTTTAAATCGAAGGTTTCATTATTCCAGATGCATCCAAGACCTTTTGTTCGCATCTAGGCTTACAGATTTGACATAATACTATTACTTTATCTTGTAATTTTTTAGGTAAATCCCGAGTGCCTATACTTCAGTAAGACATTGCTTTCAAAAACAGTTCATGTCGTGTGCCATGCGACTGTAGTGCGCAGGTCCGCAGAAAACGCATGTCGCACGATCTTGTGTCGATTACTTTGGTAAGGAACACATAACATACTCTCTCCAGTCAGCTTTGAAAGTGCGTTATTATGTCATCTGGTAGATAAAATATTGTAGTTGAAACGACTGCAACCATACATATTTTCCGTATGACAACATTTTCATATTAGCAAAAACAACAAAATAACACGGAGAACCATTTTATAGTAGCAAATGTTAGTTTTACAAACCATAGAAGTAAATAATGGGTTTTTCCGAATTCTTAGTAGCAGCACGGAGTCTGCTAATGTGCCTGGTAACGGTAATAGCATAGTACAAAAAGAATAGTAGGATAGTTTCATACAAATCGGCCGCCGCCGGTTTGAATGTACGCGTGAGTCGCCGGCGTCGTGTACGCACGGACTTTTCACGCACACAATCTCAGACGAGCGCGGCCCGGCGCGGCCCGCGCCGCGTCCTCAATACGGGATGCGCCGCGCGTAGGCAGGACGCAAGAGTAGGCAATTAACTCGCCGATCGGCCTTAGCTAACCTACTATTCTTTTTTTACTATGGTAATAGGCTCGCCCCCTATTACGTGGGACCTAAAAATTCATGGCGATGTGTGGATGTAATATTACACCTCTGCCTCTTCGGGGATACAGGCGTGAATCTATAAAAAAAGAAGTAAATAGCATTTAGTATTAAATAGTACACAAATAAAAAGTACTTTTGGCAAATCGGCACTTTTGGAGTTTATTTTCCCTAAACAAAAGCAACGCATCATTTGAAGTAGGAACAAAACAAAAACTGTCTCAAGAAATAACATTTAATTTTATAGGTGTCTGAGGCGAGACTACAAACTGTGTAAGTGCCCTAAAGCGGAGGGATATATATGTTTGAACTAGCTTTTGCCCGCTGCTTCGCACGCGTAAATTACGATTAGATAAAATATTTTGTAAAAAGACCCTCCTCAAGGAACATACATGCCAAATTTAACCTTCTTTCGTCCAGTAATTTTGGCTGTATTGTGTCTGTCAGTCAGTCAGTAACAAAAAGATTTTATATATACAGATTGAAGTGATTCCATAGCAAAAATTAAAGTTTTTACACAAACTCTGAATCCCTTTTCCACCCTCTTGGGGGAAAATTGCCAAAATAAATGTCTTTGTGTTTGCTAACGTCATTTGCGGATCCAATAAACAATGTATGAAGTTAATCCCTTGAAGGCATAAAAGGTTCTATGCAAATTATGACTCCCCTTTTTATCAACTTAGGTAAGAATTTCCAAAAGACTTTCTTAGTGTTCACTAACTTCATTTGAGCAACCAATAAACAAAGTTTGAAGTCAATCCACTGAAGGAATAATAAGTTTCAAACACACTTTGAACCCCTATCTTACCCCCTGGAGTAGGAATTTTCAAAAAACTAATTCTTAGTGCTCACTATCGTCATTTGAGGAACCAATATACAAAGTTTGAAGTCAATCCACTAAAAGAACATTAAGTTTAATTTCATACTCACTTTGAACCCCTATCTTACCCCCTGAGGGTAGGAATGTTTTGAAAAACAAATTCTTAGTGTTCACTATCGTCGTTTGAGGAACCAATATACAAAGTTTCAAGTGAATTAATTGAAGTTTTTTTTTATATTACAAAATGGGACACACTTTCTTAACCCACAAAGGGGAGTGACTTCAAAAACTCTTTTCTTAGTGTTCACTATCGTCATTTGAGGAACCAATATACAAAGTTTGAAGTCAATCCACTGAAGGAATAATAAGTTTCATTTAATATACACTTTGAACCCCTATCTTACCCCCCTGAGGGTAGGAATTTTCAAAAAAGTAATTCTTAGTGCTCACTATCGTCATTTGAGGAACCAATATACAAAGTTTGAAGTCCATTCACTGAAAGAATAATAAGTTTCGTTTCATACTCACTTTGAACTCCTATCTTACCCCCTGAGGGTAGGAATGTTTTGAAAAACAAATTCTTAGTGTTCACTATCGTTGTTTGAGAAACCAATATACAAAGTTTCAAGTGAATCAATTGAAGTATTTTTTATATTACAAAATGGGACACAGTTTCTTAACTCACATAGAGGAGTGATTTCAAAAACTCTTTTCTTAGTGTTCACTATCGTCATTTGAGGAACCAATATACAAAGTTTGAAGTCCATCCACTGAAGGAATAATAAGTTTCATTTAATATACACTTTGAACCCCTATCTAACCCCCCTGAGGGTAGGAATTTTCAAAAAAGTAATTCTTAGTGCTCACTATCGTCATTTGAGGAACCAATATACAAAGTTTGAAGTCAATCCACTGAAAGAATAATAAGTTTCGTTTCATACACACGTTGAACCCCTATCTTACCATCTGAGGGTAGGAATTTTTTGAAGAACAAATGCTTAGTGTTCACTATTGTCGTTTGAGGACCCAATATACAAAGTTTGACGTCAATCCAATAAAGGAATAAAAAGTTTCAAACAAACTTTGACCCCTATCTTACCCCTTAGGGGAGGAATTTCTAAAGAAACAATTTTTTCTTGTTCACTATCATCATTTGAGGAACCAATATATAAAGTTTGAAGTCAATCCACTGAAGGAATAATAAGTAACACACTTTGACCACTATCTTACCCCTTGAGGGTCGGAATTTAAAAAAAACAAATTCTTAGTGTTTACTATCGTCGTTTAAGGAACCAATATACAAAGTTTGAAGTCAATCCATTAGAGAGATAAAAAGTTACAGATAAACTTTGACCCCCTATTTTACCCCCTTAGGGGAGGAATTTCCAGAAAAAATATTCTTAGTGTTCACTATCGCCGTTTAAGGAACCAATATACAAAGTTTGAAGTCAATCCACTGAAGGAATAATAAGTTTCATACAAACTTTGATCTCCAGTTATACCCTTTTAGGGGTGGAATTTCCAAAAATCGTGTCTTAATGCTATCGTACACTCCTCAAGGAACATACATGCTAAATTTCATCTTCTTGTGAGTAGTTTCGGCTGTAGCGTGTTTGGCAGTCAGTCAGTAACGCAAGGATTTTATATATTAAGAATGTTAATGTATAATATTTAATTTTTCTCCATAAGTGAATTATATATTCTTGTTGAGAAATAAATATTCAATAACTGTAAGAAGATAGCGGATTGAGCTCCTAGCTTCCTCCAAGGTTGCTTCATAAACAAAGAAACAAAGAAATTAAACTAAGCTAGAATTTTTAACGGTAATATGAATTAAAGGCGCAGACTGGTTGACCTGTCCGTGAAACCCACTCTTCGGTTATACAAAATATACACAATAGACAAGTGAAATAATTGAACAAACTAACTCTCGTCCAAATCCGTAATGAATTAATAGACTAGGTAAGCTATTTACGTGTAAAATATTTCGTTATATAATTAGTAACTCGGTCTATCAGACGAGGTCTGGATAAAGTGAAACGCAAATTGTATAGACATTGTAGCACAAGTAATTCGAGCCGTGGCAAATGAATAATTAGTCCTAAACTAATATTAACCTGTGTTGTACAAACAAAGAGTTTGGGGCGTACTTCTAATATCATTAGAGGAGCGTCGGTCGTGAGGTCTTGTTTCGTTTCAAGCAAATGTTCTTTCATTTTGTAATGGATCGGCACTGGGGGAATATTTGTTGGCAAACTTTCGCGAGACACTGATATTTACATAATAAAAAAAGGGGTAAGCGATCCGAGTGTCCCTGAAAACTTATTCTTGTCAAGATTTGGATTTTGTAAAAGATTTGCACGTCAATTTTGAGCTAAGTTTATTTGCCTTCCAATTTCGCACGTAATTAGAATCCACAACCTAATGAGATACATCAACACGTAATATAATAAACCTCGACATATCTTTTACACGCAAAGTTTATTAGGAAAATGTGTACTGGGAACGTGTTGTTCCTTCTGCTTATCAAATTTGCCTTTACACTTCCCCGAACACTTTGATACGTAAATGTTTTGAATATTAAGTTGAGTTCGGTGGTTTTTTGCGGCGAGATAAATCTAAGATTTCTTGATCAAACAGTAGTTGAACCACAGCGTAGTTATGTTAATTAAATAAGTTTTACAAAATTGAATTTGTGTAACAAAAGGAATGAACAAAAGCTTCTTCGCGCGAATTTTGTACAAGACTACGAGAGTGGGCTGGGTCTGTATGACATTTTTAGTAATGTTTATTATGAATACTGAATAGGTAACAGTTGTTTTCTTTACAAAATATGTTATTTATTTTGTAAAGACAAGCTTATTAATTTATACAATAATTTAATTTAGTAATTCACGAGCCAACTCAATATTCTCGTCGTTCTTAAAGTTTATATTAAAGTCAACAAAACTTACTGGTGTTACAATATTTGAAAGTAGTCGCAAAACTTTAACAGGTTACTACAACCATCAGCGCTTCGATATTACATGGCGGATCATTTCTATTACGATATTACACCAGATTGAAACTGGGATAACGCTAAGAGGATGATGACACCCTAAAACAGTCCATGACTTCGAAAGAAACGTGTTGAGAACTGAACGTCCGCAAAAATAGATTATATTTTATTGAACTTTGTTGTCATCATATCTCCGTGAACCCTCGGGGACAAAGGTGAGTCCTTTGACAATGTTATCGATGCAACACAAAAATACTGGCCAACAAACAAAGAGAATAAAGTTCAGAGTGTTATTCTTACGCCTTTCACAGATAAGTCTAAAGGTTGCGCTCCAGTTTTATCGTTTATTTTACTGTTTAAATACGCCTTTTATAAAAATATTTGACAAGGACTAATATGTATACAACTGAGTTATATTGTTTTAGCAGAAGTATTTTGTAAATAGAGATAACAAATCTCAGCAATAAAGATATCTCTCAAATGAAATTGTGTGCTTAATAATATCTATGTAGAAAATTTATTATAAAGACGATCCTATGAAAACAAATTTGCGCGACGTAATAAAGCGGTTACTTTACTTGGCTTGTAGACAATATTAAATTATTTTAATATCATTGCACTATTAGTTATAACTTTACGGTGGCATAATAAAATAATTACTGTATGAATTACATTAAAGTATTGTGGTTTAGGTAAAATAATCCAAATACAGACTCAGACAAACGGTTTTCAGTGAAAATCTGTTTCATCTTAGACGAAGGGCGGGCGTTCGGATTAGGTAACCATTATATCTACTAGATAAGATATCGAGTACCGTACTAGCTATGACTCCCGAATTCGTCTGCGATTCGATTTAGAAAAAATGTTTTAAATTTTATTTATATTTTGGGTTTATTGTTACGTGGCCTAATGACTACAAAATACTTATAGAGGAACTCCATATACACTTAAGTAACGAATATGTATATTCCTGAAACAAAATTATGCACATACACACCAAATTATATGTACGTACTTAAGAATAGTTATGGTAATAAAGTTATTCCATCATTTAAATAAAATGTATTATTTCGGCGAAAATTTTAATGTACCTAATAATAGATACAATATGTTATCTACTATCGGCTTAATTCATATACGTAGAACATCACAAATAATATGCACAGGCATACAATATATTTGTATTTCAATAGCCGAACGCAGTACAGATAAGCCGGAATTTCTTAATATAAGATACTTAACTGATACACAGCTCCAATATAATTAGAGCAAGCTAATGCCATGACTATCAATGACACATTAATTATTTTAATGAAAGCTCGTAGGAATATATTTGGTTACTGTAGACAAAAATTTCCGTCCGTGTATTGACGGATAAAGAATACAAGTGTCACTACCCCATTTCATTCCGCGGGTGTCGTAAAAGGCGACTAAGGAAATTGCAAAAAAGCGAATAGTATCTTTGCGAAGAGATGGAAAACTTGAAACCAAACCAACTCGTCTGGCCAGCGCGGTATAGTAGGCCAAATACCACCCAATGAGCGCACCAACGAATAGGCCCCCAGTTCCCGGTAGTCCCGCTGTCCGCAACTACGGTAGCGGTCGCGGTAACAGCGGGGCAGGGGGTGCTAAGAATCTCCGGGCTACGGCAAACGGCTACCACAAGAAACTGACCCTGGCTACGTACAATGGACGCTCTCTACGGCTGGACCAACACATCACCGAACTCGAAGTAGAACTAGGTCATATAAACTGGCATATATTGGGGTTGTCTGAAGTCCGAAGACAGGGGGAGGACACGATAACCCTTGAGTCAGGCAATCTGTTCTACTTTCGAGAAGGCGATCAGCCCTCTCAGGGCGGTGTCGGTTTCCTCGTTAACAAATCTCTCGCTAACAACTTTGTAGAAATCAGCAGTGTGTCGACACGGGTAGCGTACCTGATATTAAGGATCACCAACAGGTACTCCCTGAAGGTGGTACAGGTATATGCGCCGACCTCGACATACTGCGGTGACATAGTCGAAGCCATGTATGAGGACATTACTAAGGCTCTACATCATACCACCAAGACACACTACAGCGTTGTTATGGGGGATTTTAATGCCAAAGTGGGAGTACAAGAACGCGGCGAAACGAGAATCGGATCCAATGGCGTGGGGTGCCGAAATCACAGGGGGCAAATGCTGGTCAACTTTCAGGAGTCACAGGGGCTCTTCTTAATGAACTCCTTCTTTAAGAAGAAGCCTCATAGAAAGTGGACATGGCGAAGCCCCGATACTGTGACAAGGAACGAGATAGACTTCATCATGTCTGATTGGAGGTATATATTTAGAGACGTCTCAGTGATCAACAGGTTTAATACCGGTAGCGATCACCAACTTGTCCGAGGCACTCTAAATATAGACTTCAGAGCTGAGAGGCTTCGCATGATGAAGTCTAATCTTAGACCTACTGCACCTCAGCTAGCAGTAGGATCCGAAAAGTTTCAACTAGAACTTCAAAACCGTTTCGGACTGCTGGAAACCCATGGCACTGTTGACGAGAAAACCGACGCTGTGGTCAAAACGCTACAGGATGTGTCTCGAAGGGTGTTTCCCGTCAAAAGCGTTAACAAGCAAAGTAAACTCTCGCTCGAGACTCTCGACCTTATGAGGCAAAGAAGGGGAATGTCATATGCGCAGACGTCTTCGACAGATGGAAGAAACCTAAACCGGAAGATCCGGAAGCTGGTGCGACGTGACCTCCGATGTTCCAATACCCGCGCCATTACGGCTGCGATTGAATAGAATCGAGGCAGCAAAGTCTTCGCTCGCCAGCTTGGTAGAATTCATCTGTCGAAACTCAATACTGCGGATGGCAAAACCGTAACCTCCAAGTCCGAGATTCTCGCTGAAATTGAGAGTTTCTACAAGGACTTGTACGCATCACGGATGCCTAAACCCACGAGACCCAGCGATGATGACCACAGAGCCCAACTCACGCGCCATTACACGGAGGACATCCCTGATGTCAACCAGGGCGAGGTAAGAGTGGCTCTCGAGCAGCTCAAGAACAACAAGTCTCCAGGGGATGACGGAATGACCACAGAGCTCTTAAAAGCAGGTGGGACAGCAGTTCTGAAAGAGCTCGCGAGCCTGTTTAATTCCGTTATCCACCAAGGCCTAACACCTCAGGTGTGGAGTGGGAGTGCGGTGGTTCTGTTTTTCAAAAAAGGTGACAAAACCCTGCTGAAAAACTACAGACCCATCTCACTCCTGAGTCACGTCTACAAGTTGTTCTCGAGAGTCCTAACAAATCGCCTCGCCAGAAAACTCGACGATTTCCAGCCACCGGAACAAGCCGGGTTTCGAAAAGGCTACAGCACCGTAGACCACATCCATACTGTTCGGCAGATTGTACAAAAGACCAACGAATACAATCAGCCACTGTGTACGGCTTTCGTGGACTACGAGAAAGCCTTCGACTCCATCGAAACCTGGGCGGTTCTGGATGCTCTGCAGCGGAGTCGCATCGATTGGCGCTACATCGAGGTGTTGAGATGTTTGTACGATACGGCCACTATGACCGTTCAGCTCCAGGACAGTAAAACCAGCCCCATTGAGTTGCGTAGAGGGGTGAGGCAGGGGGATGTAATATCCCCTAAGCTCTTCACCAACGCACTCGAAGACGTCTTTAAGACGCTGGACTGGACTGGACCGGGCATAAACATTAATGGCGAGTACATATCCCACTTTCGGTTTGCCAACGATATCGTCATCGTGGCAGAGAGCCTGGAAGAGCTGAGCGAGATGCTGCACAGCCTAAATGGAGCCTCTCGACGGGTCGGTCTCGGCATGAACTTGCATAAAACCAAGATTATGTTCAACGAACACATTGTGCCGGGACCGGTTTATGTCGACGGATCGATGCTTGAAGTTGTTCAAGAATATGTCTACCTTTCGGCAAGTAGTCCAGCTTGGTAGAAACAACTTCGAGAAAGAAATCAACCGCAGGATGCAGTTGGGTTGGGCAGCGTTTGGCAAGCTACGTCGAGTTTTCTATTCGCCCCTACCGCAATGCCTGAAAACCAAAGTCTTCAACCAATGCGTCCTACCTGTTATGACGTACGGTGCCGAGACGTGGACACTCACAGTGGGACTAGTCCACAAACTAAAAGTCACGCAGCGAGCTATGGAACGGGCTATGCTTGGCGTCTCTTTGAAGGATAAAATCCGAAACGAAGTTATCCGACAAAGAACCAAAGTTACCGACATAGCTCACAGAATCAGTAGACTCAAGTGGCAGTGGGCTGGCCATATCTGTAGAAGGATTGATGGCCGATGGAGCAAGCGTATCCTAGAGTGGAGACCACGTCTCGGCAAGCGTAAGGTAGGGCGGCCCCCGGCTAGGTGGACCGACGACCTGAAAAAGGTGGCTGGGACAGACTGGATGCGGAAGGCTGAGGACCGTGTACTGTGGCGCGTATTGGGAGAGGCCTATGTCCAACAGTGGACTGCGATAGGCTGATTGATTGATTGAGACAAAAATTTAAAGGGTAGAATTTAAACGAGTGACTGTAAATGAAAGTTTTGATTGACAAAAATAATTAATTTGGGTTATAGAATTACTAAGTGACTTGTCAGTTACTTACTTACAGTCGCGAGTGATGAGAAATAAACAGAACAGTAACTTACAAACGTTATTTTTTTTTTTTTATAGACTCACGCCTGTATATCCCCGAAGGAGTAGGCAGAGGTGTAATATAACACCCACATTTCGCCATGAATTTTTAGGTCCCACGTAATAGGGGGCGAGCCTATTGTCGTACTGGGCACATTACCGGACTCCGTACTGCTACTGAGAATTTCCTAACGGAAAAACCCAATAACACTTTGCAAAATGAGAAGCTTCTTAATATTTGAGCGACCTAATATTTGTTTGAGTGCCAACGTTACGTTACGTCCTGTATTTTTTTCAATATTTGACAAATGAATCCCACCAAGAAGGGTGCATAGGGTTCCCACCAAGAAGAGTGCATAGGGTTCCCACCAAGAACTTAGTTCCCAAGCCAACCTCACCTGCAAGTGGTGCACCTGCCGATCAACGGACGAGGCTCTGGCAAACAAAATATCCCGATAAGCGGCAATAGGCTCGCCACCTATTACGTGGGATCAAAACGCTTGCGAAAAGTGGGCGTTTAATATGCCTCTGCCTACCCCTTCGGAGAAACAGGCGTGAGTCTATGTGTGTATGTATGTATGTATTTATTTATTTATACTGAGCGGCATTTTATCTTATGTGAAGTGTTTCGTAATAGAAAAACACATTAAAAATACTACATAAGACGACTCCCATTTTTCGGTACAGGGTCACAAAAAAAAAACTAACATAACCTATTAAGTTTCCCGAGTGAACTAGATTATTTTCATTAATAAATATATGCCGTGTGGTTGACGGCATAGAATACAAGTGTCACCACCCCCTATCTTCCCGTGGGTGTCGTAAGAGGCGACTAAGGGATAACACGATGCAAATACCATCTTTGTGTAGAGACGGAAAACTCGACATCAAACCCTATACGACTGCCTCGTTGGTCTCGCGGCATAAATGTGCGCGTGGGATCGGGAGGTCCCGGGTTCGATTCCTGGGTCGGGCAGTGTTATTGGGTTTTTCTGTCACGAAATTCTCAGTAGCAGCACGGAGTCTGGAAATGTGCCCGGTACGGCAATAGGCTCGCCCCTTATTACGTGGGACTAAAGTATATCTGGCGAAAAGTGGGTGTAGAAATACGCCTCTGCCTACCCCTTCGGGGATAAAAGGCGTGACGATATGTATGTATGTATGTAATAAATATATCGATCGTGATTAACGAAGTGACGGCCGGCAATATTGAAGTCGCCTTTTCTGTATTTTTTGTCGCTCACCTAGTAATTTTGTCGCTCACTTGGTAATTTAGTCGCTCACTTAGTAATTTAGTCGTTCACCTAGTAACTTAGTCGCACGGTTAGAATTTTAATTTCTGAAATGGATTAATCACAACCCGCTTTTAGTACGCTCGTTCTAGATTTTATTATTAATCAATATTTGTCGTTAGTTTAGTTAATTTTACGCTTACAAAAATTCATGCCGCTCAAGTTATTAAAACAGTATCTCATCATCAGTCGCTTAGTTTTTTTTTATTCGCTCGTTTCGGGGAATCATATCCCCAAATTTAAATCGTTAGATGTGCCCTGCCTGACTGCCTCGTTGGTCTCGCGGCATAAATGTGCGCTTGGGATTGGGAGGTCTCGGGTTCGGTTTCCGGGTCGGGCAAAGTGTTATTGGGTTTTTCCGTTAGCAAATTCACAGTAACAGCATGGAGTCTGGTAATGTGCCCGGTACGGCAATAGGCTCGCCCCCTATTACGTGGGACCTAAAAAACCATGGCGAAATGTGGGTGTAATATTACACCTCTGCCTACCCTTTCGGGGATACAGGCGTGAGTCTATAGAAAAATAAAAAAATGATGTGCCCTGCACCTCCAAAAACTTTCCACGTTTTAAGTCAATCTGACAATGCGCGCACAAGTTACTACGACAGAAAAAGTGAGCTCTCCGATGACACCTTTATGTACGCCATAATAATATGATGCTTATTCAGAAAGAAACACTTTGCTTTTTATCACGGCATAGAAATCTGGTTGAAAGGTCATATCAACCCATTCATGATGTAAATACCAAATACATGATCGTATAAAGGTCGCTGGTAGAAACGTAGGAGAATAACAGAGGTATTTATGCCTTTAAATAAGTCAATTATCGCGACTAAGACCCGCTAAATAATATTGTATGACGTATAAAGGTGTTAAATCATGTAACAAGCATGTAACGTAGGTTATAAAGTGTACTTGTCTGAGAATTATATATCATCTTCTACGTAGCCGTCGTGTAAAGCTTTCTTAATCTTTTGTACAGGTATTAGAGCCTTGCTGATTTCAGCATGAATGGGCCGGCTCAACCGGGGAAGGACAACGCTCTTACGCTCTCACAGAAAATCGACATAAAGTAACAGTATCTAAACTGTTGCGTTTCGTTCGTTGAGTGAGGGTTCCGGAGGCCCTATCCCCTATTCCTTCTCCCTCATCCCACTCCTCATCCTATCCCTTTTCCCATCCCCAAGGGGCGGCAACGCACTTGTGACTCCTGTGGTGTTGTTTGTGTCCATGGGCGGCGGTAATTGCTTACCATCAGGCCATCCATCTGCTCGTTTGCCGCCTATTACTATATAAAAAAAAACCTAATCATCGTTCTATTATTATCCTGGTTGCATACAAGACTTTTGCATAAAAACCCGGTGTATGTTTTCCATTCTAACCTGATTCGACGGAATCAGGTTTTCACAGAGCGTCTACCGTCTGAGCACCACAATGCGCAGAGATATTCAAGAGTGCCGACAAAACGGCTGTCAAAGAACTGCACTACAGCCGGGACATACCAACGCAACGGCTTAAAGAGCAAACCACGGTAAAGATAAAGATCTATTTATTTGCTGAAACATGTGTAGGTAATAGTACATAATGATATATAGATACACATTAGATCTTAAATACTATATTGTTGTTTCAATATGTTTGACCTTTGATAGGTGTACAAATTATAGGCGTCGGGACGTGACGACCCCACCGCCCACTGAGGGAGTTACTCTGACGAGTAGATACTCGTCATAGTATCTCCCCCAGCGCAAGCAGTCAACCGAAAGATGGCGGTCAAACCATCCGAACCTGGCGGAGGTAAATCCCAAGATGCTGGATGGGCAGCAGCGTCCAGCACAAAAACTTCCGCCACTGCGATCGCCAATACGCCTGCCAAGCGTGGCGATTATGGCAAATCCCCCCATTAATGAACCACACCAACAAAATCCGGCCCCTAGTCCCCGGCGGCCCCGCTAGTCCTGGTTATGGTAGCGGCCATGGTAACGGCGGGGCAAGGGGTGCGAAGAATCTCCGGAAGAGATCGGGCTACCACCACCAACGACAATTGGCCCTGGCAACACTGAACACGCGCACACTGCGGACCGACGAGAAGATTGTCGAGCTGGAAGAAGAATTGAGCAAGTTGCGATGGGATATCATAGGCCTATCTGAAGTCCGAAGACAGGGGGAGGACTCGATAGTTCTCAATTCCGGCAACTTGCTCTTCTACCGGGAGGGCGACCAACAGTCCCAAGGTGGTGTCGGGTTCATCGTCCACAAATCTCTCGTGACCAACGTGGTAAATATTGGGAGTGTGTCGAGCAGGGTAGCGTACCTTATACTCAGAATATCCAAGCGGTATTCGCTGAAGGTCATACAGGTATACGCTCCGACCTCGACGCACCCCGATGAGGAGGTGGAAGCCATGTACGAGGACATATCTCGGGCTATACATGGCTTCAGAACCCATTACACCGTGGTCATGGGAGATTTTAACGCGAAACTGGGCAAACGCGACGGTGATGAGCTGAGAGTGGGGCAATTTGGTTATGGGCATCGGAATTCCCGGGGTCACTTGCTGGCTAGCTTTATGGAGAAGGAAGGCCTCTATATGATGAATTCCTTCTTCAAGAAGCGAGAATGCCGCAAGTGGACCTGGGTAAGTCCAGACGGTGCCACCAAAAATGAGATCGACTTTATCATGTCGACGAAGAGGCAGATATTCAATGATGTCTCCGTGATCAATTCACTTAAAGTGGGGAGCGATCACCGTATGGTAAGAGGCACATTGAATATCTGTACAAGCCTCGAACGGTCGAGGTTGATAAAGTCCACGCTCCGACCGGCACCGGTTCATATCCAAAACCCCGAGAGCTTTCAGCTCGAACTCAAGAACCGTTTCGAATGCCTGGGCGAATGCGTAGATGTGGACGAGTACAGTAACGGGTTCGTGGATGCTGTCCATACAACAGGGGCTAAATTCTTTAAGCCCCAGAAAAGCAAGAGAACCAGCAAGATCTCGGGTCCGACCCTCGAGCTGTTAGAGGAAAGGCGCAAGATGGTTCTGCTATCCTCCGACGACATGCCGAAATATCGGCACCTCAACAGACAGATCTCTAAGTCTCTGACTCGCGATCTCCGCCAATACAACACAACATGTGTTCGTGAGGCGATCGAGCAGAATAAGGGATCCAAAGTGTTCCAGAGGGATCTGTCTGTTGGGCAGAGTCAGCTGACAAAGCTGAAGACGGAGGATGGCGGAATCGTATCGTCCAAGCCTGAGCTCTTGGAGGAGATCGAAAGGTTCTATGGACAGCTGTACACGACAACGCAACAACCCGCAAGTACTCCAGCGTCAGACCCTAGAGCTGGATTGACCCGACACTATACCGAAGATATCCCGGACGTCAGCATGCACGAGATTAGTGTGGCTCTCAAACAGCTCAAAAACAACAAGGCGCCGGGTGATGATGGAATTACGAGCGAGCTTCTGATGGCTGGCGGTGCACCCGCTAGAGAAGCCCTTCGGAAGCTATTTAATTCCGTCATTCTCGAGGGTAAAACGCCACAGGCGTGGCACAGAGGTGTGGTGGTGCTTTTCTTTAAGAAAGGAGATAAAACCCTCTTAAAGAACTACAGACCCATCACACTTCTGAGCCACGTCTACAAGCTGTTTTCGAGGGTCATCACGAATCGTCTCGAGAGCAAGCTAGACGACTTCCAGCCTCCCGAACAAGCCGGTTTCCGTAAAGGCTATAGTACCATAGACCACATACATACGCTGCGGCAGGTTATACAGAAGTCCGAGGAGTATAACCAGCCCCTATGCTTGGCGTTTGTGGACTATGAGAAAGCCTTCGATTCGATCGAAACCTGGGCGGTGCTACAGTCTCTCCAACGGTGCCGGATTGACTACCGATATATCGAAGTGCTGAAGTGTTTGTATGAAAACGCCACTATGTCAGTCCGCCTCCAGGGCCAGAGTTCGAAACCTATTCAACTCCAGCGAGGAGTGAGACAGGGGGATGTCATATCCCCGAAACTGTTTACCACTGCGCTGGAGGATGTTTTCAAGCTTCTGGACTGGAATGGACTCGGCATCAACATCAACGGCGAGTACATCACTCACCTTCGATTCGCAGACGATATCGTAGTCATGGCTGAGACCATGGAAGACCTAGGCACAATGCTCGATGGCCTCTGTAGAGTCTCTCAACAAGTAGGTCTTAAGATGAACATGGACAAGACGAAAATCATGTCGAACGTCCATGTTGTACCTACTCCTATTCAGGTTGGGAACTCTACGCTCGAAGTTGTCGACAAGTATATCTACCTGGGACAAGTAGTCCAATTAGGTAGGTCCAACTTCGAGAAGGAGGTCAATCGTCGAATCCAACTCGGTTGGGCAGCGTTCGGGAAGCTACGACATATCTTCTCGTCCGATATCCCGCAGTGTCTCAAGACGAAAGTCTTTGACCAGTGTGTGTTGCCAGTGATGACTTACGGATCAGAGACGTGGTCGCTCACTATGGGCCTTATCAGAAGGCTCAAGGTCACTCAGAGGGCGATGGAGAGAGCTATGCTTGGAGTTTCCCTGCGAGATCGAATCAGAAATGAGGAGATCCGCAGTAGAACCAAAGTCGCCGACATAGCTCTCCGGATAGCCAAGCTGAAGTGGCAGTGGGCAGGGCACATAGCTCGAAGAACCGATGGCCGTTGGGGCAGAAAGGTTCTGGAGTGGCGGCCACGTACCGGACGACGCAGCAGAGGTAGGCCCCCCGCAAGATGGACCGACGATCTCGTGAAGATCGCGGGAGGCGGTTGGATGCGGGCGGCTCAAGACCGGTCTGTGTGGAGAACCTTGGGGGAGGCCTATGTCCAGCAGTGGACGTCGTTTGGCTGATATGATGAGGTGTACAAATGTGTAGGCATCTATATTTATAAAACGACATCAGTGCCACAATCTATTAAAATTAAATGTCAGTCTGCAATAATAAACTTATAACAAATAATAAAAAAAGACGCCCCATCGATATATAATACATAATAATAATTTAAAATATTAAATAAGTGAAAACTTGCGGCGCTTTTGTGAAGAAAATTATAATTATTTACTGCATATCACCAATTACTATAAGTTGCAGATCTACCAACAAAAGACACACTATGCTACCAACAAAAAATGGCGAGCGATTTTCGAAGAAACTGTAACCCAGAATGATGCGGGTGAAGACGTAAAGTCCTAAACTGTGCAAGACTGCTTTTTGTGTGTTTTTATCATAAATTTTATAATAGACAATTTTAAAAGGAATAGAAAAATAAATAAGAAGACGGCAGTGACGGGACGCACGGTGGTCAATGAGCGGAAAAAAATCAATTTTGCAAAGTATGACTATTCAAATATATCATACCAGTATTGGATACTACAAGCCTAAATAAACACAAACACATAATAATTTTATTTTTATTGCGTTATCTTATTAGTTTAATAAAATTACAAAGTTGATGTTAAAAGGATATTGAATTTTCTCTTGAAAAAAGCCCTAAGTTAGTGGGTTGTATGTTCCAGCTTGTGGTGCTTTTTAAATATACTTAAATTTTTGTAATACTACACGTCTTAGAGAATCAACTAGTTAATTAGTATTGTCAGTAAAGTGATTAGTATGAGTGCAGGATAATTAGAGAAGAAAGCTTGTTTTTTAAGTAAAATTCTTAGTTTAAACGGCCATATCTAGGTTGCGGCGGCTTCTGGCGGTTTCTCTTATAATTCAAATAATAGGCACATTTGTGTAGATAATTAATAAACCACTTCCAGCTGCGAATACCTGCGAATCTCCATTTTTTAGCCATATTAGTTAATTGACTCATTATTACGTACATTAAGATTGTGCCACAGACACTAACTTGTTTCTAACAACATCAGTTCCTCTCCGTCTCAATGACCAACGAAAACAATCTTCGGTGTATTGGAAGAATGAATCTCCTTCTTCAAATAGGTACTGTAGACCAGTACAGTTTCAGTACATGAAAGAAACTACAGACGTCAGTAACAACGAAATTGGGAGAATGGAAAGTGAAATAGCAAATCTTAATGAAACATATATATTATTATTACATAACCAAATATCGATGGAAAATATTTTGTTTTACTACTTTCCGCTGCCCCATACAACATATATGTACCACTGTGGGACGCGACGCCAGCCCCTTGGCGACGGCCTGTCACCAAAATATAAACATAAACATGTCAAAACAAACTATAATAATATCAAATTTATTGTGTCGTATTATTTTTTAGGTTTTATAATATCTTCGAAACATTATATATAAATATATATACAATCAACAAGTGACGGCATTAGTGATGCGGAAGGAGGTGCCACAAATCAATCTGCCATATCGCTAACTAACCTGGTGCACTGCCTAGCTTGTTCCCAGGCTCGGATTTTTAAAGGTAAGCGGGGCTTGAGAGTACATTTTGGTAAAGTGCACAAAAATCAAAATGTACTTCCTGGCCCTGATACTACTCCACATTCTAGTTCTTCTCAAATTTCATTTTGGCAACATCTAGGTACATTAAAAAATTCCATTCCGGTATTAAAGCGAGTTCCACGTGGCGCGAGACCAGCAGTCGCTCAGAGTTTAGCTGATTGTATTGGTCTCGTCATCCGTGAGAACAGCCTGGGAAAAGTTGCTTACCTTTCCTTACAGGATTTTACACGTTGAGAGCAATCGAATAACACAAAAATCTTTGACAAGCCAAATTAAGGAGAAATGTTGTAATTCTGAAACGAATTTTGACGCAAAATTTACCAGCTTTTATTTAATAAAACAATGATTTAATAAAACAATTTATCAACGTGTAGAATCAAAAATAAGGGATGGTGACATTCGGGGACCGTCTAGGTTATTGTTTAGCCACTCACGTGCTAACGTCACAACAAAAAAGCGCTTGTAGTGCTTACCAAAAAGTTACATGGAGCGCCAGCGCGCCTTAGTATAATAAAACTTGATTTACGACGGTTCCAAGGGGTTATTTGGTAAACAGTTGACTGTTTTGTATAGATTAGGGTACGGAGAACTCATTCATTGAAGTTTCTAAGAATTAAACAACCATTTAAAATTATAAAAAATAGGGGAACTTAAAACACATGTCAAACTATGAAGTTGTTAACGAAAATATTTTTTTGTTCGAAATCTATATCGATAACATATGTTTTGTTTATTATAATTATAAAGTACATTAATCAATCTTTTAATTAAGTATTTAATATGTATACGCCATCCTACAAAAAGGGCTTAAAATTAATGTTGAAATAGAGCACTAATTCCTCATACACCGCTTACCGCTACTAGGTAATGCGAAATGTTTATGCCTATTTTAAGAAAAACTTTGAACCTGTAGACCAGAAATATATTTTTTTATAAAATCCTGGACTTAGATCCACAGAAGTATGCTGCATAACGAAGTATAACCAAGAAATATTGATATTGATTGATTGAAATGGAACGTAGTCCCCTTGGTAGCCACAGTTACCAGAGGCACTACAAGCGAAATAACTTTGGTAGCCCCAGCTACCTAAAGCACATGAGTGGTTAGTAGCGATGTGGTGACGCCTTGCTCTGCAGACACACTTGCAGGTTTGCAGCACAGAGCAGATACAAAGCAGAGCAAGCACCCAGCGCCAGCTAATGACCTCTCTTTTCCTGACATGCCCGACGAAGGTTCTGATTGTCTTAATGTTTCAGCCAAGGATGTACTTGAAGCCCTATGTTCCTTCCAAAGTGGATTTGCTGGCGGCACTGATGGCTTGACACCTCAACACCTGAAAGACCTCGTATGTGCAAGTGCTGGGGACGCCGGTGATGCACTTTTGAGGGAACTAACGGTTTTAATGAATCTTATGCTCTTCGGCAATGTGGTCACAGATGTCATCGACGTATTGTATGGGGCCAACTTGTGCGCCCTGCGTAAGAAAGATGGTGGCATCCGACCCATTGCTGTAGGGTGTACTTACAGACGTATGGCAGCCAAATGATGCTGCAAATATTACAGCGCCACCTTGGCCCATCAATTTCAGCCAATCCAACTGGGCTTTAGTTCAAAAGGAGGCTGTGAGGCTGCCATACATGCGCTGTCTACGTTCCTTGGCTGCAGTGAAAGTGAGGTCATTTTAAAGATTGATTTGAAGAATGCCTTCAACTCCGTGAATAGGGACACCTTGCTGTCACCAGCCAAACTAGAAACACCCAAAATTTTCAAATATCTTTGGCAATGCTAAAGCATCCATCCAAATTAATTTATAAGGACAATTTATTAGAATCTGCAGTTGGTTGTTAGCAAGGTGACCCTCTCGGGCCAGTCAAATTTAATTTAGCGATTCATCCCATTATAACACATATAAATTCGAAATTAAACATCTGGTACTTGGACGATGGGACTCTTGGAGGCGATGTAGCCACGATTCTACAAGATTTAGAATTAAAAAAAAATCTATTTAGCACTATCAGTTTAGAACTAAATTCCAATAAATGTGAACTTTTCATAAATGACTCATTAGAACACTTTTCGGTACTTTCAAAATTTCATTCTTTGACGCCAAATATAAAAGTTATCAATAAATCTTCCTTTCGCCTTCTCGGGTCCCCCATTTTTGAAGAAGCTTTTGAAACATTATTTTGTAAATGAGAAAATTTTAAAATTTCTGTGAAGCTTCAGAACGGCTATGCAAAATCAATTTACATTCGGCTTACACAATTATTCGGCATTGTCTCTTCACTGCAAAATTCACACATTTTCTGCGGACGTCTCCCTTTTGGAAACATTCATCTCTTTTGAAAACCATCGATAATGTGATTCGAAACACTTTGAGCAAAATTCTAAATCTTAACATGAACGACCGACTGTGGCTTCAAGCAACTTTACCAGTTCGTTTGGGCGGCCTCGGCGTTCGCAAAATTACTGATGTCAGTTTGTCCTCGGTCCATGGCACTGAGGAATTGACCAGGAAAATTCTAGAATTTAATTTGGAAAATTCTTGCCGTGTAAGACTGATGCCATATACGCTTGGGAAATCAGAGACAATGGGACGGGCCGCTCTGCAGCAAGATTAGAGATAATCTATTAACTACTGCTTCTGGTGTTGCAGAGCGCGCCCGTTTGTTGGCTGTGGGAGAATGGGAATCGGGGCTATGGCTTCAAGCGCTTCCATCGTCCAATATAGGAACTATGTTGGACGATACTACATTCCGCATCGCCTCTTGCCTTCGCTTGGGTGCTGTTTGTGGTTCTCCGCATCGTTGTAACTGTAGGGAGGCCGTCGACAGCCTTGGCCACCATGGCCTATCATGCAGCAGAAGTGCAGAGTGTATTTCCAGACAAGCCCATATTAATGACATGATCCGTCGTGCTCTTTCCACCTACGGTGTATCAGCTCATCTTGAACCTAATGTCCTAACCCAATGGTCTGGTACGTGACGATGGGAAGATACCAGACGGTATGTCATTATTACCTTGGAAGATGGGTAGGCCTCTGGTGTGGGACGCAACCTGCGTCGATACCCTTGCTCCATCACATCTTCTAAGCACAGCTGGTTCAGCTGGCGCTGCTGCTGCATCGGTGGAGACCCTCAAACGGCGCAAATATCAAAATCTAATTGGAAATTACGTTTTTGAGCCGTTTGGGGTCGAAACGCTTGGGCCATGCGGCCCGAGTGCTCGTGCTCTATACAGAGCAATAGCAAAAAGGCTGATAAATGCTTCCCGTGACCAGAAGGCTGGCCTATTTTTCGCAGAGAGAATAAGCATTACCATCCAGGGTGGCAATGCTGCCAGTCTTCTGGGCACGCTACCAGAAGACAGCGTTGCAGAAGAATTCTTGGACGCAGTATAGCATATATATTACTAGTCGACGCCAGCGGCTACGCACGCACATATTTTCGAATTTCCTGTTTTGCCCAATCCCGTGGGAATTTCGGGAAATCCCGTCTTAGTGCACCCCTACTGTTCTAGGTTTAGCTTTTATATCTAATTATAACAATGTATATATATGTTTTATACCTATTACGCAACAAAATAATAAAATTATATAGTTTGATATATCAAATTTTTACAGACAATTTTTATGAGGATGTAAAACCAGATCTACTTCACTATTTTGATACATCAGATTATTCAGAAAATAAAAAAAATAATATACAAATTACAATAAAATTATACATTAATATCATTAATAAAAAAATGAAATAATATTAACTTTTATGATAGTTGACTGGTTTATACACTCATAGAAATTTGTCATTCAACAATTCAACATCGTTAATATTGCAAAGAAATAATATTTGTAGATCGTTATTGTGTATGCGGTGTTTGTATATCGTACTAATAAATTATTCTAAAAGTTATAGCTTTGGAACTGTGGATCTCAATCTGCATGCACATTACACGCAAAGGTCTATTTCTAGTTATTGCATATGGCTATTCAATTTACGTCGTCTATCACTTTCACATCCTATGACGTTGCCTTTATTCACATCTGAATCTTAAGAAAGAACTTTAGCCTGCAAAATAAGACATGAACGCAAGCAATCGAAGATGTTTTTTTTTGCGTTGAAAAACCTACACGAGGTTTAAAAAATGCGCTGACGTCTAAGTTTGTGGCGCAGTGTGCGGCCACGTTATTGCCTCAGTCGTCTTTACGCCTTCCTACTATAACTTTGTGTTTGGGATTTGAGTTATTCTGCGCTAATACAATTTACATAAACTGCATTTAATGAGCTAAATCCACCCAGTAGAGCAATTGTAAGAGCCAAATCTTGTATGTACAACATTTAAAGTAGCTCTTGAACTACATACATACATGTATACAAATCGTCTAAAACTTTTATATTATCCTCCGTCCTGAGCTTATTAGTAATTTTGTGAGATGCCGTTTCAAGTTTCTACAACAAACATAATCATGGACATAACAATGTCAGGTTTGCTGCCAGACGAGGAGAACTAGAACTTTTAAATGCTCGAAATAATTACAGGGTAAAACAATACAATCATTTTACATTATTGGCTGGAAATTAAATTCCTTCGTTATATTTTCTTGTACTTACAATTACTTCATTGACAAATACTCAAAGAATGAAATAAAAAAATATTTTGTTGATTAAACTAGATTTTTCCCGCGGCTCGCTCGCGTTAAGTTCGGGTTAACACAAATCTTCTTTATTTTGAGTCTCAAAGTAAGGAAGTAAATAGAGACCGCATTCAAATAGCAACCTTTACCCAATATATTTACTTCACTCTGACTTATGATATTTTTCTCATGTAAGAGAAAGATAAATATACAAATGTCATTTCGAATCAGTTTCAAATCTTCTTTCTTAATTGTCGTAAATTTTAACTAGACTAGTGATGTGCTTACTCAAAATGAAGTTTGATAAAATATCGATAATGTTTGCAATAAATCTTTAGATTTGGTTTACTCAGAATGAAAATCAATTGAATGTTGATAAATCCTCAGATAAAGTAAAATATGTGAATAAATCCAGCTTATGCTTAAATACTAGTAAATAATATACGATAAAAAATATATTTTTAAATTACTTTTTGAAGGTGAATAAAGCAATTGATATTCATAATATCATTAATAATCACTATCTTTATGCAATGATAGGGTCAATGACGAGATCATTACCACGTAATGGTTTTCTAATACAAAACCACGTTACGTATTTCAGACTTTTGGAAGTTATATGCTTATTACTTAGAAAATTATCACGATCGTCAAGTGTTCGTCTAAAATCTTCCAAACCAAGTTAGGCCTTTTCAAATTGAAGCAAGGCCCCAGCCCAGTATGCTCAGTTACATAATTATAAATATATTAAATCACCAATCGAGTGTAGGCTGCAGTAATAAGTGAGTTAACTAATAGATTAGAAATAAAATTTTACCGCAGGGTCATTTTTAAATAAAATATTTCACACATAATGAATCACATTTATTTAGGGTAAAATAGAAAAGTCACAGACAGTGTCATTGGCTTAATTAAAAAAAAACTCAAGTCTTTACAAAATCATATTATATATACAGGTCAAATTTATTACGCCCTTATAGAAGCCTAGGTGTAAAATAAGTAAAAATTCTTAATTTCACCGCTAGAGGGGCGAGGATAATGTTTGCATCGCCAGTATACTTTTGAGAGCATCTGTTGCGTGCGGTGCGTAAACCTATATAATGAGTTACCCTTTCAATGTCCTAAAAAGTAGCAACACGACAACTTTTTGGCCTATAATCTGTATATATTACGTAACTGAATGACTGACAGATATGGCACAGCCAAAGCTACAGGGAGTGCAAGAAGCTGAAATTTGTCATGTATATGTTTCTTGGGAAGCGTAAGGGTGCACTAAAAAGGAATTTATCGAAATTACCACAGAATCAGGCAAAAACAACGTTAAAAAATATGTGCGAGCATAGCTGCGACTATCCCCTAGTATTGCATAATTTGTTAAGGGGTTTTTATAAGCATAATATTGATAATTATCCATTTTGATCAAAATTGACTTTCGGTATCATTTGACTAGTTACAGTTTTAGTATTAACAAATATTTTAAGGGTTCACAGCAGTCTACTTGTCATTTGCATGACGACAGGTTTATCATGGCTACGATAATTTAATCATGATAATGACTCACACGATTAGAATCATGGTAATTTATCGTTTTAAGATTGGCATATTAGTCCTTCCTATTAGTCCGGCAATCTGACGCCACTGCAAAAAAGTAGTCAATGACTACTCAGTACTCAGTACAGTTAATCGTATCGATCTACATGTGAAGTCTTGCATTTAATTACAAAAGCTTAAACTTAGTTGTAAGCAGCACATGGTTTAATTTGAACTTTTATAAACACGAAAGTTTGTGATGATCGAGGAAAACACTTTTCTTGAGATATATAATTATATTCAAGTATACTTATTTTTCAAAGAAATATTGCAGTATAGCTTCTAAATCGCAATAGTGCAAAGGCTTCCTTTTTTGCAATAACTGTCACCCACATCGGCGAATACGTGGGCCGAAGCTAGTCTCTAAAATAAAAGTATCGATAAAGTTATAACGTCACTATTTTTATGCGTCACATTTTTATACGAATAAATCAAAATGTCTATGAACGAAGTATCAAAGTTTCAAATGAAGTTCTATTAAATTTTGACGGGTAATGAGGTCCACACTGGAGCCCAGTCCCAGACCTTTGAGTGGTGGGATTCCTCCGTCTATTTACTTAATATATATAGTCTAAGTTTTGAGTATTTGCCCACCCTTGAACTTTGTTAGTTGTTATTGCAAAAGCAGGTTTCATGGGAAATTGGACTCCTTTTAACTGGAACGGCAAATCAATTGGAATAATGGATATGCGGGAAATTACGATTTTCGCCCGTAATGTATGCAAAAAATGGCATTTTGTTCGTACACAAGCGCGTTATCTACCTACACACTCATAATGCTCATTATTTGAAAAGTTATAAAGGCGCTGATACACCTGAGCATTCACTTGTAACAGAACAGCGAGCATTCGCCGTTTTCTGTTTTGTCGAACCGAACATTTTCACGATCATTCTAGTGAACACTCTAAATTCAAACAGTCCGTAGAATATAGAAAAAGTATAGAAATTGCACTACAACAGCAGTTTTACCCAATATGTTTACTTCAGTTTCACTTATGAATTATTTCTAGAGTAAGAGTAAGATACATAAACAAATGACGTTTCTAAATAATAAAATGCAGATTTTAATTTGAACTGGTTTAATAAACAACACAAGTGTCTGTTCCTACGTTCAAATTTATTTATCGATAGTTTATCAACATTCTAATGAAATTAATTCTGAGTAAACCAAATCTAAGGATCTATTGTAAACATTATCGATATTTTATCAATAGGTATTTTATTCTGAGTAAGCCCATCATTAGTTAAGTTAAAATTAGTGACAAACTACGAAGATTCTTCCCTAGATTAAAATCATAAGTCAAAGTGAAGTAAATATATTGGGTTTAACCGCCATTGTAGTGCGAATTCTATGTACCATCTATATTCTAAGGCTCGCCTTAATGTTCGTGAGAATGCTCGCTAAACCACACTCATTTGTTTTGTAACATTCGCGAGAATGCTCATTATAGGTGAATGCTCAAGTGTATCAGCGCCATAAGATGAACACGCAAGATTATAATAATATTAGTTTAATTTTTTGAGCTACATGATCTTTATAATATAAGTAAAAGATATTATTAATATAAAAATAGAATGATAAGGCATGATGTTAACTAAATAACGCTCGCAGCTACGTCCGCACATTTTCTTTAATTTGACCGTTTATTTCTCGAACCCGTGAGTATTTCGTGAAATCCTTTCTTAGTGCACTCCTACGGCCCCCAAGAAACATAGGTACATGCCAAATTTCAGCTTCTTGCATTCAATAGTTTTGACTGTTGCCGTTGTGTGTCAGACAATCAGTAAAGCAAGAATTTTATATATACAGATGATAATACATACATGTTGAATTAAATATCATATGTCAGGTAGTTTTATTTATATGAACAGGAACACATAAAATGCCGCCTGTCAATAAGCGACATTAGACACGAAAAAATATAGTCGTCGGCAACCTCCTTTTAGAAGTCGCTTAAAATGAGAAGTAGGATTTAATATTAATATTTCTATCTTACTATTTATGATCCATCAAAATATATCATGATTATTCATAGCGCCAATTTATTCCGAAGACGTCTAAATTGTTGAATTTTAAATGTAGATACGCTGTTTCGACAACCTTATATAACATTTTTAACAAAAAAATATTAAAAATAACAAATAATTAGCAACCATTTGGATACAATATGACATTCGGACTAGTTGGACAAGTGCATATATTTGAAATTACATGTCCTAACATATCATCGTAGAGTCACAGAAATAAAAAAATATAGTATAATTTTATACAGTCTTTAGCATACCAATATCATAAAAATATATGGTAAACAATACAAAACTAGAATATACAGTGAAAATACCATAAAGGAATCTCAGATCGTTTCTTATACATGTCAAAGAAAAGGTACATTTGAGTGGGCGTTCTTAAATTACCTTTGTCCTGTCATACCCGGTTGATAGGTTAAGCGTCATGTTTCGGGGCTATTTATATCATATTTATTGTAACGTACGGTATAAAGAACTTATTAATTAGTGCTAAGGAAGACGGCCAACGCAAACCGGGCACGTTGGCCGGGGCGATGACATGCGCGGCGAATGACCTAGGTCTTTGTTCTACTTAATTTAGGTTAATTTATTATTTGTTGTACCATATCATTTTTCACGCGAAACTTTAATATCTATTATTCGATTCTCTGGGGTACTTAAAAGGTCGCATACGCTTAATTAGTTTGCATAGTAGGCAAACACCAACGTTTATTAGAATTAAAACTATGAGTTATAGCGGAACCTTTTTAAACATATAAAATAATAACTTCCTTCTCATTTACTTGTTCAATTATATAGTATGTAAGTACAGCCAACCACAGGTGGAGCCGACAAATGAGTTGTAAGTTTGGGATAGGCAAGTAGGACCTATGTAGTCTATGGACTATAATAATATTCTAGTTTGGCACTTTAGGGTTACAAAAACATGGAAACGTCACCATATTGGTCATATTCGGCGCAATGTTCATAACAATGAATTGTTTATGTATTGACATATAATACAAAAAAGTACATAAGTATGTTTATCCATTATCTAGTACCCATAGTACAAGCTCTGCTTAGTTTGGGACTAGATGGTGATGTGTGTATGTGGTGGAATATTATTATAATTATTATTATTATGTTTCTCTTTTTCATGGCTATTCTTCTAACATTTGGTGTTAGAAGAATAACCGGTCCTTTGGGAGGCCTACACGGGGATATGGATCCAACGTGCAGAGGCCCGTAGAGAGTTTTAATCTAAAATGGGATGGGACACATGCCGCGGAGCCTCCACAACTGCACTACTGAGTACAGCTATGGACTAGCCGCATCACGTGTAGGGCTATTGTTTTTAGTGGATCTAATGAATACGGGTTATGAGGATGGGTGTTAAATGGACTGGTAATAATGATACTATGGATAAAAAACGGCACCTGCCAGTGATACTCCTATAGCATCCGTCCGCGTGGCAGGTGGTGACTCGTCAACTCAATTAATTATTATTATAGTGACTGACTCAGTGGTCCAGTGGACAGCGTATGCGACCGCTGATCGGAGGTCCCGGGTACGATTCCCGGGTCGGCCAAAAGTGTTACTGGGTTTGCCGAATTCTCAGTAGCAGCACGGAGTCTGGTGATGTGCACGGTAACGGCAATAGGCTCGCCCCCTATTACGTGGGCCCTAAAAATTAATGGCGAAATGTGGTTATAATAAAAGAAAATCCTCTGCCTACCCCTTCGGGGATACAGTGAAGTAGAGAAAGATTTGTGGATGCTAATTTAAAACAGAATTGTAGATTCTCAATACGTTTATTATGTTATTATCATAATAATATATCATAAACAATATGGTAGCGAACATAAATTAAAACAGGTTTTCACGTTTTACGAAGTGTAAAACAAGTTGCAGTGAATAACGTTAAATAGTTGTGCGTCTGTCCTTATTTCTGTTCGTCACGCAATTTCAGAGTTTCTCCTATTCGCGACAATTCTCCACGAAGCGGGTTCTCTGAGATAAACAGGAAAATATAATATTTTCGCACCCCTTTATGTAGAAGATATATTTGCAAGACTAACCGGATAAGTTGTTGTCAAATTAACCGTATACGAGTCGCGTGAATAGAATCCCCCATCACTTCTGGTGGCCATAAAAAGTGTTGGGCTATAACAAAAGACGGACAACGTCGTACTGTATTAGTTTATTACGGTGTTCCTCCTGTGGTGATGTAGGAGGCTGTAGGAAGAAATTAAGGCGAGGTTGCAGTACTTTTTAAGATTTTTGAACGTCTGAAAGTCCCATGAACTATGATATTTTTAATGAATAAAAATTAAAGTATAAAAGTTGAACATATCTTCTAGTAAATCGTAAAGATAGAAACACGATTTGGAATGATTGGTTCGATAAAAAAAATTGTCAAACATGGCACTAAATCACAATTTTAAACGTGTACTGCTTAGAGATTCCATAATGAATTTATATGAAAGTATTATCAATAGAAACAGCTCTTTATTTTAAAATAAATGGTAAAAACAGATTTCGTAATTTCGTTATCATTTTTCTCCAAGAAAAAAAATAGTCAAAATGTTGGCATTATATCGCTCGCCGGCCGTTCATCAGTGCCTGTCTTGGCGGACGTACGTCGTAGCTCCGCAAAATCCCCCTCCACCCCCGCATGTACGTTTTCGCAAAAGTACAAAGTAATTCGTATTCCAAACTCAATCGTTCAAACCATAAACATACTAGTAAGAAACCGTAGACAGGTTACTGACAAGGTAACATGACGGAGCTTACGAGTGGCACGCATCGCGAAAAGCGTACGCACACTAATATAAATATGTCAAAACGACACACTAAGAATTAGATAAGAAGTGTAAGTGAGATAAGACATCTAATCGCAAGCGCGAAATAGAGATAAACATATACTCTCTGGACCGAAGCGCATTGTGACATCATGCTGACCGTTTCACAAACAATAATTTGACTCAGATGCGACATGATCACTTTGTCTGTCTTGAGTAAATTCAATTCACCTCAAAGTAAATTTGATTAATTCATTTAAGGTAGGGAAATAAAAAGTCGATGTGATTTATGTATAAAATTTATTAAAAAAGTACATTTCATTCAATGGAAACCTAAAACAGTATGTTAATATAAAAACTGTGCGCTGCGGACCCACCGTAGCCCTGGCAATACCCCTGGGGGTATGGTGGGTCTTTTAAAGCTTAACCGTACTCCTGGCTGAAATGCTGGTAGTGTTATACCAACGTGCTACGTGGACATTAAACTGAACAGTGTTATCTCTCGTATGATAATGACTTACTATTTACGTTTTTGTATTTTTAGACAAGCGAAGACAAGCGCTAGTACGATGATATAGTGCAACAAGGAGATAAATTAGAGAACAAAACGTTTAAGTATTACTGCTAATGGTTATAATGCTTTGTATATTATAGGTATAATCTGTGGTACTGTTGAAGACCCATCATCATCATCATCCTTGCGCTGTCGAATCATTCCCACTAGTTCTATTGAACAGTTCTATGATAGAACTAGTGATACTTTTTTCCCACTAGTTCTATTAGCACAACTTGATGAGAAGAATAGAACTAATGGGAAACAGTTATAGGAAATTTACCACTAGTTCTATGTATGTTTTACAAGGGTAGTGTCACAACATCGCGCTCACAAATCTGAATAAATATGTATTTATAAAAATGTGTTAGACGAATGAACGTCTACAAAACAAATGAACGTCTACAAAACAAATGAACGTCTACAAAACAAATGACTACCAGAAAGTGATCAGCTATCGATAGTGATTGCAAAAAACAGGTGCATGCGATTTTCGACCTTATTGACAATTCATGACAAACTTTTTTTTTTGTTTTTTCTCGCTTTCTGGCAATATTAGGGTAATAAAATTATAAATTCTGACTAATGTCAATTAGGTTGAGAATCGCATGCACCTGTTTTCTGCAATCACTATCGATAGCTGATCACTTTCTGTAAGTCATTTGTTTTGTAGACGTTCATTTGTTTTGTAGGCGTTCATTTGTTTTGTAGACGTTCATTTGTTTTGTAGGCGTTCATTTGTTTTGTAGACGTTCATTTGTTTTACACATTAAACAAATGAACGTCTACAAAACATATTTATTCGGATATATGAGCGCGATGTCGTGACACTATGGATCATTCCCAGTAGTTCTATTGAATACCCTTGTAAAAACATACATAGAACTAGACTGGGACATTTCTTATTACTTATCCCATTAGTTCTGTTCTCCTCATCAAGTTGTGCTAATAGAATTAGGACAGTTCTATCATAGAATTGTTCAATACTACACTATACTGGGAATGATCCCACAAAATAGTAGAACTTGAAATTAACGAACTGAAATTAATAAACTAATTACACAACAATATTATCTGGGAGTACGGTTAAGCTTTGAAAGACCCACCATACCCCCAGGGGTACTGCCAGGAGTACGGTGGGTCGGCAGCGAAACCTGTGCAGTACAATCTACTTAGTTGTTTAATACTAAAAGGAGAAAAACAAGAACAAGTGAATGGACTTTGATCATCCGTCAATGTTTGTAACTTACGTATGATTTTGTATTTCTTTAATAATAATATATTGTGTTGATTCAGCCTCAAATCACTTTTATTACTTGACAAAAACACACATCAGTATTTTATTATTACGAATGTCCCATCTGGATACTTTGTTTTTTAGTCTTTGAACACGCACAATACTGCTTCTCTTTTACACTCGCTAAATGCCAATTTTTTATTCACTCTATTATTTGTGATACTGAATTTATTATAAATTGAAAATAAAACGTTGTAATATTGTAATACTCATGAATGAGAAGTGATTCCATAACTTTTAGTCATTTTCCTACTATAGTTTAACTACTTTAGCATAATCTCATTACACACGACGGCATTTTCAAATGTAACGTACACACACGCGAGTAAAAGAGCGAGCGCTTCCGACCGCAGCGCGTACGCGACTAAAGCCAAATGAGACATTTAGAAAAAAAGAGTTTGTCATGAATTTGTCAGTTTTTAATGTGCCACTTTTGAAGTTCGCATAACTCATCTACGGTTTTTTTATGCTGCGCTGTGGCACACGCACACACGAAAGATTCCATCTAATATTTAGCAATGTTAGGACCCACTTACTATTTTTCTAGGAATGTTGAAGCAATAAAATATATGATAGAGGCTTACAACTATCACCCTATTATCATTATCACAATTTTGTTTTCCAATGTTGACCCAAGATTTTTGCGAACAACCACGGTTATATTTAATCACAGTAACGGTTAAAAGTAGTAGTCCAGTGACCATTAATATTTTATTAGACACTAAGATTGTAGCATTTGAGAACCAGTTGGTAGAAACCGATTGTCCGCCTAGAGTTTGCAATAGGTAATAAAACACAGTGACAACTTCGATCCCAAACGGAGTTTAACCAATGTTAGAGCTTGAGAGAATATTATCCATGTTGCTCGTGACAAATGACAACACTTATCGCAGTTTACAGTCTCCTGCACAATTCCACATAAATTGGCTTTCCAAAAGTTTAATTTGAAAATAAAACGCTCTTGACTTCGCGCCCGTGACAGTCTCGCTGTGTGAAAAGTCAGCGCTGTTTACGGATTAATGCAGACGTGATAATTGCATTTCATGTATGATGTATGTATGTGTATTTCGTATTTAGGCTGAATGGTTTGAAGTCTAACGTTTAAACAACTATGGTCACGCAAACAATAGTTATACAAACTCCTTTTCAATCAGTTCTAAATTGTCTTTTGGGTTGCGTAGCATGTTTGTTTCAAGTATGAGATTACACTGTAATGTGTGTGCCATAATCATCCGTGGTTAATATCCCGAATGTTTTTAAAACTAATGAAATTAGCAAGAAAGTTTTAAATTTATCTTTCAACCAAATAGGTACAATTGTTTACTTCAGAAAATTTACATATTATAATATGCAATAATAGTACTGATGTCCGAAAACAATGTATATACATTTATACGTCTCTACAAACAAATACAAACACACATACCCTTAGATAGTACACTTCTCCGAACCAAAATCACGACCTCCATAAAACAAACAAATGTATGCAAATTAGTTATTACTGTAAATCATAACTTGGTAAAGTAACTGGTGTGTGAATTATGGTCGTATTCAGAAGGAAGGGTTGCTGCCTTGATGCTTCTACCGTACACTGGGTAGATTATTCATTAATAAGCACATTGTTCTGGCTTCATACATATTATGTTAGGGTCGAATAAGTCAATTAGGACTAAGAACAGCGTATGTAGATGTTTCATATGGTGCTTTTGACGTGTCAGCGCAAAGGTATTAATTTTGAATTTTATTTGTCTTTGGCTTGCTGTTGTGTTCGTACAGTTTGTGGATATTCCTATTATGTTTCAACTCAGATAATCTATCCACGTGCCTTTCATCAAACCTGTTTCGCGACACTGGGCAGCAAACATATAACTTCGCACTTCGCTATTTGTATAATAATAGAAAGATAATAAATCCTACAATAATAGTAGGATTGGTTATGCACCTGAGGTATTCCCCGAAGCACACCCAAACGAAGCACACCCAAACGAAGCACACCTAAAGTATTCCACTTTGCACACCCGTAGGTGGGCTTCAAATAAAAAAAATTAAATAATTAATTTCCTATTCCACGAAGCACACCTGCGAATATCACTCGTATAGTGTGGGGACTAAGAAATAAAAATGTCGATAGAAGAAAATATTTATTATTTAAAATACTAACTTAAATATCTAACATCTTTTATTTTGAGGAAGCTACCGTCAGGAGTGTTACAGCAGTATTTCCTAACGCACAGATAAAAGGATGCTATTTTCATTTTCAGAAAGTAATTAAAAAAAATCTAGGGATTTAGGTTTAGATAAGAACAGCATACATAGAAAATATGTTGCCTTATGTACGGTTTTGCCACATTAACCGCTGGAAGACTTGGATGAGGCCTGGCGAGTGGCCTCAAGGAGAAAGTATTTCTAAATTTAACGATTACCTTGTAACTCAGTGGCTCGAACATAAGTTATGGGCTATGGCACGACAAAAGGTCGTGTTATAACATAAAAAATAAAACTAATAATTATACAGAGTCTCATTACACTGAAATAAATAAAATTTTCAATAAAAAACAGAGCCATAAATCTAGCAAAACTTTAAGATTGCTTCCAAAAAATTGCAAAAATTATGCCGAAATTAGAGTAAAAATGGGTTATTCAAACGATCAAAAATATGCTGAAATTAAAAATAATATAATCGAAAACACAATAAAAGATTATAAAAATGGGTTAATTTCAGTTGGACATTGTCTAGAGAAATTAAGATTCTGATTAATAATAATTTATTCAATTTATAAGTCTAGATACTTACTAAATTGCCCATTTCTTAAAGATTATTTAAGAATCAATATTCTTTAAGAAATGGGCAATTTAGTAGAAAAGGGTTTAGAAAGATAGTGATTTGTGATTTTAAACAGTCTGCGATTTTACATAAAACTGGAGTGTATTATTATTAGTTAAAAGGAAACATAGATCTCAATTTTAAATTTTTTATGTTAAAGTACAGTATTTTTATTATTCATTAAGTGACTAAATTGATAGCTATAAGAAAACATCAACATAGATCTCTATGTAAAACAATATTTACAATGTTTTTGATATTTGTCCAAGTTTTTATTGCAATTATGAAACAATCTGTGATTTTTTTTATGTTCAAGTAGAGTATTTTTATTATTCACTAAACAAGTAGCTATAAGAAAACTTCAACATAGATATCTATTTAAAACAATATTTACAATGTTTTTGATATTTGTCCAAGTTTTTATTGCAATTATGAAACAATATGTGATTTTTTTATGTTAAAGTAAGTACAGTATTTTATTATTCACTAAACAGATAGCTATTAGAAAACTTCAACATAGATATCTATTTAAAACAATATTTACAATGTTTTTGATATTTGTCCAAGTTTTTATTGCAATTATGAAACAATATGTGATTTTTTTTATGTTAAAGTAAGTACAGTATTTTATTATTCACTAAACAGATAGCTATTAGAAAACTTCAACATAGATCTCTATGTAAAACAATATTTACAATGTTTTTGATATTTTTCCAACTTTTTATTGCAATTATGAAACCATGTGATTTTTGATAGTAAGATTACAAAACTGACAAATATTGTGTCACATTATTGTAATGAAACTGAAAGATGTAAGAAATTTAAGTTAGTATTTTAAATAAACAATATTTTCTTCTATCGACATTTTTATTTCTTAGTCCCCGCACTATGCGAGTGATATTTGTAGGTGTGCTTCGTGGAATAGGAAATTAATTATTATTTTTTTTTTATTTGAAGCCCACCTACGGGTGTGCAAAGTGGAATACTTTAGGTGTGCTTCGTCTGGGTGTGCTTCGTTTGGGTGTGCTTCGGGGAATACCTCATGCACCGAGGTTACCCGCGTCGACTTTAGATTAATTGATTGAGGTGATACGTTTATTTTTACTATTAAAAATAGCGTAGGTTACTTGACAACACGATAAAAATATAATGATTTCACGCATTGATATTGTCACTAGGTAGAATATTTATTATTTTTCTTAAATTTGTATTCGTATTATTAATTTCTGCGTGACAGATGCGTCGAGTAGCATCAGAACATGTAGTGTTTGGAGTAGACAAAATGTTAATATTATTATTTGTTACCGCGAGAGCAGTGTTATAATTTTATTATTAACTAGCGGCACGTCCCGGCTTCGCACGGGTGATCCCTCACATTTTCTAGAAATAAATATAGCCTATGTCACTCAGGGATAATGTCGCATTATAATGCTGCAAGAATTTTTAAAATTGGTCTAGTAATTTTTTAGTTTATTCGTTACAAACATACAAAAATACAAATCTTTCCTCTTTATTATAATATTATAGACAAAACGAATTCTTGCGTAAATCTTGTAACATTTTTAGAGTATGCAAATTTCTCAATTTTTCGGCCGTCGACGCTACCTTTGGCACTATGGCTTTTAAACAAATTTTAGTTTTGTATGCAAAAAGTAATTCGCCTTACCATCAATACATATTTAGCCTATACCTACAATACGCCTATGGACAAATATGGTGATCCCAAAAATCTTACTTACATACATAGCCCGCTTTGTTTATTAGCAAATACGGACCTAAACACTTAGCTAACAACCTTCCTAGATCTTGGAATTGGGACTTATAACCCCTGTTTGTACTCTTAGTTAATAAAATACTTTTATTTTTCGCCGATTACCTACTTTTTATATAAAGATGGAAACACTTTTATAAAACAAAGAAGGTATTTTTTACTAGTTGTTTCTGCACTATTAATTCACAATAGACAATATTAATAGTCGTGGATATCCTGTCGTATATTAAAATATTATATTTTAAAATATTAATTAGGCATTGCTAGCTATTTATGCTTCACTAAAGTTGTCTCGCTCCGTAAGAATTATCCATGGAATCCTCATCTCGGCGGCCTTTTGCCGAGGTTTTAGTCAGACAAGCCACTCTGGGTAAGCAGGGATATAGCTGTATAATCTATTTCAAAAATAATTTTATTTGCAAAGTCTTTCATGTCTGTAGTGTGGCGGATTGTATTATTAAAAATTCTCAAAGCTCAAGGAAATCTAAAGAAATGCTAATAAGGACATTTGTTGCTATACATGAATGGGCCGGCTCGACCGGGGAAGTATTACCCTCTCACAGAAAATCGACGTAAAGTAACAGTACCTAAATTGTTGCGTTTCGTTCGGTGAGTGAGAGTGCCGTAGGCCCTATCCCCTATTCCTTCTCCCTCATCTTACTCCTCATCCTTTCCATTTTCATAACCCCAAGGGGCGGCAACGCACTTGTGACTCCTGTGGTGTTGCTTGTGTCCATGGGCGGCGGTAATTGCTTACCATCAGGCGATCCGTCTGTTCACTTGCCGCCTATTACTATAAGGCCTTCGCACACTAGCTTCTTTTAGCATCGGCGACCGGCGATTCAGTCGCTTTTTAGCATCCAGATGCAGCGTCCGAATTCTTACACCGCACACTGGAAGATGCCAATCGCGGCGACTTGTCACTTAAAATAATAACGTAGGGGTCGTCCATTAATAACGTGATTTTATGTCTTTCCAATTTTAAATTTACTCTGTGATGATGATACCTGGGTAGGTAGGAGGCTTTACCACCTCTCCTGATTCTTTATCAAAAGTTTTTTTTATACAAAGTAAATAAAAAAATATTTTATCCAAAAAAGACATTGCAAGCTACTGGTGTCAAAATTGAAGCTAAAATAAAAAATATGACACTCATAATTCTCTTCATCTCTTACCTGACTTCAATTTCTTTGGGTCGGCGCTGTATGGACATACATTCTCTTCCATACTTCTCTGTCACCAGTCATCCGATCACTTCCCCCTTTTCTTACATATCTATTCTCACACAGTTATTCCATCTTTTATTTGGTCGCCCTCTCCCTTTTCCTCTCTGCCCTCC
The DNA here is from genome assembly GCA_944739405.2 of Euclidia mi. Taxonomy (NCBI): domain Eukaryota; kingdom Metazoa; phylum Arthropoda; class Insecta; order Lepidoptera; family Erebidae; genus Euclidia; species Euclidia mi. The sequence continues at coordinate 49,664,710 of OX123182.2, read as the reverse complement.
TATTTATCACTTGTTTACCTAAATACATGATCATCCACTCTTCTCATAAGATGTTTCTAAAATGCAAATCTTTTCATCCATGGACGCTACTTGCAGACTTCTTTGATATGTTCTTTATTTTGGCATGGTAAAAAATATTAATATATCATGCATCATTACCTTTAAGAACGCTTTTTTAAAAGTATACTGGCTCACTTAAGTCTTAACTTGCAATAATTGCAATTCGATCTTGCAAAATATAATAATCTTGCAAAATATAAAAGCATATCAAACATAAAAAAATCCAGAAATGGATCAGAAAATTCAGAGACCGGTGCACCTACATAAAAAGAATCCAGACCAAACTATGGACATCCTCCTTTTTGAAGTGGGTTGATTAAAGCATCCTAGAGCATCCAAAAGCAACGAAAGATCTTAATACAGGACTTTTCTGAATCCATGCCAATCGCACGAACGCTCGTTGTTTAAGGATACGTATAGGATAAAAATCTCTGGCTCAAGAAAAACAAGGACACTTGATATCTGTCTACACTTATTTGTCCCTTCCACCTATTAAGATTTACGTGATTAAAGGACGACTCCTTACCATAGGTTGTCACTTATTTGTTAACCCTTAAATAACACTGTGGGTAATAAAATTCTTCATCCCAGCGGCACAACTTGTATTTTTTCTTGCGATGGTAGTGTCATCTCCTAAAGTTGTCAGTCACGTGGCGTTAAAAAGAACTTCCATCTAGTCTGCTTAGCTATGTGAGAAAATTACCCCAGGGTGTCAGTTACGCATGCATTAATTTCTCACTAATTCAGTCAAATGTTTGATAAACTAAGTTTACAGAGCCCTGCGAAGCTCCTTTTTTGGGTGCAGCGTCACAAGAAAACCTAAGATAACCTATTAAGTTTTCTGAGTGGATAAGTTTCCGGAGCGGACGAGACTTTTCATATTAAATGATATTTTGTAGAACGATCGTTAATTTGGTGTACAATTAGTAATTTAATGAAATAATGAAGTTTTTAACGTAAAGTACTTTAGTGTTATTTAAAATTTTTGATGCTTTGTTAAAAATATCCCCATGTAACCTACAAAAATAATTTATTTTGTACACTGCAACTTTTTCTACACTACAGCTTTCTTTATACCGATGAAAATATTAAGCAAGCTAAAGTCAGTATTTTTACCTACATCCAAAAACCAGTTCTCGTATTACTTTCAGAGAGCATCATCTATCAATTACAACGTTAATATTAATACGAAGAAATGAGTGCAGTAATGTCCATGCCATCTATTGTTTAGAACATAAAATGTAGAGTATAACTTGCCAGTTTTCAATAATATAAGTCTATAAATAATAGAATATAATTTAATATCATTGTAACGAACATCATTTAATTATACTGGTATATTTATGTTTTTTGATAGAAACCTATATTACTGATATTGTACAATTATTGTATTACGACGATGAAAAAATAAATCAATTTATCGATAGTCGACTCGGCCGATCACCAACAACACACTACAGCACTACGGTCGCTGCGTCCGAACGCAGAGAGTCGCTAAAATGCGATGCAGCATCGATACAGTTGCAAAATCGCCGGTCGCCGATGCTTAAAGAAGCTAGTCGGCGGTGGCTCTAAAAAAAGTTTGCGTTTATTTTATGTATATCTACTTATTTCTATACATATATGTTGTTGTATACAACAAAAGACCTGAAATAGTAGCTACTTCAACTACAATTTGTGATAAAGTAAGTGGTTATTTTTGTATAAAATGAATAAAATTAAGTCATAAAGGTATCTATCATAATACCTTTTTACACAACATTCATGTTTCTTATTATTTAATTATCATTCGCATTAAACCTCTTTTTATTCACCTATAAGGTATTTGAACCTCCGCAATATTACGTTATGAACAAAAAATGTAAATTCAGAAAAGAATAAAAATGTCATTGAATTTATTTTTTGTTACTGTTTTTATAAGTTATAATGTTTTCGTAAATTATATCCTACCAAAAACATTCTGTAAGTTGCTAAGTCTCGATCGATGGAGCTGCTTGTTTATCTCTAAAAAGTAATGAAATCTCTAAACACAGTTGAGCCAAGTCTGAGGTTCCTTACTGCAATTTCTTTATTATTATACTAGCTGTTACCCGCGGTTTACCCGCGTCCTGAGGGAACTACTTCGCGTACCCGGTTAATTTATAGCCTAAGTTACTCCTTGGTACATCAGCTATCCGTCAGTGAACGTCCCGTCAAAATCGGTCTAGCCGTTACAGAGATTAGCGAGAACAAACAGACAGACAGACAAAAATGGTAAAAAATGTCATTTCGGTATATGTACCGTGTATATTGTGTGCATTTAATAAAAAGCGGTTATTTTAATATTACAAGCAGACACTCCAATTTTATTTATATGTATAGAATAGATTTAAAGTTATGTGACATGGCCGTTGACCTGTACCCACTGGGCAAGTCACATAACATTAAATATAATAATAAAGAAATTGCAGTAAGGAACCTCAGCCTTGCCTCAACTGGGTCTAGAGATTTCTAAAAAAAAAAAATTTCGTTCTAGTCCAATCCAGAGGTTCTCAAATAGGGGCCTGAAAATGCCGCTAAATTGTTCCAGAAAAGGATGGTACTGCAGTGTTGCTTCGCGCTCGACTTGGCGGGGGCACTGCCGTGCCTTCAGATTCTTTTTATGAACTTGAAAATAAACTTTGATTTGATTGAGGTGGGTGTATCACATCTACGGATAAATAATCAAAGTAAAAATAAATTATAGTACAATCTACAAAAAGATGTATAATTTAGCGTGAACTTGCTCGTCATTCAATCTACGACACTTGGATTTGCAATCAAAAGCATTATGAGAAGTAAGTACACACTGATTTGAGTTACTGACTTTGACTGACTTTTATTGATTTCTTTATTCTTTCGAGGCTGTTGAAGCTCTGTTTTTGTAGGTATCTCGTCTATAAGAGTACCTTATAGCATAGCTCCAATTGCGAATCAAAATCAACCAGGGCCTCACTTAAAAGTAAACAAGTAACTTTATCAACATAATTCTAGACATTTAGGAGAAGTTCACTGGCACACACGTACAAATCAATTATATGCATATTGTAATGGTAATAGTAAGTAAGTAATAGTAAAATTTATTCGCAGAAATAAAGTAAGCATAAATACAGACAATTACTCTTAATACTATACATTTTCAATGTGTTGGAAAGAACACCATACCCCTGTACTAGTTAAAACTGTATCACAGGCGGTTGGGTCTCTCTTTACAAATTTTTAATTACTTTTAGGGTTCCGTACCTCGAAATGAAAAAAACGGCACCCTTATAGGATCACTTTGTTGTCCGTCCGTCTGTCAAGACCCATTTTCTCAGAAACGCGTAAAGGTATCAAACTGAAATTTATATCAAATAGTCAAGTCTACTGTTCCATGAAGCTGTAAAAAAATCAAACTTCTAATCCAACGCAATCAAAAGATACAGCCGTTTATGCTGTAAATTTCCGCAATTTTCGAAGCTCGCAATGAAATCAAAACCTACAGGGTACTTCCCGTGGACTCAGAATCTTGAAATTTGGTACGAAGCAATGTTTTATAGCACAGATAAAGGAAAAATTGCAAAAACCGTAAATTTTTAGTTACATCATATAAAAAAATATTTGTATTAATTTTAAAGTTACTACCTCTTGCCTCATGAACGCGTAGAGTTGTGAAATCGAAATTCATATCAAATACTTAGTTCTATAACACCGTGAAGCTGTAATAAAATCAAACTTCTATGTCAACGTAATCAACAGAAACAGCAATTTAAGCATATTTTCAAACTCGCAACTACTCGCAAGGGAATCAAAACCTACAGGGTACCTACTTCTCTTGAACTCAGAATCTTGAAATTTGGCACGAAGCAACGTCTTATAGCAAATATAAAGGAAAAATTGCAATAGACCGTGAATTTTAGTTACATAATATAATTAAAATATTTTTAATAATTTTAAAGGTACTAACTACCCCGTTCCTCCTGAACCCGTAGAGATATAACATTTAAATTCATATCAAATGCTCAATCAAGTCAAAACTAAAGAGTACTTCCAGTCGATCTAGAATCTTATTTTTTGTTGACTACGGAGGAAACTCTCCTAATGAGCCATCTCAACTTGAAGCCAACACGGCCAGAGTGTGATCGACCGGGCTTGGGACTGGCGGAGGAGGTGTGTGGAGGCTCTCCCCAGGCGTTCGGGGCATACCCACTAAAACTACCGCCGTGTCTCTACGGCTCCCGTGTAGGTTACGTGTAGTGGCGGGGTCACGCGATTCGCGGTTAGCATACTTGTCCGTGACCCCGTCAGGGACTGGCCCGCCGTTGGTGTTGGCAGGCTCCACCTCGTTATGCTACTTGGGAGGCTCCGCGGACACTACGTCGCCTCCTTGCCTTTTGGCGGACGGGACGCAACCCCAGCGCTCACCGTCCGCAGGCACTAAAACGGCCGAAGAGGATAGGTAGGATGGCAACCTTACAACACCGCATCTCCTCTTCCTCTGCGGCCCCACCGCAACGCATCAAATGGTGCACCCCCATTTGGTCGCGGGAGATAGGGCGCGCGGCAGCGCAACACCGACATGCCTCTCCTCCCGCGACCTCGCCCGACTGCGAGAGACAGACAGAACTGTCCCCCGTACTTGCACCTTGGGACGCATCCTACGCAGGCCTCACCCAAGCCCACGTGGAGCGTCCACTCCCAGGATCCCGCTTAGCTTCACCATGGGTGTCCAAACCACGGTTACTGAGCCCCCCTCATCACGACAAGGTAGAGATCCCACAGGGGCGGGGGCGATCTAGAATGTTGAAATTTGGCATAAGGCAACGTTTTATAGCACAAAGGAAAAATTTCGAAAACTTTAAATTTTTTGTTACAGCATATATTTTTTTAAATAATTATATGTACCTACAGGTTTTTACGGAACCCTCGGTGCGCGAGTTCGACTCGCACTTGACCGGTTTTTTAAATTTGAGGTTTGTATTTTACAATACAGCCATAATATTACGTATTTAACAATAAACAAAATGGTCAATATAAAATTTACATGTACTTAATAAAAATGTCAATTTAATTGACAGTCACCTTTAAAGGAGGCATTGAACATAATATTATCTACAAAACGGATAATTATACTTATGCAAAATAAAAGGTAAACAAATATGTAAACATAAACTGGTAGTCGAGGCCTCCTCATTCTATTTCCTGACCCAGCGAACATCATTTTGATCGTAGTGCCACTTTGTGTGATATTGCTTGAGGAAGCAATAAAAAAAATTGGGCAAGTGCGAGTCGGACTCGCGTACGAAGGGTTCCGTACCATCAGCTATAAAAGAAAATCACCTTCGTTGTATGTATACTTAAATACTTTATAAGTTTCTACCTGTTTATTAAGATCGAGTAACAAATTGCTTAAAAATTACGTTTGTTGTATGGGACCCCCCCCTTTATTATTTACTTTTTTTAAATTTAATTATTTATTTTGAAAGGTAATATACAACTACATATTCTGTGAAAATTTAAAGCGTCCACCTGTTACAGTTAGTAATTCTGAGCAAAAAATACGAAAAAAAACACGTTTTTTGTATGGGACCCCCCCTTAATATTTTCATTTTTTTTATTTTTAGTATTTGTTGTTATAGCGGCAACCGAAATACATAATTTGTGAAAGTTTCAGCTTTCTAGCTATCATGGTTTATGAGATACAGCCTGGTGACAGACAGACAGACAGACAGACAGACAGCGGAGGCTTAGTAATAGGGTTCCGTTTTTTACCTTTTAGGTACGGAACCCTAAAAAGTAATGACCTTTTATTGATATAAGTTACAATTATTCTTTACCTATTTTGCAACAATATTGGGTTGGAAAATTTTCTCTTATTTTATTTTATGAACTTTAAGATCTGTTAGTAATGGGATATATGCAATATTTATTCCTACACCATTTGTTGTTGGCATACCACAATTGAAAAAATGTGTCGCTTGTAATATTTTCGATTTTGCATCGTCAAAGCAAATATAATACCTAAAGGTAGTATATGTTTTCAAATTCACAACGACGTAACCGCGAATGCTATTTAATATTGTAAGGGAGTAAAAACAATTTTTACTATCTTTTCGTATCAATGCGTACTTAGTTATAATAACACAGCAAGATTATTGGTATCTATACCATCCATTATAAGCATAATTATTATCGGTCACGTAAAGTAAAATTAAATTATTTTTGTTTAGTAGGTATACTTGCTTACATTTAATACTTGAAAATATTAAATGGAGGCAGTTCATTGGCGAACGTGACTTGCTCAATTCTCCGATGACATCATAGTCTTAGGGGCATCATTCTACTTTATTATAACCTTGCTTAGAGCAAGTTCATGTTTATTGTTATTGTATACATGAACTTGCTTTTAACAAGGCTGATGATCGATAATTTAGTATATAAGACTTTATTAGTTAAGTAAACTAATTTATTTTTACAGATCTGCAAGGATTAGTACGATGGCCTAAACAATATTCATAAAAGTCCGTATTGTTCTGATCAATACTAGTGTAATGTTTTGATCGATGGACAGCGAGTGGAACAAGTGAATGAGTTTGTTTACTTAGGTACGTTGTTTACAAGAGATGGTAAGAATAAAGCAGATATTGAAAGGAGAGTTAATGCAGGTAATTGTGTGAATGGAGCTCTGAAGGCGTTTATGAACAGTCAAAACGTGTCCAAAAAGGCACGTTTGGCTGTACATAGAGGTGTGTTAGTGCCTACCCTTATGTATGGTAGTGAAAGTTGGGTATGGCAGAAGAGATTTGAAAGTAGAATAAATGCTGTAGAAATGAGAGCACTGAGAAGTACGTGTGGTGTGTCTTTGACCGACAGAGTAAATAATTTTGTGATACGAGAGTGGTGTGGGGTAAAAGAAGATGTAGTGACAAGCATTGAGAAAGGCATGTTAAGATGGTTTGGGCACATGGAGAGGATGGATGACGATAGACTGACAAAGAAGATATATCAGGCTAGTGTGAATGGGACAGGACAAAGGGGAAGACCTAGGAGAACGTTCTCTGACCAGATTGGAGACATCCTGAAAAAAGGACAAGTCAGAAGTACCCTTAACAGAAGAGCATGCATGAGAAACTTGATGGGAGTGAGTGAAGCAAGTGAGGTATGTCAGGATCGTTGCAAATGGCGTTCCGTAGTCTCTGCCTACCCCTCCGGGAACCAGGCGTGAGTCTATGTATGTATGTATGTAATACTAGTGTACCATTCACAAGCTCAATTTGCACAAAATGTATCTAATAAAAATGAAATCATTATTTTTATTACTTATTTAACAACATATTTCATTTAGAATTCATGTTTCTTTTTTCATACATAACTTAAATAAAACAAACCTTGGATAGCTTTTTATATAATTTTCTATGCCGGGACAAAGGCTTTATTAAAGAAATTGAATTGTAGCAGTCAGGCGAGACTCTTATATGAAAAGTAGCTTTTGCCCGCGGCTTCGCTCGCGTAAATTCGGGGTTCTCTAGTTATAGCATATCTATGTTCAGGGTAACACAAATCTTCTTTATTGGGCGGATACTACTATAATTGTCGTTTTAAATGTTTAGGAGATATAACAGCAAAAAGTAACTATTTACACATAGAAACTACTTAGTACTAAGACGTAGTAAGGTACTTTTTACTCAAAATGTTATCCGGTATCAGTGACGTTTCGCTAGAGTGGCCAATATGGCGACTGTGATTTGTCGAATTATTCCGATCTGTCACCCCGCTTTGTCCCCTTGGGGGGACAGATCGGAACAAAAAGTTTGATCTGTCCCCCTGTTAGCAATGAGGGGACAGTTCGAACTTTATTCACTAGTTAACGGTTTGATCTGTCCCCCTATCACTGATGAGGGGACAGTTCGAACTTTATTCACTAGTTAACGGTTTGATCTGTCCCCCTATCACTAATAGGGGGACAGATAAAACTTTTAATTCCTATTTGTCCCCCATAGAATTTAATATATTAATTATTAAAAATAATGCTACACATACAGCAACATTACATTAAATTAAAGACTAGTGGCTTACTTTCAAGAATCAAATAAAAGATTAGTGGTTTGGATTTATAACGACCTGTATTTAAATAAATTATAAATACATATTTTTTTGTTTCTGTATCGACCAGTCACAATCCCATAAATCACGTTGTAGGTATTCCAGGTATAATAAGCAGTCCTCTGATTAGACTTCATATTACAAATGTTAATTTTTACTAACAATATGTTAACTTTTAGCTGAGGAACTATTCCTAATAAGAAAATTTTACGTGTTTAGATAAAATTGCAGCTTCTATTAAGGTAATTAATTTCAGCTTTCAGCTGTGGAAAAGAAACAAACTTGTGGGGGACAGATAAAACTTTTTATTCCTGTTTGTCCCCCATAGAATTTAAAATATTAATTTTTAAAAGTAATGCCACACATACAGCAACATAACATTTAATTAAAAACTAGTGGTTTAAGTTTATTATCATCTGTATTTTAATAAGTTAAGTTTCAAATATTTCTTTTGTTATTCTATTAATTAGCCACAGTCCCATAAATCACAGTACGTATAGAAGATACAATTACAATCAGTCTTCTGATTTGACATAAGTCAACTTAATAACAATAAAAAAATATACTAATTATAAGAATATTTTGTTTTGTTCCTGATTGATAGAATCAGTCACAGTCCGATAAATCACAGTAGGTATTGTACATATTACAATCAGTCTTCTGATTTGACTTCATGAAGCCTTGTTACAAATGAAAACTTTTAAATAATAATAAACTTAAAGTTGTAAATAATCTCAAAATATAAATTAACGAAAGTTACAAATGAAAACTTTTAAATAAACTAATAATAAACTTAAAGTTGTAAATAATCTCAAAACATAAATAAACGAAAATCACTAGTATAACGAATTTTAAAACTTTTCCAAAGGTCGTAAGAATAAAATATAAATAAAATATCTATGTATAGCAACTTCTCCAACAAGTGACCAATAGTAATTTCACCACCTATAAACTGCATTTGACAATTATGTATATATTCGTCTTTCATAATATTTGTCTTTGTGCGACAATTCGACGTCGGAGGTAATGTGTTGTGATACGACACTATAAAAAGCTGCATCCTTTTCTAGAATAACTAACATATTTAAGTTGGGATTTTTTTTCCAATTGCATTATTTAATCCATGGTGCCAGCCTTCTAGAAAATTTGTAGTACGATGACGTTCATTAAAAACACACCATATCTTTCTATACTCAGCATCATGTGGTCTAATCCATTTTTTGATCATATACAAACGAAATTTCTTGCTCTGATCATCATCTGGACTTTCTGATGCGATGTATGACCATCCATTTAAAATTTCATTATCAGGTATCAGTGGAAGTACGGCACTTAGTGCCACTTGTCTTTTCAAAAGTTTTGACTTAGTTAGTCCAAGAGCTGCTCCCTTGTTCCGCACAGCTTTATTACAGTGAAAGAAACAACTTTTTACTGTGACTTCTGGAAAAACCTTTTTGATAGCGTTCATTGCTGGCATTTCATAGTCTGTTTTATAGGTTTTGGGTTTCCACTCTGAGATTTGTGTAATATTCTGATCTTTATGACTCATTAATGAGTAAACTACTGGCACAATATCGGTATTCATATTTTTACTGCCGAAGTCTGCATGTACAGTATAAATCTGTAGAAATGGTTTCGGGCAGCTTTTAAATGTTCCGTCACTTAAAAAGTCTTCTAAAGTACTTATTAGGTTTCTCATGTACTCGGCACAAAAAAATATTATTTTATAACCTTCATGACTGTAGTCAGCTAATACAAAAGGTATAAATTTGGGAGGTATTATTACTTCGTCAAGATCATTAAAAAAAATTTTTTTCATTTGTATTGTATCATTCCGGGTTTTATATAAGGTACTCTTAATATTTTTAAAGGGTGGTATTTTTGTTATTAAATTCTGACTATCATCTTTCATAGAAGCTAAGGCTTCTTTGTAAATTTTTGGTACACTTTTACATGCTTGAGATGCGGAAATATCTTGTTTAACTTCATGTAATTGTTGATCCATAATATTTTTGGCGAAATCAGGAGCATGTGAGTGTGGAGTTTCCTTAACAACAGCATTATGCTGTAACAAAATATAAGGTTTTAATTCAAAAAGGGTTAGCGCATGACTCAAGAAAAGGCCTTACGAAATACTTGACGTAACATGAAATATTTTCTTTTAATTGATAAAAGAAATCAATATAAAGAAACCCCCGTTAAAACTTTTTTTAATTTTTATTATTACGTTGCCCCACAAGTTTGTTTCTTTTCCACAGCTGAAAGCTGAAATTAATTACCTTAATAGAAGCTGCAATTTTATCTAAACACGTAAAATTTTCTTATTAAGAATAGTTCCTCAGCTAAAAGTTAACATATTGTTAGTAAAAATTAACATTTGTAATATGAAGTCTAATCAGAGGACTGCTTATTATACCTGGAATACCTACAACGTGATTTATGGGATTGTGACTGGTCGATACAGAAACAAAAAAATATGTATTTATAATTTATTTAAATACAGGTCGTTATAAATCCAAACCACTAATCTTTTATTTGATTCTTGAAAGTAAGCCACTAGTCTTTAATTTAATGTAATGTTGCTGTATGTGTAGCATTATTTTTAATAATTAATATATTAAATTCTATGGGGGACAAATAGGAATTAAAAGTTTTATCTGTCCCCCTATCAGTGATAGGGGGACAGATCAAACCGTTAACTAGTGAATAAAGTTCGAACTGTCCCCTCATCAGTGATAGGGGGACAGATGAAACCGTTAAGGAGTGAATAAAGTTCGAACTGTCCCCTCATTGCTAACAGGGGGACAGATCAAACTTTTTTTTCCGATCTGTCCCCCCAAGGGGACAAAGCGGGGTGACAGATCGGAATAATTCGATTTGTCTGTCAGAACCAAGCAGAACCATTAGAATTTAGCTCAACAATTCGAATTTTGCGGATATATGTTGTCGACTCGAAATCTGTTTTACTATTCAGGTAAGGTTTCGATGTACTCCTTGACGAAATTATTAATGACATTGCGATAGCAGCGCAGCCCGTCGGTTCCAATGTGAATCATTCCAAACTCTACAACTACTTACAAATTAAAAATTAAGTAAAAAACATTTTCCAGTGGACTAAATTGTGAATCTAAACCTAGGAGGAGTTCAGTGACATACACACGCACACAAGAAATATATATATTAAGATATACATTCATAACGCCATACCTGTCTCTATGCCTGATTGACTGAGGTTTATATATATTTCAAACAGAATAAACCAAGTTCAGTCTCATTTGACCTATATCTAATATAAAATGCACACAGACCGCACTACGGTACATATATCCGTTTGATTCAGACTGTGTTTGCTCTCCGTCCTGAGGGATTTGGATACCAATTCTTGGAGTCACGTGGTATTTTGAATTTTTCAGTTCCTGTTACTAATTTATCATGCTAGAAATATTCAATTTCGGCTTGTGTTTTATATAAATTTTGCCCGCGCGTAAACCAAGGTGCGACATACATATATTTTAGTCTGCCATCAATAGAGATGATGTGATAAGATATCAATTCATTATATATAAGATGCTTTCGTTACTGCCTGGTTGATAGATAAAGCACAGCCGAAACTACTGGGGGCAAGAAACTGAAAGGTACAAAAAAAATTGTATGACATGATTACATTTAGACGGACCAAGTGGCACTCCAGTTCATGTGTAGACGGACCGAGAAAGCAGGTACGGGTGTACTGGGAACGTACTATAACACGAAAATTATTCTTTTGGTATAAAATATTACTATTATACTATTTCTGAACTAAATAATAAAAATAATGGATAAAACTCCTAATACAATCGATTTTAAACTTTCGCGAGTTGTATATAGAATACAATTTTAATAAACGGGTAGATAATTTTTGCGATTAAGTTCCCATTATTAAAATTGTTTGAACTATTTAAATGTGCACTTTCTTTTTCATATCAAAACTTATATTTTCATTTACCTATGATTCATCTTAGATACGAAATCGCGATACATAGTAGGTAGGTTAATTTTTTCCTTTATCGTATCTGTAAAACTGATGTTCTGTCACAAATAACATACCAACTAACTTTTGGCCACGGCTTCACACACGGGAGGGTTGAAACAACAGGGTTTGCAGAAACAAGGGTAGCCCATGTGTTATTCTAAAGAATTATTCTCAACTGCAGTTTCATCAAAATCCGTTCCATACATCGGAATATGTGTAATGTTTGTAAAACGCGTATATAATTAAGTTACAGATACGTTAGTTTTACTTTTATAGTTAAACGTTTGTTTATTTTGTTTAAATGAATAAATAGTTACAGAGTAAACTTGATCAGTTCACGTTATGACATTTCCAGAGTGTTTAAATGCCCCTGACTGAGTAACTGCTCCATCAAGAAACCACTAATATCATAGAACTCAAGTAACATAGAACACGACAACATAAAATGTTTATAGTAATCGTATGAACCGTGTATAACTGCCACAAAATCAACGGAGACGGCAAAACATTTCCAGAGTCCCGAAATACGCAAAATAAAACTTACAGGAACATTTTCGTAGTGTCACGGGTCCTACCGCATGCATTTGAAACATTTTTACCTCTTAGCTAGTGCGTCTCGAGTGTATCATTTCGACAGCACAATGTTTAGACATTCAAACGTGACCCTCGGCTATAAACGTGAAAGTTTTATGTAAATGCGAGTCTCCGGTGGCAGGGCATCCGTCCGTATTGCATAAGTTGACTAATAAATTTGTGAGTTGCTCTTGTTGTCCGGAGATAAGTGGGGCGGACAAAGGATTACCTTGTGTCGGGCGTGCCGCGGCTCTAACTTCTGAAATAAACTGTGAAGTCGTTCGCTTCGGAGGGATGCTTGCCCGCCACGTCAGATATAATCTCAGCTCAAGGGCGAAAAATAAGTGAAAACGATGCCGCGCTAATGGTTCGCCCCAATGTATCAGCAATAAACAACAGGTCAACAATATACTTGCGGTAATGAAGCTGACTCTCGCAATTAAGGACGCGTTTACAAAATTAGTAGGTACAAAATCGCGTCACTACAGCGACACGGCGGCAACAGTACGTACTACGTACGGTAACTTGCGGAAATGTAGTTCAACTAAATAACTTTGAGACTTAGAATTTTTTGTGATATGTATCTATGTGTTATAGGCCTGGCTGTGCGAATTACGTACAAATAAGTTTCTTATTTTTATATACCTAAATGGACATTATTACTTTATTTTTTCCATTATGTTGATTCGGGATATAATATTTCGGTATTTAGATATTATTTTGTTTCTTGCGTTGAAATCTGGTAAGATTATGAGGACTGATGGTATACCATCCCATTCAAGTGTTGCGACTGGAACTCATAAAAGAGTAGACCTAGTTATGCCAGGTTGGGGCTCATTTTATTTGTTTTAGTGAGACCCTACCACTGGTACTAGTGAAGTAACCTTCCAAGGTTATTCGATGAGTCTTACTGGTACTCTCATGTGAGTAGAGCTAGGCATGCCGAGTTTGGGCTCACTTTGTTTGTACATAAGAGACCCTACCACTGGAACTTATGAAGTAACCTTCCAGGGTTATTAGATGACACTTGCTGGTACTCATATGTGAGTAGAGCTAGGCATGCCGAGTTTGGGTTCATTTTGTTTGTACATAAGAGACCCTACCACAGGAACTTATGAAGTAACCTACCAGGGTTATTCAATGACTCTTGCTGGTACTCATGTGTGAGTAGAGCTAGGCATGCCGAGTTTGGGCTCATTTTGTTTGTACATAAGAGACCCTACCACTGGAACTTATGAAGTAACCTTCCAGGGTTATTCGATGACTCTTACTGGTACTCATATGTGAGTAGAGCTAGGCATGCCGAGTTTGGGCTCATTTTGTTTGTACATGAGGAGACCCTACCACTGAAACTTATGAAGTAACCTTCCAGGGTTATTAGATGACTCTTGCTGGTACTCATATGTGAGTAGAGCTAGGCATGCCGAGTTTGGGCTCATTTTGTTTGTACATACGAGACCCAACCACTGCAACTTATGAAGTAACCTTCCAGGGTTATTCAATGACTATTGCTGGTTCTTATATGTGAGTAGAGCTAGGCATGCCGAGTTTGGGCTCATTTTGTTTGTACATAAGAGAACCAACCACTGCAACTTATGAAGTAACCTTTCAGGGTTATTCAATGACTCTTACTGGTTCTCATATGTGAGTAGAGCTAGGCATGCTGAGTTTGGGCTCATTTTGTTTGTACATAAGTGACCCTACCAATGGAACTTATGAAGTAACCTTCCAGGGTTATTCGATGACTCTTGCTGGTACTCATATGTCAGTAGAGCTAGGCATGCCGAGTTTGGGTTCATTTTGTTTGTACATAAGTAACCCTACCACTGGAACTTATGAAGTAACCTTCCAGGGTTATTCGATGACTCTTGCTGGTACTCATATGTGGGTAGAGCTAGGCATGCCGAGTTTGGGCTCATTTTGTTTGTACATAAGAGACCCAACCACTGCAACTTATGAAGTAACCTTCCAGGGTTATTCGATGACTATTGCTGGTTCTTATATGTGAGTAGAGCTAGGCATGCCGAGTTTGGGCTCATTTTGTTTGTACATAAGAGAACCAACCACTGCAACTTATGAAGTAACCTTTCAGGGTTATTCAATGACTCTTACTGGTTCTCATATGTGAGTAGAGCTAGGCATGCTGAGTTTGGGCTCATTTTGTTTGTACATAAGTGACCCTACCAATGGAACTTATGAAGTAACCTTCCAGGGTTATTCGATCACTCTTGCTGGTACTCATATGTGAGTAGAGCTAAGCATACCGAGTTTGGACTCATTTTGTATGAGCATCAGAGACCCTACCACTGGAACATACCTAGCTCTACTCACATATGAGAACCACTAAAAGTCTTCGAATAAACCTGAAAAACCTGAAAGGTTACTTTATAAGTTCCAGTGGTAGAGTCTCTTATGTACAAACAAAATGAGCCCAAACTCGGCATGCCTAGCTCTACTCACATATGAGTACCAGCAAGAGTCATTGAATAACCCTGGAAGGTTACTTCATAAGTTCCAGTGGTGGGGTCTCTTATGTACAAACAAAATGAGCCCAAACTCGGCATGCCTAGCTCTACTCACATATGAGTACCAGTAAGAGTCATCGAATAACCCTGGAAGGTTACTTCATAAGTTCCAGTGGTAGGGTCTCTTATGTACAAACAAAATGAGCTCAAACTCGGCATGCGTAGCTTTACTCACATATGAGTACCAGCAAGATTCATCGAATAACCTTGGAAGGTTACTTCACTAGTACCAGTGGTAGGGTCTCTTATGTACAAACAAAATAAGCCCAAACTCGGCATGCGTAGCTTTACTCACATATGAGTACCAGCAAGATTCATCGAATAACCTTGGAAGGTTACTTTATAAGTTCCAGTGGTAGGGTCACTTATGTACAAACAAAATGAACCCAAACTCGGCATGCCTAGCTGTACTGACATATGAGTACCAGTAAGAGTCATTGAATAACCCTGGAAGGTTACTTTATAAAATGCAGTGGTAGGGTCTCTTATGTACAAACAAAATGAGCCCAAACTCGGCATGCCTAGCTCTACTCACATATGAGTACCAGTAAGAGTCATCGAATAACCCTGGAAGGTTACTTCATAAGTTCCAGTGGTAGGGTCTCTTATGTACAAACAAAATGAGCCCAAACTCGGCATGCCTAGCTCTACTGACATATGAGTACCAGCAAGAGTCATCGAATAACCCTGGAAGGTTACTTCATAAGTTCCAGTGGTAGGGTTACTTATGTACAAACAAAATGAACCCAAACTCGGCATGCCTAGCTCTACTGATATATGAGTACCAGTAAGAGTCATTGAATAACCCTGGAAGGTTACTTCATAAGTTCCAGTGGTAGGGTCTCTTATGTACAAACAAAATGAGCCCAAACTCGGCATGCCTAGCTCTACTCACATATGAGTACCAGCAAGAGTCATCGAATAACCCTGGAAGGTTAATTTATAAGTTCCAGTGGTAGGGTTACTTATGTACAAACAAAATGAACCCAAACTCGGTATGCCTAGCTCTACTGACATATGAGTACCAGTAAGAGTCATTGAATAACCCTGGAAGGTTACTTCATAAGGTCCAGTGGTGGGGTCTCTTATGTACAAACAAAATGAGCCCAAACTCGGCATGCCTAGCTCTACTCACACATGAGTACTAGCAAGAGTCATTGAATAACCCTGGAAGGTTACTTCATAAGTTCCAGTGGTGGGGTCTCTTATGTACAAACAAAATGAGCCCCAACTCGGCATGCCTAGCTCTACTCACATATGAGTACCAGTAAGAGTCATCGAATAACCCTGGAAGGTTACTTCATAAGTTCCAGTGGTAGGGTCTCTTATGTACAAACAAAATGAGCTCAAACTCGGCATGCGTAGCTTTACTCACATATGAGTACCAGCAAGATTCATCGAATAACCTTGGAAGGTTACTTCACTAGTACCAGTGGTAGGGTCTCTTATGTACAAACAAAATGAGCCCAAACTCGGCATGCGTAGCTTTACTCACATATGAGTACCAGCAAGATTCATCGAATAACCTTGGAAGGTTACTTTATAAGTTCCAGTGGTAGGGTCACTTATGTACAAACAAAATGAACCCAAACTCGGCATGCCTAGCTGTACTGACATATGAGTACCAGTAAGAGTCATTGAATAACCCTGGAAGGTTACTTTATAAAATGCTGTGGTAGGGTCTCTTATGTACAAACAAAATGAGCCCAAACTCGGCATGCCTAGCTCTACTCACATATGAGTACCAGTAAGAGTCATCGAATAACCCTGGAAGGTTACTTCATAAGTTCCAGTGGTAGGGTCTCTTATGTACAAACAAAATGAGCCCAAACTCGGCATGCCTAGCTCTACTCACATATGAGTACCAGCAAGAGTCATCGAATAACCCTGGAAGGTTACTTCATAAGTTCCAGTGGTAGGGTTACTTATGTACAAACAAAATAAACCCAAACTCGGCATGCCTAGCTCTACTGACATATGAGTACCAGTAAGAGTCATTGAATAACCCTGAAAGGTTACTTCATAAGTTCCAGCGGTAGGAACTCTTATGTACAAACAAAATGAGCCCAAACTCGGCATGCCTAGCTCTACTCACACATGTGTACCAGCAAGAGTCATTGAATAACCCTGGAAGGTTACTTCATAAGTTCCAGTGGTAGGGTCTCTTATGTACAAACAAAATGAGCCCAAACTCGGCATGCCTAGCTCTACTCACACATGAGCACTAGCAAGAGTCATTGAATAACCCTGGAAGGTTACTTCATAAGTTCCAGTGGTAGGGTCTCTTATGTACAAACAAAATGAGCCCAAACTCGGCATGCCTAGCTCTACTCACATATGAGTACCAGTAAGAGTCATCGAATAACCCTGGAAGGTTACTTCATAAGTTCCAGTGGTAGGGTCTCTTATGTACAAACAAAATGAGCCCAAACTCGGCATGCGTAGCTTTACTCACATATGAGTACCAGCAAGAGTCATCGAATAACCTTGGAAGGTTACTTCACTAGTACCAGTGGTAGGGTCTCACCAAAACAAATAAAATGAGCCCCAACCTGGCATAACTAGGTCTACTCTTTTATGAGTTCCAGTCGCAACACTTGAACGGGATGGTATACCATCAGTCCAGATAATCTTACCAGATTTCAACGCAAGAAACAAAATAATATCTAAATACCGAAATATATCCTGACTCAACATAACGGAGAAAATAAAGTAATAATGTCCATTTATACAAAAGAAATTTACTTGTACGTAATTCGCACAGAATACGAGAAGTATCAAATTGATTTTAGCGAATATTTTGTATTCGTATATTGCTTTTTTCGTCTTCGGGCTGCAGCGACAAGCGACGTAGAGTCCACTCCCGACGGCGCTCAAGCGCAGACTGAGATCTCATTGCAGAATTTGGATATATAAATCAAGAAAGTGGCTAAATAAAACGAACCTTATTGCCACACATTAAGACACACGTATGCGAGCAAAATAGAAGAAAAATGTAAGATGATTTTTTGCTTTTTTTGAGTCAATTTACAATATTTTGAAAAAAAAAATCAAATTGTTTTTGAGTTGACTATATTTACTACCCTATTCTATCTTTGAAAATCTAAATAAATGTTAAAATAGAGAGAAAATTGTACCCAAAAATAGCAGTATATGCCTATTTTTGATTTAAGAGGCCGTTTCGAATCGATTTTACATTAATATTAATTAAATATTTTTTATTTATTTTCAAATTGATTTATAGATAAAAAAGTAATCAATTTATCGTAATCATTAGTTTTATTAGTTATTATCTAAAATTGTCGTAAAATGTACCGGAAATATGTGGTTTTTTGATACAAGCGTAAACGCGTCCTTAAAGTTTGTATTCAAACTGCAATAGCGTGCGCGCAATATATTTCAAGACGTCTCGTTTGAAATTAATCACGCTAAATTGAACAATATTTTGTAATAGGTCGTGAGGGAAATCAAAGTGCGAATGGCTTGAAGTGGCAAATGTTTAGAAACAACCAACTATGATGACGAAGTTGCGGGCAATTTTTTACGGCTTTCTTCCGCTACATCCGCGAGTAAATAATATACTAAGTGACAAACGTCTCATTCTTTTTTATGTCGGGTCACCCTTGAACCGAATAAATTGCTCGCAATTTTCGGGGTCGTTTGCCACGCGCCGGGATGCCTATGATACGCTTCCCAGAGTTCGCGCTCGTCTCATCCCGAACATATTTATACACTGTATATTTCTAAAATTCGATATCGCAATTCATTTTGCGTAACCGTTTTTATTCATATCCGTTTAAATTTCCTCGTCATTTTATTTAATGATGTTCGTATTGGCATATTAAATTAGTATTTACCGGAAATTGTATACTGTATCTAATTATTACAGGTAAGGTTGCTCATTACGAAACTTTCATATCCGATATTGGCTTCAGACGAGATGAACGTCAACATGTTTATATAGTACAGTATCGATGTTATAAATTTATTCCACGTGTAACGGTTTAACATTATTTCATCGATGGAATATTTTCACAATTAAATACTTTTACTGCGAAAACAGTGCTTAAAAAGAGATGTAGCGCTAACTGAGGGTAAAATTAAACCTTTGTTAGTCCTGTAGGGCGTTATATAATAATGATTAAGAATTAATATAATTGTTTATAACATAATATTATCAACATTTATCAGAAAAATCAAATATAAACGACTGTAGGGGAAAGACATTTTTCGGCACATTTATCTTGCAGCTCCCGAGACTATAAACACAAACAGAAAAGACATGTAAACACTACAGTTTTTGACCAACGCTGCCTGCGTTACTTGTTACTTTTTGTCTTCAGGGCCTCAGGTACGGTTTTGTCAGATTTGCTGAAGGTTGCAGGTAGGTAGGTAGGTTTTTCCCACCAAGTACCAAGTCTCTAGTGCTGTTTGTCTACTTTGTACGATGTAAGGCATTGCGTGAGCATGGTGCTATAGTGATTTGGGGATTTGGGTAATTCATTTATACGGTTAGTCAATCGAGTAAGTTAGAGTCTTCACTGGATTTTTCTCCAATCGTCAGCTCTGGTTTCTAGACACGTTGTCGAGTAGTTTACCTGTTTGCGTAGCTCAGTAATAGACGAAGGGCGGCCTTAATCTTCCTTCAGAGTACAGTGATCTCCACATCTCACGAGCAATCATCTACCAATGATCTTGAAGACTCAAAGACCAGGCTTTATCTCCGAAGAGAAATAATGACAGGAAGAGGCATCCCATAAGTTGAACCATGTATTTTCTATTGGTTACATAAAAAATAGTAAGCATGCGTTCACATTTCGTCCTCAGAAATATAGTAACGTACCCCAGATTGTAAATTGTGTGACCTCAAATAAAGACACCTTTATGCAAGTCATCCAGAACTTCCGAATGATGTATTTGGTGTTGTCGGTAGATATGAGAGAATTAAACGAGTGCCACAGTTTTAAATAAACAAAGTCCACTTCATTTACCTCATAACCTGTCTTAATTGCACGAGGTACTTAAAGGAAATGGTATGGTGCACATTTTCTTTCTTTTTCCCCGAGAGTTCTTACCTGAAAGAATAAAAAATTGACCAATCTATCGTATCGAAAGCGTCCAAAATATTACTAAGCAGAGCGCTTAGTCCGAGTTTACTCACGTTTGATATGTATATTTTCTGAACACATGTTTTTATAGCGGCGGTAACTGACGGTCAGTAGTCAGTAGTGCCCGGTAGAGATATTAAAATCGTAATCGTTTGGGATTACGATGTAAGTTGCTCTTATTAGTTTTGGGCTTATGCTTTCAAGTTATCACAGATATAGTGAATTTATTGATATACCTATGTATAAAGAAATCGATGATTTTTATGTCATTAAATTAATAATAACTTAGTCGTATTACTTGCCTTAAATCGTTGGCCAATTGAATACTAGTACGTACATTTTAAGCTGGTATTGATAAGCAAAAGTCACATTGAATTGTTTCTACTTCATCATCATCATCATCATCAGCCTGCCATAGTCTGTTGCTGGATATAGGCCTCTCCAATAGCACGCCACTGAGTCCGATTTTCGGCTTTTCGTGTCCAGCCGCTGCCAGCCACTTAGCGTATATCGTCACTCCAACTAGCCGGGGGGCGTCCTATACTACATTTGCCAAGGAGCGGTCTCCACTCTAGAACACGACTACTCCAACGGTTATCGGTTTTTCGACAAATGTGGCCGGCCCACTGCCACTTCAGATTGCTAATTCTTTGAGCTATGTCGATTACCTTGGTTCTCTGTCAGATCACTTCATTACGAATTCGATCCTTCAGAGAAACTCCGAGCATAGCCCTCTCCGTAGCTCGCCGAGCGACCTTAAAATGGTGGACCAGTCGCACCGTCAGTGTCCACGTCTCGGCTCCGTAAGTCATATTTCTACTTATTTATAAATATAATATCTTCTTGAGTTTACGCGAAAGTCACTTTGAAATTAATCTACAGTTTACGGATTTATTTATTTATTCGAAAAGTCGGCAAGTAATAAATAAAAAATGTAGTTTATAGATCATTCGGTTTAAATGTAAGCTGAGTCAAACCAATATATCACTGCTTATAAATATGTCTAACAGAAATTATGAGAAAATGATAATTTTAATGTACAGAGAATTCTCCTCGTACTTACAGGTCGCGGAATAAAGTTCACATAGCTGAAATTAAAAAATATTGTGATTTTATTAATATTGCAAGTTATTTGGAATCATACAAAATAAAATAAGTCGCAATAACCTTAGAATTTTAATTTAAGACGGTGTGTCACCACTTAAGCAGCACACACCACCAGCACCTGTATATTAAGAAATTCATGGAGTAGATAATAATTTAAAAAAAGAATTACTTTTTATGGATCGATAGGGCTTTGCAATATTTATGAATTAACTATTAAATGAAGTGTTCTAGCTTGTAATAGGGTTTTCAAAAGTGCGACAATAGCACTTATGGCGGTAACTGATCATAAAATTTAAATAGATCAACTGTGCATCTACCGACTCATTCAATATGCAGATGACATTGAGCCACACATATACACATATACATATATCGCTAGAATCATGTAATAAAAGATACTTGGAAAGATATATCAATGTAGACCAAGTGCCTAAAATGATAAAGCAGTATATAATTTAAGTGAAATTGCATTTCAAAACCAGAAGGAGCATAAGTTTATAAAGGGAATTGAATAAACCACACAAATTCAAATAATCTTGCATTAACAAACATTACATGTAGGCGTGTGCATAATTTATAAAGTTTTAAATTACAAATTTGAATATTGCTAGTTCTGAACTTGTATTAACTAGATTAAAATCAGTCATATTTCGATACCAAGTGAAAAAGATACGAAAACAGTAGTGTTGGATGGAATAATTATAAGTGGGATGATATTTTGTTTTGCTGAATGGGCATTTAGACTAATATGTGTGTTATAATCAAAAAGATATTTCAAATTATTGTACCGTTTTCACGTAATAAGATAAAAACATATCACAACTTTCAAAACCTTACGTTCACGAGATCAATATACAACAAATGTATTATCTAACATTAAAGCGGTAGTCCCGATTTAACCAATAAACATTAGAAGCGGGTCTTATCTGAGTAGTTGATTGTTCTCTATTTGTATTTTTGGTCCCAATCGGGCCAGGGATTGTCTCGGTTCGTGTTTTTGTCAACAGTCACGTTGTGAACGGTTGCTTAATCATGAATGACACGTTTACGTATTCAGAAGGCTCGCCCCACCCGCTAACGAGAGACGAGATAAGTTTACAAACGTCCTAATCTTGAATTCCCGAAGGCGTTCAGTCTCAGCGTTGATTATCCAGGATTTGAAATTAACATATTAGGAATGTACTGTGTTCTTGTAGATTTCGATGTAAGAGATCTGCCATATTACACGTGCTGACAGTTACAAAGTGCTCCATGTTTACTTACAACGCGCAAATGCTTATTTTATTGGATAAAATTACTCTATAGATCTCTGAACTGTTAAATCAAGCTGCTTTTTTATATTTGACTGTATTAGTGTATGTAATATACACAATCCTTTAACTAATAAATAAAATAAATAAAGATTAATCGATAACATAGATATATTTTTAGAGGTAATAATCAAGTACGTCTGTTTCGTGTTAGTAACTACTAGTGCTTTACTCCTGAAATCCTCACTGACATTTCCTCGTTGCATTATCTACAGTATCATCGCATTGAAACCTGCATGCTGTCTCGAGTTGTCCATAATGTGGGGACTGCCAACCCATATCTTGGGCAGCGTAAAGGACTATGGTCTCATCCTTCTCATAATGAAATTAAACTGGTACCTAGTTATGTAGAGAACATATAAAAAGAGCTGATATTAATTTTGATGGCGCAAATTTTCTATGTTCAATAGTAATGCAAACTAGAGTTTAAAAACGAGGCGTTCAGTATTCCAGATGCATCCAAGACCTTTTGTTCGCATCTAGGCTTACAGATTTGACATAATACTATTACTTTATCTTGTAATTTTTTAAGTAAATCCCGAGTGC
Source organism: Euclidia mi (assembly GCA_944739405.2). NCBI lineage: Eukaryota > Metazoa > Arthropoda > Insecta > Lepidoptera > Erebidae > Euclidia > Euclidia mi. The sequence goes on along the minus strand of OX123182.2, from coordinate 49,641,369 downwards.
CTATACTCCAGTAAGACATTGCCTTCAAAAACAGTTCATGTCGTGTGCCATGCGACTGTAGTGCGCAGGTCCGCAGAAAAACGCATGTCGCACGAACTTGAGTCGATTACTTTGGTAAGGAACACATAACATACTCTCTCCAGTCAGATTTGAAAGTGCGTTATTATGTCATCTGGTAGATAAAATATTGTAGTTGAAACGACCACTACCATACAATTTTTCCGTATGACAACATTTTCATATTAGCAAAAACAATGAAATATCACAGGGAACCATTTTATAGTAGCAAATGTTAGTTTTACAAACCATAGAAGTAAATAGCTTTTAGTATTAAATAGTACTTGCACAAATAACAAGCACTTTTGGCAAACCAGCACTTTTGAAATTTATTTTCCCTTAACAAAAGCAACGCATCATTTGAAGGAGGAACAAAGCAAAAAGTGGATTAAGAAATAACATATAATTTTATAGGTGTCTGAGGCGAGACTACAAACTTGAAAACGAACAATATCATGTGTAAGTGCCCTAAAGCGGAGCGATATATATTATGTTTGAATAGCGGATTGAGCTCCCAGCGTCCTCCACGGTTGCTTCATAAACAATGGCTCCTGTCTCTCGCCTATGTGCACCACTCTTTACATATTATACATATGCATATGACGTGTTCGTCTATCTTTAATTAAACCGACATTTAGCTAGTATTGCCAGTGAACTATATGAGTGAACTGACTAAAACTAGACTTGAAGACACACCGGTCGTATAATGTTGATTGTTTAGTTGTTTCGGAAACAGTTACACAACTCATATAATCCGCTTTATATTGCAAAACTTGTGATCTCCATACTCTTATTAGTCCTCTGGGTTTGTGGCTGCTTTATGATGGACTGGCATCGGTTTTTGTTAGATGAATGAGTTTTAAAATTTGGTTAAAGCTTATGAAATAAAGTTTTAGAACTATAGTAATCTTAAAATTGTACGTTAAAGGTGCTTAGAACTCTTCACTACTTAGTTGGCCATATACTGGCCAACTGATGAAGAGTTTAAATGACTTCTATGACGCATAAATTATTTAAGTTTAAGAAAAACATACCTATCTGATATTAAATCACACAATAAAGTGATGTGATTATGTTCAATACGGTCAACTTACTTGGCCAGTTCTCGTTACTCCAGACCGATGGTCTAAAATGACAGCTGGTCCAGCAACAGTTTATTTCGATTACTTGAAGGCATTTACATTGATAAAACCCTCGATCCGGTATAATGAGAACCGGGCCTTAGATCAGAAATTTTATCAACAATCTTTAGTGTCCATTTGACTAGTCCGCCACCACGTTCCCTAACTATAAACACAACTATAAGCCAGTGGTCGGCCTAAACAATTCCTTCGCTTGCGTCATGAAGGGTACAACAGTAGTACATTCCTCGTATTTCATGTTTCCATGTTCCGAGTTTTGGGTTAGTCATTAATGAGTCTTTTGAGACACCCGCCTAGTACCCATAAAATACTATCCAATGTTAAACATGTCGACTAGTACTTTGTTATAAACATTGCTATAAATATGTTTTTTCATTTAGATTCGGCATGAATAGGTAGGTACATTTAATAGACTTTAATTACTTAATGCTGCTTTTATACTAATAACAATTTTGTTTTGAAATTAAACTTAGCTAGAATTTTTTACTGTAACGTAAAAGCTCCTATTAACGACCCCCTAAAATCTGACTCTCATGTGATCTAATTTTAAATCACTCATATTAGACATAATATACGGTTCCAGAAAAGTCATACCTTAAAAATTAGTTACGTATTTTTGTTGGACACCGAAAAGAGTAAACTTTGTGTGTTTAAATAGCCAGTAGACGAAATAATTTGAAAGTGAGTGGGACGCGCCCGAAACGGACCCACGTTTCATAGTGTCGCGTCTCCAGCCACGTAAGTACACCTAAATATTACTTAAGGAAAATAATACACTAAAATTGGATTTTTCTTCTTGCTTTCACATGACAACTGTCACGTACCTATATATTCGTTTTCTAAACTAACTCTTAATATAATACTTTTTATTGGTTTTTGTGTTATAAAATCATGTTTTCATTTAAGGCGGTAATAGAATCCAAATTTCAAAACTTCATTCTAATAACGACCCATGGCGTTGTTAAATTTTGAGAACATTTAGTATTTTAAAATAATATCTATTATAAACTACCTCATATCTTGATTAAATTTTTGCTTGTTCAATTCTTAAAATTATTTTACTTCATTAGATCTATTAACGACAAAGCTATTTCTTAAAGTTTTTGGGCAAAACTCCATTCAACGTTAGACAATATCCTTATTATTATAATAATATTAGACTGTAAATAACCTTTATTATCTGAATTAAAGACTATCTGACATTAAAAGAAATAATATAGCAATGAGATCGAGTTTAACAGCATTCCATAAAGCGGATATTTTATCTGTTTATTATTAAGTTTATTGGTCGGTAATAGAATATTGTAACCTTCATACTTGATTCTATTACCGACTCACAGCTGTGACGAAAACAAAATGAATATTTTTGAACAAATTGGCTTATTTCTTGCATACGTGACGTTTTGAGAGATTTTGTCACAGGACATAATTATTATTAATGTAAAATAATATTTGCTATCCAATTTCATTCATGGCTTCATGGCATTTGCTATATTTCATATGTTTTCAAACCAAATAAAAATGGCGGGACGGAATGCAGGCCGTGTAACTTTTTAAAGCTTCTTTCGAAGAATTAAATTTTATATATCCTTAAGGATTGTGTTCTTTTATAGAATCATGGAGCGCAAGCAGTACGCCTCTGCTTAATGAAGGGACCAGCATATACGAGGCTTAAAAATTCTACCTATGGCATAGGTACAGAGGACAACTCTGAGTTACAAGAGAAATAATAAATATATAAATGAACATTGTGGAAAACAAACTGTTATAACAAATGAGGAAGAAAATCGGCTGGTAGACTGGATTTTCTATCTCGGGAAGTCAGGTTTTATTAATTAAAATAACAAAAAATAAGTGCTCTAAGCGTTGCAATAAATAATTATATGTTCATATTGTAATAATGTTGGCCTCATAACTATTGTTATTATATAATAAACACCATAAAAACGTTTTTTTTTAATTTAATAGTATAGAAGAAGTGACAACTTCGTAGCGGTCGGTAAAAGAAGTAGAAAAATCGTTAATAGAATCTTGCCGCATTCTATGGGTCGGTAATAGAATCAACTACTATTTTGGATTAAATAATTATTAAGGAACAATTTTTTTATTGAATATTGAATATAAATACTGAATTGCAAAGAATACTTCAGTGACATTAATTATAAACTATAACATCTTTCCTAACATAACAGCTAATATCTATTTTTTTAAGTGAATCCTAAGACAGCTAAAACTGGCGGTAATAGGAGCATTTACGTTAATAGGAATTAAAGGAAAGAAATTCTTCGGTTATATAAAATATACACAATAGACAAGTGAAATATTTGAACAAACTAACTCTCGTCCCAATCCGTAATTAATTAATAGACTAGGTAAGCTATTTACGTGTAAAATATTTCGTTATATAATTTAGTAACTCGGTCTTTCAGACAAGGTCTGGATAAAGTGGAAGCCAAATTGTATTGACATTGTAGCACAAGTAATTCGAGCCGTGGCAAATGAATCATTAGTCCTAAACTATTGGGGCGTACTTCTAATATCATCGGAGGAGCGTCGCTCGTGAGCTTTTGTTTCGTTTCAAGCAAATGTTCTTTCATGTTCTTCTGGATCGGCACTGGGGGAATATTTGTTGGCAAACTTTCGCCAAACATTGATATTTACACGATAAAGAAAGGGCTAAGCGATCCGAGTTTCCCTGAAAACTGTCATTTTTGAGCTACGTTTATTTCACATCCAATTTCGCACGTAATTAGAATCCGCAATCTAATGAGGCACATCAACACGTAATATAATAAACCTCGACATATCTTTTACACGTAAAGTTTATTAGGAAAATGTGTACTGGGAACGTGTTGTTCCTTCTGCTTATCAAATTTGCTTTTACACTTCCCCGAACACTTTGATACGTAAATGTTTTGAATATTAAGTAAGTTGAGTTAGGTGGTTTCTCGCGGCGAGATAAATCTTAGATTACTTGTTCAAACAGTAGTTGAACTACAGCGTAGGTATGCTAATTAAATAAGTTTTACAAAATTGAATTTGTGGAACAAAACGAATGAACAAAAGCTTCTTCGCGCGAATTTCGTACGAGACTACGAGATTGGGCTGGGGACAGTATAACATTTTTAGTAATGTTTATTATGAATATTGAATAGGTAACCCAATAACTTATTTAGAAAATACAAACTTATTAATTTATACAATAATTTACTTGGTAATTTACAAGGCAACTCAATATCTTTGTCGTTCTTAAAATGTATATTAAATTCGACAAAACTTACTGGTGTTACAATATTTGAAAGTAGTCGCAAAACTTTAACAGGTTGTTACTACAACCATCAGTGCTTCAATATTACATGGCTGATCATTTCTTTTACGATATTACACCCTAAAACTGTCGATGAATTTGAAAAAAACGTGTTGAGAACTGAACGTCCGCAAAAATAGATTGTATTTTATTGAACTTTGTTGTCATCATATCTCCGTAAACCCTCGGGGACAAAGGGGGATCCTTTGACAATGTTATCGACGCAAAACAAAAATTCTGGCCAACAAACAAATAGAATAAAGTTCAGAGTGTTATTCTTACGCCTTTCACAGATAAGTCTAAAGGTTGCGCTCCAGTTTTATCGTTTATTTTACTGTTTAAATACGCCTTTTATAAAAATATTTGACAAAGACTAATATGTATACAACTGAATTATATTGTTTTAGCAGAAATACTTTGTAAATAGTGATAAGTTTGATAACAAATCTCAGCAATAAAGCTATCTCTCAAATGATATTGTGAGCTTAATAATATCTACGTAGCTTTAATATAAAGACAATCCTATGAAAAGAAATTTGCGCGACGTAATAAAGTGGTTACTTTACTTGGCTTGTAGGCAATATTAAATTATTTTTAATATGATTGCACTATTAGTTATAACCGTACGGTGGCAGAGAACATAGGTACTACTGGTTTTAAGTTTACTGTTTGTTTTCCGACAAATTAGCTATGATAATTATTTCTGAAACAAGAGCCCGTGTATGAAATATTTTTAGTTTTTACTATTCATTATATGCAATTATGCATAACAAGATTAATACTGTCTGGTCCGTCTTTAATCCGATTTTTCAGTATATACATTATGATAAAAGAATTATTGTATAAAGTACAAAAAATTTTGTGGTTTAGGTAAAATAATCCAAATACAGACTCAGACGGTTTCAGTGAAAATCTGTTTAATCTTAGACGAAGGGCGGGCTTTCGGATTAGATAACCATTATATCTACTAGATAAAACATTGAGTATCGTGCTAACTATTAATCCCGACTTCGTCAGTGTAACCATTTAGAAGAATGGTTCCAATTTTATTTTGTTTTACGTTTTAGATTTAGGTTCCTCAAAACTTAGTTACAGCATTGTTACATGATTAAATATATTTAAGCTAAATAGTTTAACAAATAAGGTGAACAATCTAATCTATTATAGAGGAACACCAAGTGCACTTTAGTAACGAACATGTTCATTCCTAAAACAACATTACAAACATACACATCAAATTATATGTACGTATGTTGTTATGAATATTTGGAAAATAACTGATAATAAAGTAGTTCTATGATTTAAATACAATGTATTATTTCGGCGAAAATATCAACGTAATACAAGATACAAAATGTTATATTCTATCGGTTTATATTCATACTAGAGGACGCCAGCAGCTACGCCTGCTTTTTTTAAATTTACCCGTTTTGGCCGATCTCGTGGAAATTTCGCGAAATCCCTTCTTAGTGCACCCCTACGGTCCCCAAGGAACATACTTGCCAAATTTCAGCTTCCTGCGCCTAATAGTTTCGGCTGTAGCGTGTCTGTTAGTCAGTCAGTAACGCAACGATTTTATATATTAAGAATACGTAGAACATCACAAATAACTCCCAAAGGCATATAGTAGGTACACTCGTATATCAATAGCTGAACGCAAGACAGATAAGCGGGTACACAAATTTTTTTAATCCACGTGTTAATCAGAATTTCTTGACAAAAAATAAGTAACACTATGACCAATGTGGACATCCAACCATCCATGATATGTAATTACCAACTACATGATCGTATAAAGGTGTTCAATCATGTAACGGACGGCTTTAAAAGGTATTTACCTGAGAATTCTGTTATATATTATAAGTTCTATTTAAGAATTCAATTCTATATTTCCGTCGTGTAAAACTTTCTATTTAAGAATTCAATTCTACATTTTCGTCGTGTAAAACTTCTTTAATCATTATTATCGTCCTAGCATTGTTGCACCAAAGACTGTCGCATTGGAGCCCAGGGTACCTATGCTTCCCAGTCTAACCAGATTAGACAGAATATTAGCTTTTTCATAAGGTGATTACAGTCTGAACTCCAGAATTCAAAGCTATATTAAAGGGTGCCGACATAACGGCTGTCAAAGAACTTCACTACAGCCGGGACAGACCAACGCAACGTCTTAAATAGCAAACCACGACAAGTAAAACATCTTTTTTATTACAAAGAATAATATTTGTAGATCGCTATTGTGTATGCGGTGTTTGTAAATCCTGCTCATAAATTATTCTGAAATTTACAGCTTTCCAACTGTGGATCTCAATCTACATACACGTTAGACGAAAAGGTCTATTTCTAGTGATTGCATGTGGCTATTCAATTTATGTCGTCTATCACTTTCACATCCTATGACGTTGCCTTTATTCACATCTGAATCTTAAGAAAGAACTTAGCCTGCAAAATAAGACATGAACGCAAGCGATCGAAGATGGTTTTTTGCATTGAAAAACCTACACGAGGTTTAAAAAATGCGCTGACGTCTAAGTTTGTGGCGCAGTGTGCGGCCACGTTATTGCCTCAGTCGTCTTTACGCCTTCCTACTATAACTTTGTGTTTGGGATTTGAGTTATTCCGCGCTAATACAATTTACATAAACTGCATTTAATGAGCTAAATCCACCCAGTAGAGCAATTGTAAGAGCCAAATCTTGTATGTACATTTAAAGTAGCTCTTGAACCACATACATACATGTATACAAATCGTCTAAAACTTTTATATTATCTTCCGTCCTGAGCTTATTAGTAAGTTTGTGAGATGCCGTTTCAAGTTTCTACAACAAACATAATCATGGACATAACAATGTCAGGTTTCCTGCCAGACCAGGAGAACTAGAACTTTTAAACGCTTGAAATAATTACAGGGTAAAACAATACAATCACTTTACATTATTGGCTGGAAATTAAATTCCTTCGTTTAAGTATTAGCCTGAGATATTTTCTTGTACTCACAATTACTTCACTGACAAATACTCAAAGAATGAAAGAAAAAAATATTTTGTTGATTAAACTAGACTTTTCCCGCGGCTCGCTCGCGTTAAGTTCGGGTTAAAACAAATCTTCATGGTTAGGTTTCATGGGAAATTGGACTCCTTTTAACTGGAACGGCAAATCAGTTGGAATAATGGATATGCGGGAAATTACGATTTTCGCCCGTAATGTATGCAAAAAATGGCATTTTGTTCGTACACAAGCACGTTATCTACACACTCATAATGCGCATTATTTGAAAAATTATAAGATGAACACGCAAGATTATAATAATATTAGTTTAATTTCTTGAGCTACATGATCTTTATAATATAAGTAAGTGATATTATTAATATAAAAATAGAATGATAAGGCATGATGTTAACTTAAGAACGCTTGCAGCTACGTCCGCACATTTTCTTTACTTTGTTTATCCCGTATATTTCTCGAACCCGTGAGTATTTCGCGAAATCCTTTCTTAGTGCACTTGCACTCCTCCGGCCCCCAAGAAACATAGGTACATGCCAAATTTCAGCCTCTTGCATTTAATAGTTTTGCCTGTTGCCGTTGTCTGTCAGACAATCAGTAAAGCAAGAAATTTACAGATGATAATACATACATGTTGTATTAAGTATTATATGTCAGGTAATTTCATTTATATGAACAGCAACACACATAAAATACCGCCTGTCAATAAGCGACATTAGACACGAAAAAATATAGTCGTCGGAAACCTCCTTTTAGAAGTCGCTTAAAATGAGAAGTATGAATTTAATATTAATATTTCTATCATACTACTTATGATCCATCAAAATATATCATGATTATTCATAGCGGCAATTTATTCCGAAGACGTCTAAATTGTTGAATTTTAAATGTAGATACGTTGTTTCGACAACCTTATATAACATTATTAACAAAAAAATAATAAAAATAACAAATAATTAACAACCATTTGGATACAATATGACATTCGGACCAGTTGGACAAGTGCATATATTTGAAATTATATGTCCTGACATATCATCGTAGAGTCACAGACATATTTGAACAGTGTGTACCCCTTACAGCGTATAGGCACCCATTATGGGAGATATTTTTTGTATTCCACTCCTAAGGGGGTAAAATAGGAGTTGAAATTTTGTTAAAAGCAAGCTATATGAAAGTTCGGCCACGTTGGCCGGGGCGGGGACATGCGCGGCGAATGACCTAGGTCTTTGTTCTACTTAATTTAGGTTAATTTATTATTTGTTGTACCATATAATTTTTCACGCGAAACTTTAATATCCATTATTTGATTCTCTGGGGTACTTAAAAGGTCGCATACGCTTAATTAGTTTGCATAGTAGGCAAACACCAACGTTTATTAGAATTAAAACTATGAGTTATAGCGGAACCTTTTTAAACATATAAAATAATAACTTTCTTCTCATTTACTAGCTCAATTATATAGTGTGTAAGTACAGCCAACCACAGGTGGAGCCGTCAAATAAGTTATAAGTTTGGGATACGCAAGTAGGACCTATGAAGTCTATGGACTATAATAACATGTATTCTAGTTTGACACTTTAGGGTTACAAAAACATGGGAACATCACCATATTGGTCATATTCAGTGCAATGCTCGTAATAAAGAATTGTTTATACAAATAAGTATATACAATACATATGTATATGTAGGTATAGTGAAGTAGAGAATGATTGGTGGATGCTAATTTAAACCAGAATTGTAGATTCTCAATACGTTTATCATGTTATTATCATAATAATATATCATAAACAATATGGTAGCGAACATAAATTAAAACAGGTTTTCGCGTTTTACGAAGTGTAAAACAAGTTGCAATTAATAATGTTAAATAGTTGTGCGTCTGTCGTAATTTCTGTTCGTCACGCAATTTCAGAGTTTCTCCTATTCGCGACAATTCTCAACGAAGCGGTTTCTCTGAGATAAACAGGAAAATATAACATTTTCGCACCCTTTTATGTAGAAGATATATTTGCAAGACTAACCGGATAAATTGTTGTCAAATTAACCTTTAGACGAGTCGCGTGAATAGAATCCCCCATCACTTCTGGTGGCCATAAAAAGTGTTGGGCTATAACAAAAGACGGACAATGTCCTACTGCATTAGTTTATTACGGTGTTCCTCCTGTGGTGATGTAGGAGGCTGTAGGAAGAAATTAATTGAATTCGCGATGTTTGCGTTTGGCTGTATTCTTTGGTTGTGAGAGTGCGACATCAAATAGAATGTACGAAATTCCACGTACAAATACCTAAGTAACGTCGCCCTTACATTTGTAGCATTTACCTAAATAGCCCTATTTGTCTTGTATATTATCGTCTGCTCAAATAGGTTTACGAGTATATGTGAGTCTGGCGTGGGCTTAAATGTTTACTTTGTTTAGGGCAAAAAACGGCAAAATATAAATTCCATCTAATATTTAGCAATGTTAGGACCCACTTACTATTTTTCTAGGCATGTTGAAGCAATAATATTCATGATAGAGGGTTACAACTATAACCCAATTATCATTATCACAATTTCTGTTTTCCAGTGTTTTTCCAAGATTTTTGCGAACAACCCCGGTTATATTTAATCACAGTAACGGTTAAAAGTAGTAGTCCAGTGACCATTAAAATTTTATTAGGCACTAAGATTCTAGCATTTGAGAACCAGTTGGTAGAAACCGATTGTCCGCCTAGAGTTTGCAATAGGTAATAAAACACAGTGACAACTTCGATCCCAAACGGAGTTTAAATAATGTTAGAGCTTGAAAGAATATTATCCATGTTACTCGTGACAAATGGCAACACTTATCGCAGTTTACAGTCTCCTGCACAATTCCACATAAATTGGCTTTCCAAAAGTTTAATTTGAAAATAAAACGCTCTTGACTTCGCGCCCGTGACAGTCTCGCTGTGTGAAAAGTCAGCGCTGTTTACGGATTAATGCAGACGTGATAATTGCATTTCATGTATGATGTATGTATGTGTGTATGTATGTTTCGTATTTAGGCTGAATGGTTTGAAGTCTAACGTTTAAACAACTATGGTCACGCAAACAATAGTTATACAAACTCCTTTTCAATCAGTTCTAAATTGTCTTTTGGGTCGCGTAGCATGTTTGTTTCAAGTATGAGATTACACTGTAATGTGTGTGCCATAATCATCCGTGGTTAATATCCCGAATGTTTTTAAAACTAATGAAATTAGCAAGAAGGCTTTAAATTTGTCTTTCAACCAAATAGGTACAATTGTTTACTTCACAAAATTTACACATTATAATATGCAATAATAGTACTGATGTCCGAAAACAATGTATATACATTTATACGTCTCTACAAACAGATACAAACACACATACCCTTTGATGGTATATTTCTCCGAACCAAAATCACGACCTCCATAAAACAAACAAATGTATGCAAATTAGTTATTACTGTAAATCATAACTTGGTAAAGTAACTGGTGTGTGAATTATGGTCGTATTCAGAAGGAAGGGTTGCTGCCTTGATGCTTCTACCGTACACTGGGTAGATTATTAATTAATAAGCACATTGTTCTGGCTTCATACATATTATGTTAGGGTCGAATAAGTCAATTAGGACTAAGAACAGCGTATGTAGATGTTTCATATGGTGCTTTTGACGTGTCAGCGCAAAGGTATTAATTTTGAATTTTATTTGTCTTTGGCTTGCTGTTGTGTTCGTACAGTTTGTGGATATTCCTATTATGTTTCAATTCAGATAATCTATCCACGTGCCTTTCATCAAACCTGTTTAGCGACACTGGGCAGCAAACATATAACTTCGCACTTCGCTATTTGTATAATAATAGAAAGATAATAAATCCTACAATAATAGTAGGATTGGTTATGCACCTTACCCGCGTCGACTTTAGATTAATTGATTGAGGTGATACGTTTATTTTTACTATTAATTATAGCGTAGGTTACTTGACAACACGATAAAAATATAATGATTTCACTCATTGATAGTGTCACTAGGTAAAATATTTATTATTTTTCTTAAATTTGTATTCGTATTATTAATTTCTGCGTGACAGATGCGTGGAGTAGCATCAGAACATGTAGTGTTTGGAGTAGACAAAATGTTAATATTATTATTTGTCACCGCGAGAGCAGTGTTATAATTTTATTATTAACTAGCGGCACGTCCCGGCTTCGCACGGGTGATCCCTAACATTTTCTAGAAATAAATATAGCCTATGTCACTCAGGGATAATGTCGCATTATAATGCTGCAAGAATTTTTAAAATTGGTCTAGTAATTTTTTAGTTTATTCGTTACAAACATACAAAAATACAAATCTTTCCTCTTTATTATAATATTATAGACAATACGAATTCTTGCGTAAATCTTGTAACATTTTTAGAGTATGCAAATTTCTCGATTTTTCGGCCGTCGACGCTACCTTTGGCACTATGGCTTTTAAACAAATTTTAGTTTTGTATGCAAAAAGTAATTCGCCTTACCATCAATACATATTTAGCCTATACCTACAATACGCCTATGGACAAATATGGTGATCCCAAAAATCTTACTTACATAGCCCGCTTTGTTTATTAGCAAATACAGACCTAAACACTTAGCTAACAACCTTCCTAGATCTTGGAATTGGGACTTATAACCCCTGTTTGTACTCTTAGTTAATAAAATACTTTTATTTTTCGCCGATTACCTACTTTTTATATAAAGATGGAAACACTTTTATAAAACAAAGAAGGTATTTTTTACTAGTTGTTTCTGCACTATTAATTCACAATAGACAATATTAATAGTCGTGGATATCCTGTCGGGAAACTATAAGGAGTAAAGTAGTTCTAATAAAAAAGAGTTGTTGAAAGCTGAAGTGTATTTTAAAATATTAATTAGGAATTGCTAGCTAGTAACCATTTATGCTTCACTAAAGTTGTCTCGCTCCGTAAGAATTATCCATGGAATCCTCATCTCGGCGGCCTTTTGCCGAGGTTTTAGTCAGACAAGCCACTCTGGGTAAGCAGGGATATAGCTGTATAATCTATTTCAAAAATAATTTTATTTGCAAAGTCTTTCATGTCTGTAGTGTGGCGGATTGTATTATTAAAAATTCTCAAAGCTCAAGGAAATCTAAAGAAATGCTAATAAGGACATTTGTTGCTATACATGAATGGGCCGGCTCGACCGGGGAAGTACTACCCTCTCACAGAAAATCGACGTAAAGTAACAGTACCTAAATTGTTGCGTTTCGTTCGGTGAGTGAGAGTGCCGGACGCTCTATCCCCTATTCCTTCTCCCTCATCTTACTCCTCATCCTTTTCCTTTTCACAACCCCAAGGGGTGGCAACGCACTTGTGACTCCTGTGGTGTTGCTTGTGTCCATGGGCGGCGGTAATTGCTTACCATCAGGCGATCTGCTCGCTTGCCGCCTATTACTATAAAAAAAGTTTGCATTTCTTTTATGTATATCTACTTATTTCTATACATATATGTTGTTGTAAACAACAAAAGACCTGAAATAGTAGCCACTTTAACTACAATTTGTGATAAAGTAAGTGGTTATTTTTGTATAAAATGAATAAAATTAAGTCAGAAAGGTATCTATCATAATACCTTTTTACACAACATTCATGTTTCTTATTATTTAATTTTCATTCGCATTAAACCTCTTTTTATTCACCTATAAGGTATTTGAACCGCCGCCGCAATATTAAGTTATGAACAAAAAATGTAAACTCAGAAAATAATAAAAATATCATTGAATTTATTTTTTGTTACTGTTTTTATAAGTTATAATGTTTTCGTAAATTATATCCTACCAAAACATTCTGTAAAAAATTGCTAAGTCTCGATGGAGCTGCTTGTTTATCTCTAAAAAGTAATGAAATCTCTAGACACAGTTGAGCCAAGTCTGAGGATCCTTACTGCGATTTCTTTATTATTATATATTAGCTGTTAACTGCGGTTTCACCCGCGTCCTGAGGGAACTACTTCGCGTACCCGGTTAATTTATAGCCTAAGTTACTCATTGGTACATCAGCTATCCGCCAGTGAACGTCCCATCAAAATCGGTCTAGCCGTTCCAGAGATTAGCGAGAACAAACAGACAGACTGACAGACAAAAATTGAAAAAAATATCATTTCGGTATAGGATCATTTCGCCTGTTCGCGTCCATTTAGTGCAGTTGGCAAGTTTGAAGGAGAAAATAAAAATGTTCCAGCAAATTGATTCAATGAAAAATTTATGTAATGTGTTCATTATATAGTCTATTTTAATAATAACTTTCAGTTTTGTTCGAAACTTGTTGTGTTTTTTTTTAAATAGACAAACTTCAAAATATGGCATTTTACCCAGTTTGCGTCGAAAAAATCCAAATTGCGTCCACCTGTGGACCAGTTCGCGTCCACCAGCTTAGTCTTAACAATATCAGCCTTAAAATCCTTCATATAAGGGTGATATTGTTAAGACAATCTAAAGAATGATTGACTTTTAACAATTTCTACATTTAAGATTAAAGTTATAAAAAATCTACATTATTATCATTATTAAATCACTTTATAGAAACTATAAATAACTATTTATTGTTCTCAACATCGATGGAACTTAAAATCAAAGATAAAGACGATACATGTTGTCCAATATTGTGGTCTTCGGAATAGCATAAGTTTTACATAATTATGTACATATTTGTCTTATCGATTTCTTCTTCTCACGAATATCACAAAACGCTTTCTTTATTTAATCATCTTTTGTATTTTTTTCCCTTCTTCTTTCTTGTCTCCTAAGAAATCATCTTGAATAGAAAAAATATGGAATAAAAGAAATTAAATGTAATAATTCAATTTTAAACTCGGTCTTAATCAAAAATGCATTTTAAATTATAAAAAAAATATATATATATATAGAATGTATTTATGCGATCATTTCTATTTCATGAAAATATGGACGCAATTTGCTATAATATTATCCCTTGCAGGTACAGTTTGCGTCCACTTGTGATCGATTATTATATCGATTGTATCTTTTATTACAATCATAATAATGTGGACGCAAATTGGTCATTACAATTGCATACTATTAATGTTAAAATAAACAAAATCCCAATTTCTCTCTCATATTTTAATCACATAAAAATAAACAACTAAAGAAATCATAAATAGACGAGTTCGCGTCCATTGTGGACGCAAAGTGGAAGTTTTATAAATTCGGTATTGTAATTCTCGTCCACCTTATTTTAATTGTTAACTATAAAAAAAACAAGCTAATTCATAATTCATACTATTCGTCTTTTCATTATTATGTCTAGAAACAGCTATGTATCCTAAAATTCACATAAAACAATAAAATACTTACCGTCAAACACGCCGCTGCACACTATTTTTTTATTTATATCCCGCGCATCTGCACTCTTTTGTTGAACAACCGAGATTAACTAATTTTTTTTAAACAGGATAAGTTGGGCGCATGGAACTTTTGTCTATTTGTGCGTGTCTCTTATACGTCGAGGTATTGGCGATACTGACTTTTCATTTTATTAGTGTGTTAATATACTTATTTCCGAGCATTTTTAAAGGGAGGTCCGCAAAATGGACGCGAATAGGGGGATGGACGCGAACAGGCGAAATGACCCTATGTACCGTGTATACATCCATGTGCATTTAATAAAAAGCGGTTATTTTAATATTACAAACAGATACTCCAATTTTATTTATCTGTATAGAATAGATTTAAAGTTATGTGACATAGCCGTTGACCTGTACCCACTGGCCAAGTCACATAACATTAAATATAATAATAAAGAAATTGCAGTTAGGAACCTCAGCCTTGCCTCAACTGGGTCTAGAGATGTCTTTAAAAAAAACAAATTTCGTTCTAGTCCCATCCAGAGGTTCTCAAATAGAGGCCTGAAAATGCGGCGAAATTGTTCCAGAAAAGGATGGTACTGCAGTGTTGCTTCGCGCTCGACTTGGCGGGGGCACTGCCGTGCCTCCAGATTCTTTTTATGAACTTGAAAATAAACTTTGATTTGATTGAGGTGGGAGTATCACATCTACGGATAAATAATCAAAGTAAAAATAAATTATAGTACAATCTACCGAAAGATGTATAATTTAGCGTGAACTTACTCGTCATTCAATCTACGACACTTGGATTTGCTATCAAAAGCATTATGAGAAGTAAGTACTCACTGATTTGACTTACTGACTTTGACTGACTTTTATTGATTTCTTTATTCTTTCGAGGCTGTTGAAGCTCTGTTTTGTAGGTATCTCGTCTATAAGAGTACCTTATAGCATAGCTCCAATTGCGAATCAAAATCAACCAGGGCCTCACTTAAAAGTAAACAAGTAACTTTATCGACATTTAGGAGAAGTTCACTGGCACACACGTACAAATCAATTATATGCATATTGTAATGGTAATAGTAAGTAAGTAATAGTAAAATTTATTCGCAGAAATAAAGTAAGCATAAATACAGACACATTTTCAATGTGTTGGAAAGAACACCATACCCCTGTACTAGTTAAAACTGTATCACAGGCGGTTGGGTCTCTCTTTACAAATTTTTAATTACTTTTAGGGTTCCGTACCTCGAAATGAAAAAAACGGCACCCTTATAGGATCACTTTGTTGTCCGTCCGTCTGTCAAGACCCATTTTCTCAGAAACGCGTAAAGGTATCAAACTGAAATTTATATCAAATAGTCAAGTCTACTGTTCCATGAAGCTGTAAAACAATCAAACTTCTAAACCAACGCAATCAAAAGATACAGCCGTTTATGCTGTAAATTTCCGCAATTTTCGAAGCTCGCAATGAAATCAAAACCTACAGGGTACTTCCCGTGGACTCAGAATCTTGAAATTTGGTACGAAGCAATGTTTTATAGCACAGATAAAGGAAAAATTGCAAAAACCTGAATTTTTAGTTACATCATATAAAAAAATATTTGTATTAATTTTAAAGTTACTACCTCTTGCCTCATGAACGCGTAGAGTTGTGAAATCGAAATTCATATCAAATACTTAGTTCTATAACACCGTGAAGCTGTAATAAAATCAAACTTCTATGTCAACGTAATCAACAGAAACAGCAATTTAAGCATATTTTCAAACTCGCAACTACTCGCAAGGGAATCAAAACCTACAGGGTACCTACTTCTCTTGAACTCAGAATCTTGAAATTTGGCACGAAGCAACGTCTTATAGCACATATAAAGGAAAAATTGCAATAGACCGTGAATTTTAGTTACATAATATAATTAAAATATTTTTAATAATTTTAAAGGTACTAACTACCCCGTTCCTCCTGAACCCGTAGAGATATAACATTGAAATTCATATCAAATGCTCAAGTCAAAACTAAAGAGTACTTCCAGTCGATCTAGAATCTTATTTTTTGTTGACTACGGAGGAAACTCTCCTAATGAGCCATCTCAACTTGAAGCCAACACGGCCAGAGTGTGATCGACCGGGCTTGGGACTGGCGGAGGAGGTGTGTGGAGGCTCTCCCCAGGCGTTCGGGGCATACCCACTAAAACTACCGCCGTGTCTCTACGGCTCCCGTGTAGGTTCCGTGTAGTGGCGGGGTCACGCGATTCGCGGTTAGCATACTTGTCCGTGACCCCGTCAGGGACTGGCCCGCCGTTGGTGTTGGCAGGCTCCACCTCGTTATGCTACTTGGGAGGCTTCGCGGACACTACGTCGCCTCCTTGCCTTTTGGCGGACGGGACGCAATCCCAGCGCTCACCGTCCGCAGGCACTAAAACGGCCGAAGAGGATAGGTAGGACGGCAACCTTACAACACCGCATCTCCTCTTCCTCTGCGGCCCCACCGCAACGCATTAAATGGTGCGCCCCCATTTGGTCGCGGGAGATAGGGTGCGCGGCAACGCAACACCGACATGCCTCTCCTCCCGCGACCGCGCCCGACTGCGAGGGACAGACAGAACTGTCCCCCGTACCCGCACCTTGGGACGCATCCTACGCAGGCCTCACCCAAGCCCACGTGGAGCGTCCACTCCCAGGATCCCGCTTAGCTTCACCATGGGTGTCCAAACCACGGTTACTGAGCCCCCCTCATCACGACAAGGTAGAGATCCCACAGGGGCGGGGGCGATCTAGAATGTTGAAATTTGGCATAAGGCAACGTTTTATAGCACAAAGGAAAAATTTCGAAAACCTTAAATTTTTTGTTACAGCATATATTTTTTTAAATAATTATATGTACCTACAGGTTTTTACGGAACCCTCGGTGCGCAAGTTCGACTCGCACTTGACCGGTTTTTTAAATTTGAGGTTTGTATTTTGCAATACAGCCATAATATTACGTATTTAACAATAAAAAAAAATGGTCAATATAAAATTTACATGTACTTAATAAAAATGTCAATTTAATTGACAGTCACCTTTAAAGGAGGCATTGAACATAATATTATCTACAAAACGGATAATTATGCTTATGCAAAATAAAAGGTAAACAAATATGTAAACATAAACTGGTAGTCGAGGCCTTCTCATTCTATTTCCTGACCCAGCGAACATCATTTTGATCGTAGTGCCACTTTGTGTGATATTGCTTGAGGAAGCAATAAAAAAAGTAATGACCTTTTATTGATATAAGTTACAATTATTCTTTATTTTGCAACAATATTGGGTTGGAAAATTTTCTCTTATTTTATTTTATGAACTTTAAGATCTGTTAGTAATGGGATATATGCAATATTTATTCCTACACCATTTGTTGTTGCCACAATTGAAAAAATGTGTCGCTTGTAATATTTTTTCGATTTTGCATCGTCAAAGCAAATATAATACCTAAAGGTAGTATATGTTTTCAAATTCACAACGACGTAACCGCGAATGCTATTTAATATTGTAAGGGAGTAAAAACAATTTTTACTATCTTTTCGTATCAATGCACCGTACTTAGTTATAATAACACAGCAAGATTATTGGTATCTATACCATCCTTGGTATACTTGATTACATTTAATACTAGAAAATATTAAATGGAGGCAGTTCATTGGCGAACGTGACTTGCTCAATTCTCCGATGACATCATAGTTGTAGGGGCATCATTCTACTTTATTATAACCTTGCCTAGAGCAAGTTCATGTTTATTGTTATTGTATACATGAACTTGCTTTTAACAAAGCTGATGATCGATAAAATTTAGTATATAAGACTTTATTACTTAAGTAAACTAATTTATTTTTACAGATCAGAAGGGATGAGTATGATAGCCTAAACAATATTCATAAAAGTCCGTATTGTTCTGATCAATACTGGTGTACCTTTCACAAGCTGAATTTGCACAAAATGTATCTAATAAAAATAAAATCATTATTTTTATTACTTATTTAACAACATATTTCATTTAGAATTCATGTTTCTTTTTTCAGACATAACTTAAATAAAACAAACCTTGGATAGCTTTTTTATATAATTTTCTATGCCGGGACAAAGGCTTTATTAAAGAAAATGAATTGTAGCAGTCAGGCGAGACTCTTATATGGAAACTAGCTTTTGCCCGCGGCTTCGCTCGCGTAAATTCGGGATTCTCTAGTTATAGTATATCTATGTTCGGGGTAACACAAATCTTCTTTCTTGGGCGGATACTACTATAATTGTCGTTTTAAATGTTTAAGAAATTTAACTGCAAAAAGTACCTGTTTACACATACAAACTACTTAGTACTAAGACGTAGTAAGGTACTTTTTACTCAAAATGTTATCCGGTATCAGTGACGTTTCGTTAGAGTGGCCAATATGGCGACTGTGATTTGTCTGTCAGAACCATTAGAATTTAACTCGACAATCCGAATTTGGCGGATATATGTTGTCGACTCGAAATCTTTATTTTTTTATGTTTTACTATTCAGGTAAGGTTTCGATGTACTCCTTGATGAAATTATTAATGACACTGCGATAGCAGCGCAGTCCGTCGGTTCCAATGTGAAACATTCCAAACTCCACAACTACTTAAGAATTAAAAATTAAGTAAAAGAACATTTCCAGTGGACTAAATTGTGAATCTAAACCATTCTCAAGTCCCCTTGAAGACACACAAAAAAATTCATCAAGATCGGTCCAGCCGTTTAGGAGGAGGTCAGTGATATACACACGCACACAAGAAATATATATATTAAGATATACATCCATAACGCCATACCTGTCTCTATGCCTGATTGACTGAGGTTTATATATATTTCAAACAGAATAAACCAAGTTCAGTCTCATTTGACCTATATCTAATATAAAATGCACACAGACCGCACTACGGTACATATATCCGTTTGATTCAGACTGTGTTTGCTTTCAGTCCCGAGGGATTTGGATACCAATTCTTGGAGTCATGTGGTATTTTCAATTTTTCAGTTCCTGTTACTCATTTATCATGCTAGACATATTCAATTTCGGCTTGTGTTTTATATAAATTTTGCCCGCGCGTAAACCAAGGTGCGACGTATATTCTGCGTCTGCTATCAATTGAGATGATGTGATAAGGTATCAATTCATTATATATAAGATGCTTTTGTTCCTGACTGGTTGATACATAAAGCACAGCCGAAACTACTGGGGGCAAGAAACTGAAAGGTACAAAAAAAAATTGCATGACATGATTACATTTAGACAGACCAAGAAAACAGACAGGTGATGCTAGTGGCACTCCAGTTCATATGTAGACGGCCGAGAAAGCAGGTACGGGTGCTGGGAACGTACTATAGCACGAAAATAATTATATTGGTATAAAATATTACTATTATACTATTTCTGAACTAAATAATAAAAATAATGGATAAAACTCCTAATACAATCGATTTTAAACTTTCGCGAGTTGTATATAGCATACGATTTTAATAGACGGGTAGATAATTTTTGCGATTAAGTTCCCATTATTAAAATTGTTTGAACTTTTTAAATGTTCACTTTCTTTTTCATCTCAAAACTTATATTTTCATTTACCTATGATACATCTTTGATACGAAATCGCGATACATAGTAGGTAGGTTAGTTTTTTCCTTTATCGTATCTGTAAAACTGATGTTCTGTCACAAATAACATACCAACTAACTTTTGGCTACGGCTTCACACACGGGAGGGTTGATACAACAGGGTTTGCAGGAACAAAGGGAGCCCATGTGCTATTCTAAAGAATTATTCTCAACTGCAGTTTCATCAAAATCCGTTCCATATATCGGAATGTGTGTAATGTTTGTAAAACGCGTATATAATTAAGTTACAGATACGTTAGTTTTACTTTTATAGTTAAACGTTTGTTTATTTTGTTTAAATGAATAAACAGTTACAGAATAAACTTGATCAGTTCACGTTATGACATTTAAGAGTGTTTAAATGCCCCTGACTGAGTAACTGCTCCATCAAGAAACCACTAATATCATAGAACTCAAGTAACATAGAACACGACAACATAAAATGTTTATAGTAATCGTATGAACCGCGTATAACTGCCACAAAATCAACAGAGACCGTAAAACATTTCCAGAGTCCCGAAATACGCAAAACAAAACTTACAGAACATTTTCGTAGTGTCACGGGTCCTACCGCATGCCTTTGAAAAAATTTTACCTCTTAGCTAGTGCGTCTCGGGTGTATCATTTCGACAGCACAATGTTTAGACATTCAAACGTGACCCTCGGCTATAAACGTGAAAGTTTTATGTAAATGCGAGTCTCCGGTGGCAGGGCATCCGTCCGTATTGCATAAGTTGACTAATAAATTTGTGAGTTGCTCTTGTTGTCCGGAGATAAGTGGGGCGGACAAAGGATTACCTTGTGTCGGGCGTGCCGCGCCTCTAACTTCTGAAATAAACTGTGAAGTCGTTCGCTTCGGAGGGATGCTTGCCCGCCACGTCAGATATAATCTCAGCTCAAGGGTGAAAAATAAGATAAAAGGATTTCGCGCTAATGGTTCGTCCCAATGTATCAGCAATAAACAACAGGTCAACAATATAATTGCGGTTATGAAGCTGACTCTCGCAATTTACTTCAAGGTTTATTACGCGCTGTAAATAAGCCCTGAGCAACAGAAATGGAATTTATTCTTAATTTACATGTTAATATTTTATTTTAATGCAATTCTATGAATTTTGCAGGCAACCGTATTTTCTATTTCTTTCAACGCTTTAAAATGGTAACTAGGTATTAAGCTCTCGGGACTAGTAGTAGTATTAAAATTCTCTTTCATTATGATTTGTAGTTTATAGCAAAGTTACGACGTTTATTAGTAGTATGGTTAACCATTTTGTTATATCTACTTTTAGTTCGTTCTTCTACTTTTGAAGTTCGTGTAAATAGAAGATTTCCTAATTTGCCAAGAAATAATGGAAACTTTGTATCAGACTGCTACGATATTAAACTTACAAGGGTAAATATCAAGCTATTTGTTGAGTTTTTATATTAAAGTTTGTATTCAAACTGCAATAGCGTGCGTGCAATATATTTCAAGACGACTTGTTTGAAATTAATCACGCTAAATTGAACAATATTTTGTAATAGGTCATGAGGGAAATCAAAGTGCGAATGGCTTGAAGTGGCAGATGTTTAGAAACAACCAACTATGATGACGAAGTTGGCGGCAATTTTTTACAGCTTTCTTCCGCTACATCCGCGAGTAAATAATAAACGAAGTGTTTGTCACTTCCTATTCTTTTTTATTTCGGGTCACCCTTGAACCGAATAAATTGCTCGCAATTTTCGGGGTCGTTTGCCACGCGCCGGGATGCCTATGATACGCTTCCCAGAGTTTGCGCTCGTCTCATCCCGAACATATTTATTCACTGTATATTTCTACAATTAGATATCGCAATTCATTTTGCGTAACCGATTTTATTCATATCCGTTTAAATTTCCTCGTCATTTTATTTAATGATGTTCGTATTGCCATATTAAATTAGTATTTACTGGAAATTGTAGACTGTAATTATTACAGGTAAGGTTGCTCATTACGAAACTTTCATATCCGATATTGGCTTCAGACGAGATGAACGTCAACATGTTTATATAGTACAGTATCGATGTTATAAATTTATTCCACGTGTAACGGTTTAACATTATTTCATCGACGGAATATTTTCACAATTAAATACTTTTACTGCGAAAACAGTGCTTAAAAAGAGATGTAGCGCTAACTGAGGGTAAAATTAAACCTTTGTTAGTCCTGTAGGGCGTTATATCATAATTATTAAGAATTATTAGGTTGTTTATAACATAATATTATCAAAATTTATCAGAAAAAATCAAATATAAACGACTGTAGGGGATAGACATTTTTCGGCACATTTATCTTGCAGCTCCCGAGACTATAAACACAAACAGAAAAGACATGTAAGCACTATAGTTTTTGACCAACGCTGACTGCGTTACTTGTTACTTTTTGTCTTCAGGGCCTCAGGTACGGTTTTGTCAGATTTGCTGAAGGTTGCAGGTAGGTAGGTAGGTTTTTCCCACCAAGTACCAAGTCTCTAGTGCTGTTTGTCTACTTTGTACGATGTAAGGCATTGCGTGAGCATGGTGCTATAGTGATTTGGGGATTTGGGTAATTCATTTATACGGTTAGTCAATCGAGTAAGTTAGAGTCTTCACTGGATTTTTCTCCAATCGTCAGCTCTGGTTTCTAGACACGTTGTCGAGTAGTTTACCTGTTTGCGTAGCTCAGTAATAGACGAAGGGCGGCCTTAATCTTCCTTCAGAGTACAGTGATCTCCACATCTCACGAGCAATCATCTACCAATGATCTTGAAGACTCAAAGACCAGGCTTTATCTCCGTAGAGAAATAATGACAGGAAGAGGCATCCCATAAGTTGAACCATGTATTTTCCATTGTTTACATAAAATATAGTAAGTGTCTAGAATTACCGTAGCCAGGCAGGAAGGTGTATCAGAAGTGCGCAGTGGAAGGTGTAACACATCTACCTGACCACGATAGACATGGATCCAGACACAATGCACTGCGTTGCACAGCGATGAATTATAATCCTAACTACACCTAATATTAATAAAATGTCTTACCAACTCTTACTGATGCCAGGAGTGGAACTAAGTTAGGGAAAAACAAACAAAACTAAGGTGGCCACGATAGATTGAATGAATTATCCACTTAGCTGTTCCTTCCAACTTGATGTCCTCTCCGTTGGTACGAGGGCACGATGCACGTTCACAGGAATCACAAATCACAATTCAGTTTTACAAATGTCAATGTTCAACTCAATTTTTGCCGGGCAAACCAAAGGCGGCAGGGTAAGAATTCACAATAGAAATTCGCGAAGCTGGTTTATGTGCTTTCAAAGGGGCGATCAATTTATGTCAATCAATAGTTCACAATGTCTTTTATCACAATTTACCGTTGCCAGCACTAGATCAGGAGGCATTCAAGACGGTTTACTCAATTTAGTTCAATCATACAAGTTAATTCAATTCGCGTTAATTCAAAAGGCGATATTTTACGTACGAGACGACAACGTGGTAATTTTTCAAGGCGGGAAGTGACAGTTCAGTGTGACCATTGTCAGAAATTTTCAATAGACTAAACAAAATGTTACTCAATCGATCTAAACGATTTGACTTATAATAAAAACTAATTCTATTTCAAACAGTAAGCATGCATTCACATTTCATCCTCAGAAATATAGTAACGTATCCCAGATTGTAAATTGTGCAAGCAATGCAATGCAAGTCATCCAGAACTTCCGAATTATGTATTTGATGTTGTCGGTAGATATGAGAGAATTAAACGAGTGCCACAGTTTTAAATAATCAAAGTCCACTTCATTTACCACATAACCTGTCTTAATTGCACGAGGTACTTAAAGGAAATGGTATAGTGCACATTTTCTTTCTTCTTCTTCCGAGAGTTCTTACCAGAAAAAAAAATCACCAATCTATCGTATCGAAAGCTTCCAAAATATTACTAAGCAGAGCGCTCAGTCCGAGTTTACTCACGTTCGATATGAATATTTTCTGAACACATGTTTTTAAAGCGGCGGTAACTGACGGTCAGTAGTCAGTAGTGCCCCGTAGAGGTATTAAAATCGTAATCCCGAACATGTAAGTTGCTCTTATTAGTTTCGGGCTTATGCTTTCAAGATATCACAGATATAGTGAATTTATGGATGTACTTATGTATAAAGAAATCGATGATTTTTATGTCATTAAATTAATAATAACTTAGTTGTATTACTTGCCTTAAACCGTTGGCCAATTGAAGACTAGTACGTAAATTTTAAGCTGGTATTGATAAGGAAAAGTCATATTTAGTTGTTTCTACTTCATCATCATCATCAGCCTGCCATAGTCTGTTGCTGGATATAGGCCTCTCCAATAGCACGCCACCGAGCCCGATTTTCGGCTTTTCATGTCCAGCCGCTGCCAGCCACTTAGCGTATGTCGTCACTCCACCTAGCCGGGGGGCGCCCTATACTTCGTTTGCCAAGGCACGGTCTCCAATCTTGAACACGACTACTCCAACGGTTATCGATTTTCGACAAATGTGGCCAGCCCACTGCCACTTCAGATTGCTAATTCTTTGAGCTATGTCGATTACCTTGGTTCTCTGTCAGATCACTTCATTACGAATTATTTAGCATATTACCATAGCCCTCTCCGTAGCTCGCCGAGCGACCTTAAATTGGTGGACCAGTCGCACCGTCAGTGTCCACGTCTCGGCTCCGTAAGTCATATTTCTATTCATTTATGAATATAATATCTTCTTGATTTAACGCGAAAGTCCCTTTGAAATTAATCTACAGTTTGCGGATTTATTTATTTATTCGAAACGTCGGCAAGTAATAAATAAAAAATGTAGTTTATAGATCATTCGGTTTAAATGTAATCTGAGTCAAAACAATATATCACTACATAAAAATATGTCTAACAGAAATTATGAGAAAATGATAATTTTAATGTTCAGAGAACTCTACTCGTAGTTACAGATCGCGGAATAAAGGTCACATAGCTGAAATTAAAAAATATTGCGATTTTATTTTAAATAAAATATTACGCAATAACCTTAGAATTTGAAGTTAAGACACCGTGTGTATCACCACTTAAGCAGCACACACCACCAGCACCTGTATATTAAGAAATTGATGAAGAAGATAATAATATAAAAAATAATTGTTTTTTTCTTATGGATCGATATGGCTTTGCCATATTTATGAATGACCTATTAAATTTAGTGTTCTTGGTTGTAATAGAGTTTTCAAAAGTGTGATAATAGCACTTATGGCGGTAACTGATCATAAAATTTAAATAGATCAACTGTGCATCTACCGACCTATTCAATATGCAGATGACATTGAGCCATTTAACAATTAAAACTAAAATTACCTAGGTAGGTACATAATATCGCTAGAATCATGTAATAAAAGATACTTGGAAAGATATATCAATGTAGACCAAGTGCCTAAAATGATAAAGCAATATATTATTTAAGTGAAATTGCATTTCAAAACCAGAAGGAGGATAAGTTTATAAAGGGAATCGAATAAACCATACAAATTCAAATAATCTTGCATTAACAAACATTAAACTACATGTAGGAGTGTGCAAAATGTGAAAAGTTTTATATTACAAATTTGAATATTGCTAGTTCTGAACTTGTATTAACTAGATCAAGATCAGTCATATTTCGATACCAAGTAAAAAAAGATACAAAAACAGTAGTGTTGGATGGAATAACTATAAGTGGGATGATATTTTGTTTTGCTTAATGGTCATTTAGACTAATATGTGTGTTACTAGTCGACGCCAGCGGCTTCGCACGCACATATTTTCGAATTTCCCCTTTTGCCCGATCCCGTGGGAATTTCGGAAAATCCCGTTTTAGTGCACCCCTACGGTCCCCAAGGAACAAACATGCAAAATTTCAGCTTCTTGCGCCAAGTAGTTTCGGCTGTAGCTTGTCTGTCAGTCAGTCAGTAACGCAAGGATTTTATATATTAAGATAATCAAAAAGATATTTCAAATTATTGTACCGTTTTCACGTAATAAGATAATAACATATCACAACTTTCAAAACCTTACGTTCACGAGATCAATATACAACAAATGTATTATCTAACATTAAAGCGGTAGTCCCGATTTAACCAATAAACATTAGAAGCGGGTCTTATCTGAGTAGTTGATTGTTCTCTATTTGTATTTTTGGTCCCAATCGGGCCAGGGATTGTCTCGGTTCGTGTTTTTGTCAACAGTCACGTTGCGAACGGTTGCTTAATCATGAATGACACGTTTACGTATTCAGAAGGCACGCCCCACCCGCTAACGAGAGACGAGATAAGTTTACAAACGTCGTAATCTTGAATTCCCGAAGGCGTTCAGTCTCAGCGTTGATTATCCAGGATTTGAAATTAACATATTAGGAATGTTCTGTGTTCCCGTTGATTTCTATGTAAGAGATCTGCCACATTACACGTGCTGAGAGGTACAAAGTGCTCCATGTTTACTTACAACGCGCAAATGCTAAATTTTCTTGGATACAATTACTCTATAGATCTCTGAACTGTTAAAGCAAGCTGCTTTTTATACTTGACTGTATTAGTGTATGTAATGTAGATAATCCTTTAAGTAATAAATAAAATAAATAAAGATTAATCGATAACCTAGATATATTAGTAGAGGTAATAATCTAGTACGTCTGCTTCGTGTTAGTAACTACAAGTGCTATACTCCTGAAATCCTCACTGACATTTCCTCATTGCATTATCTACAGTATCATCGCATTGAAACCTGCGTTCTGGCTCGAGTTCTCCATAATGTGGGGACTGCCAACCCACATCTTGGCCAGCGTAAGGGACTATGGCCTCACCCTTCTCATAATGAAATTAAACTGGTACCTAGTTATGTAGAGAACATATAAAAAGAGCTGATATTAATTTTGATGGCGCAAATTTTCTATGTTCAATAGTAATGCAAACTAGAGTTTAAAAACGAGGCTTTCAGTATTCCAGATGCATCCAAGACCTTTTGTTTGCATCTAGGCTTACAGATTTGACATAATACTATTACTTTATCTTGTAATTTTTTAAGTAAATCCCGAGTGCCTATACTCCAGTAAGACATTGCCTTCAAAAACAGTTCATGTCGTGTGCCATGCGACTGTAGTGCGCAGGTCCGCAGAAAAACGCATGTCGCACGAACTTGAGTCGATTACTTTGGTAAGGAACACATAACATACTCTCTCCAGTCAGATTTGAAAGTGCGTTATTATGTCATCTGGTAGATAAAATATTGTAGTTGAAACGACCACTACCATACAATTTTTCCGTATGACAACATTTTCATATTAGCAAAAACAATGAAATATCACAGGGAACCATTTTATAGTAGCAAATGTTAGTTTTACAAACCATAGAAGTAAATAGCTTTTAGTATTAAATAGTACTTGCACAAATAACAAGCACTTTTGGCAAACCGGCACTTTTGGAATTTATTTTCCCTTAACAAAAGCAACGCATCATTTGAAGGAGGAACAAAGCAAAAAGTGGATTAAGAAATAACATATAATTTTATAGGTGTCTGAGGCGAGACTACAAACTTGAAAACGAACAATATCATGTGTAAGTGCCCTAAAGCGGAGCGATATATATTATGTTTGAATAGCGGATTGAGCTCCTAGCGTCCTCCACGGTTGCTTCATAAACAATGGCTCCTGTCTCTCGCCTATGTGCACCACTCTTTACATATTATACATATGCATATGACGTGTTCGTCTATCTTTAATTAAACCGACATAAAGCTAGTATTGCCAGTGAACTATATGAGTGAACTGACTAAAACTAGACTTGAAGACACACCGGTCGTATAATGTTGATTGTTTAGTTGTTTCGGAAACAGTTACACAACTCATATAATCCGCTTTATATTGCAAAACTTGTGATCTCCATACTCTTATTAGTCCTCTGGGTTTGTGGCTGCTTTATGATGGACTGGCATCGGTTTTTGTTAGATGAATGAGTTTTAAAATTTGGTTAAAGCTTATGAAATAAAGTTTTAGAACTATAGTAATCTTAAAATTGTACGTTAAAGGTGCTTAGAACTCTTCACTACTTAGTTGGCCATATACTGGCCAACTGATGAAGAGTTTAAATGACTTCTATGACGCATAAATTATTTAAGTTTAAGAAAAACATACCTATCTGATATTAAATCACACAATAAAGTGATGTGATTATGTTCAATACGGTCAACTTACTTGGCCAGTTCTCGTTACTCCAGACCGATGGTCTAAAATGACAGCTGGTCCAGCAACAGTTTATTTCGATTACTTGAAGGCATTTACATTGATAAAACCCTCAATCCGGTATAATGAGAACCGGGCCTTCGATCAGAAATTTTATCAACAATCTTTAGTATCCATTTGACTAGTCCGCCACCTCGTTCCCTAACTATAAACACAACTATAAGCCAGTGGTCGGCCTGAACAATTCCCTCGCTTGCGTCATGAAGAGTACAACAGTAGTACACTCCTCGTATTTCATGTTTCTATGTTCCAAGTTTTGGGTTAGTCATTAATGAGTCTTTTGAGACACCCGCCTAGTACCCATAAAATACTATCCAATGTAAAACATGTCGACTAGTACTTTGTTATAAACATTGCTATAAATATGTTTTTTCATTTAGATTCGGCATGAATAGGTAGGTACATTTAATAGACTTTAATTACTTAATGCTGCTTTTATACTAATAACAATTTTGTTTTGAAATTAAACTTAGCTAGAATTTTTTACTGTAACGTAAAAGCTCCTATTAACGACCCCCTAAAATCTGACTCTCATGTGATCTAATTTTAAATCACTCATATTAGACATAATATACGGTTCCAGAAAAGTCATATCTTAAAAATTAGTTACGTATTTTTGTTGGACACCGAAAAGAGTAAACTTTGTGTGTTTAAATAGCCAGTAGACGAAATAATTTGAAAGTGAGTGGGACGCGCCCGAAACGGACCCACGTTTCATAGTGTCGCGTCTCCAGCCACGTAAGTACACCTAAATATTACTTAAGGAAAATAATACACTAAAATTGGATTTTTCTTCTTGCTTTCACATGACAACTGTCACGTACCTATATATTCGTTTTCTAAACTAACTCTTAATATAATACTTTTTATTGGTTTTTGTGTTATAAAATCATGTTTTCATTTAAGGCGGTAATAGAATCCAAATTTCAAAACTTCATTCTAATAACGACCCATGGCGTTGTTAAATTTTGAGAACATTTAGTATTTTAAAATAATATCTATTATAAACTACCTCATATCTTGATTAAATTTTTGCTTGTTCAATTCTTAAAATTATTTTACTTCATTAGATCTATTAACGATAAAGCTATTTCTTAAAGTTTTTGAGCAAAACTCGATTCAACGTTAGATTATATCCTTATTATTATAATAATATTAGACTGTAAATAATCTTTATTATCTGAATTAAAGACTAACTGACATTAAAAGAAATAATATAGCAATGAGATCGAATTTAACAGCATTCCATAAAGCGGATATTTTATCTGTTTATTATTAAGTTTATTGGTCGCTAATAGAATATTGTAACCTTCATACTTGATTCTATTACCGACTCACAGCTGTGACGAAAACAAAATGAATATTTTTGAACAAATTGGCTTATTTCTTGCATACGTGACGTTTTGAGAGATTTTGTCACAGGACATAATTATTATTAATGTAAAATAATATTTGCTATCCAGTTTCATTCATGGCTTCATGGCATTTGCTATATTTCATATGTTTTCAAACCAAATAAAAATGGCGGGACGGAATGCAGGCCGTGTAACTTTTTAAAGCTTCTTTCGAAGAATTAAATTTTATATATCCTTAAGGATTGTGTTCTTTTATAGAATCATGGAGCGCAAGCAGTACGCCTCTGCTTAATGAAGGGACCAGCATATACGAGGCTTAAAAATCCTACCTATGGCATAGGTACAGAGGACAACTCTGAGTTACAAGAGAAATAATAAATATATAAATGAACATTGTGGAAAACAAACTGTTATAACAAATGAGGAAGAAAATCGGCTGGTCGACTGGATTTTCTATCTCGGGAAGTCAGGTTTTATTAATTAAAATAACAAAAAATAAGTGCTCTAAGCGTTGCAATAAATAATTATATGTTCATATTGTAATAATGTTGGCCTCATAACTATTGTTATTATATAATAAACACCTTAAAAACGTTTTTTTTTAATTTAATAGTATAGAAGAAGTGACAACTTCGTAGCGGTCGGTAAAAGAAGTAGAAAAATCGTTAATAGAATCTTGCCGCATTCTATGGGTCGGTAATAGAATCAACTACTATTTTGGATTAAATAATTATTAAGGAACAATTTTTTTATTGAATATTGAATATAAATACTGAATTGCAAAGAATACTTCAGTGACATTAATTATAAACTATAACATCTTTCCTAACATAACAGCTAATATCTATTTTTTTAAGTGAATCCTAAGACAGCTAAAACTGGCGGTAATAGGAGCATTTACGTTAATAGGAATTAAAGGAAAGAAATTCTTCGGTTATACAAAATATACACAATAGACAAGTGAAATATTTGAACAAACTAACTCTCGTCCCAATCCGTAATTAATTAATAGACTAGGTAAGCTATTTACGTGTAAAATATTTCGTTATATAATTTAGTAACTCGGTCTTTCAGACAAGGTCTGGATAAAGTGGAAGCCAAATTGTATTGACATTGTAGCACAAGTAATTCGAGCCGTGGCAAATGAATCATTAGTCCTAAACTATTGGGGCGTACTTCTAATATCATCGGAGGAGCGTCGCTCGTGAGCTTTTGTTTCGTTTCAAGCAAATGTTCTTTCATTTTCTTCTGGATCGGCACTGGGGGAATATTTGTTGGCAAACTTTCGCCAGACATTGATATTTACACGATAAAGAAAGGGGTAAGCGATCCGAGTTTCCCTGAAAACGTATTCTCGTCAGGATTTGGATTTTCCAAAAGATTTGTCTGTCATTTTTGAGCTACGTTTATTTCACATCCAATTTCGCACGTAATTAGAATCCGCAATCTAATGAGGCACATCAACACGTAATATAATAAACCTCGACATATCTTTTACACGTAAAGTTTATTAGGAAAATGTGTACTGGGAACGTGTTGTTCCTTCTGCTTATCAAATTTGCTTTTACACTTCCCCGAACACTTTGATACGTAAATGTTTTGAATATTAAGTTGAGTTCGGTGGTTTCTGCGGAGAGATAAATCTTGGATTTCTTGATCAAACAGTACTTGAACCACAGCGTAGGTATGCTAATTAAATAAGTTTTACAAAATTGAATTTGTGGAACAAAATGAATGAACAAAAGCTTCTTCGCGCGAATTTCGTACGAGACTACGAGATTGGGCTGGGGACAGTATAACATTTTTAGTAATGTTTATTATGAATATTGAATAGGTAACCCAATAACTTATTTAGTAAATACAAACTTATTAATTTATACAATAATTTACTTGGTAATTTACAAGGCAACTCAATATCTTTGTCGTTCTTAAAATGTATATTAAATTCGACAAAACTTACTGGTGTTACAATATTTGAAAGTAGTCACAAAACTTTAACAGGTTGTTACTACAACCATCAGTGCTTCAATATTACATGGCGGATCATTTCTTTTACGATATTACACCCTAAAACTGTCGATGAATTTGAAAAAAACGTGTTGAGAACTGAACGTCCGCAAAAATAGATTGTATTTTATTGAACTTTGTTGTCATCATATCTCCGTAAACCCTCGGGGACAAAGGGGGACCCTTTGACAATGTTATCGACGCAAAACAAAAATTCTGGCCAACAATCAAATAGAATAAAGTTCAGAGTGTTATTCTTACGCCTTTCACAGATAAGTCTAAAGGTTGCGCTCCAGTTTTATCGTTTATTTTACTGTTTAAATACGCCTTTTATAAAAATATTTGACAAGGACTAATATGTATACAACTGAATTATATTGTTTTAGCAGAAATATTTTGTAAATAGTGATAAGTTTGATAACAAATCTCAGCCATAAAGCTATCTCTCAAATGATATTGTGTGCTCAATAATATTTACGTAGCTTTAATATAAAGACAATCCTATGAAAAGAAATTTGCGCGACGTAATAAAGTGGTTACTTTACTTGGCTTGTAAGCAATATTAAATTATTTTTAATATGATTGCACTATTAGTTATAACCGTACGGTGGCAGAGAACATAGGTACTACTGGTTTTAAGTTTACTGTTTGTTTTCCGACAAATTAGCTATGATAATTATTTCTGAAACAAGAGCCCGTGTATGAAATATTTTTAGTTTTTACTATTCATTATATGCAATTATGCATAACAAGATTAATACTGTCTGGTCCGTCTTTAATCCGATTTTTCAGTATATACATTCTGATAAAAGAATTATTGTATAAAGTACAAAAAAATTTGTGGTTTAGGTAAAATAATCCAAATACAGACTCAGACGGTTTCTGTGAAAATCTGTTTAATCTTAGACGAAGGGCGGGCTTTTGGATTAGATAACCATTATATCTACTAGATAAAACATTGAGTACCGTGCTAACTATTAATCCCGACTTCGTCAGCGTGACGATTTAGAAGAATGGTTCCAATTTTATTTATGTTTTAGATTTAGGTTCCTCAAAAATTAGTGACAGCATTGTTACATGATTAAATATATTTAAGCTAAATAGTTTAACAAACAAAGTGAACAATCTAATCTATTATAGAGGAACACCTACTCGTAGTGCACTTTAGTAAGGAACATGTACATTTCTAAAACAACATTACAAACATACACATCAAATTATATGTACGTATGTTGTTATGAATATTTGGAAAATAACTGATAATAAAGCAGTTCTATGATTTAAATACAATGTATTTAAATCATAGAACTGCTTTATTATCAGTAATTATACACAAATAACTCCCAATGACATATAGTAGGTACACTCGTATTTCAATAGCCGAACGCAATACAGATAAGCGGGTACGCAAATCTTTTAAATCCACGTGTTACTCAGAATTTCTTAAAAAAAAATAAGTAACACTATCACCAATGTGGACATCAAACCATCCATGATATGTAACTACCAACTACATGATCGTATAAAGGTGTTCAATCATGTGACGGACGGCTTTAAAAGGTGTTCTGAGAATTCTGTTATATATTATTTAGTTCTATTTTTGTTTTTTTTATTCAATTCTACATTTCCGTCGTGTAATGCCGCGTTTCCACGCTTGCCAAGCCTCGACAAGCTTCCACAAGCTCCAAGCGTCCACAAATCTCGCTTGGCAATTGGGAGCCGTTTACACGCTTGTGAATGCGTCAGTATGCTACGTACATCCAAGCATGGCGGACACCGAACTTGTATCGACTATAACCTTTGGTTTAACCTACTTTTATTTAAAATACACTAAAAGAGAAGCAAAACCAATTATTTTGTATGATGTAGATTGCCAGGGCCTCTTCCTTACCCTCTATGGAAAACCTTACCTACATAGCCTCGAAATATTACTGGTGCCATATAGGTTACGGCATTAGGTATGTCAATTCACCTGCAGATTATTAATATGTTCCCACGTGACATTCCTCTGGGAGCGATATAGTGCATAATCATACAAACAAGCAAAAGAAGTTCGACCAGCCACTCTTTTTGAGACAGAACTAGACGTGCGTTCGTTTCGAGATCACAGCGACTACTAAGCACGCGCCAACGTGTGAACGCGTCGCAAGCGCTTGCCGCAAGCGCCCTTTGATCTGTGTCCAAAAACCGACACTAGACCGGATCCTGTACAAGCGTCCACAAACTCACGCAAGCCAAGCCAAACGGCCTGTTTACACGCTTGTGCTTGTGGAAGCTTGTCGAGGCTTGGCAAGCGTGGAAACGCGGCATAAAACTTCCTTAATCATTATCATCGTCCTAGCATTGTTGCATCAAAGACCGTCGCATTGGAGCCCAGGGTACCTATTGCTTCCCAGTCTAACCAGATTAGACAGAATATTAGCTTTTTCATAAGATGATTACAGTCTGAACTCCAGAATTCAAAGTCATATTAAAGGGTGCCGACATAACGGCAGTCAAAGAACTTCACTACAGCCGTGACAGACCAACGTAACGGCTTAAAGAGCAAACCACGGCACGTTAAACATCTTTTATATTGCAAAGAATAATATTTGTAGATCTTTCTTGTGTATGCGGTGTTTGTATATCCTGCTCATAAATTATTTTGAAATTTACAACTTTCCAACTGTGGATCTCAATCTACATACATATTAGACGAAAAGGTCTATTTCTAGTTATTGCATGTGGCTATTCAATTTACGTCGTCTATCACATTCACACCCTATGACGTTGCCTTTATTCACATCTGAATCTTAAAAAAGAACTTTAGCCTGCAAAATAAGACATGAACGCTAGCGATCGAAGATGGTTTTTTGCATTGAAAAACCTACACGAGGTTTAAAAAATGCGCTGACGTCTAAGTTTGTGGCGCAGTGTGTAGCCACGTTATTGCCCCAGTCGTCATTACTCATTCCTACTATAAATTTCAGTTTGGGATATGAGTTTTTCCGTGCTAATACAATTTACATAAACTGCATTTTGTGAGCTATATCCACCCAGTAGAACGATTGTGAGAGCCAAAACTTGTATGTACATTTTAAGTAGCTCTTGAGCAACATACATGTATACAAATCGTCTAAAACTTTTATATTATCTTCCTTCCTGAGCTTATTTGTAGGTTTGTGAGATGCCGTGCTGTTTCAAGTTTCTACAACAAATATAATCATGGACATAACAATGTCAGGTTTCTTTCAAGATGAGGTGAACTAGAACTTTTAAACGCTTGAAAGAATTATAGGGTAAAACGATACAACCACTTTATATTATTGGCCACTGAATAATTTTATTCGTTTCAGTATTAGCCTTTTCTTGGAATCACAATTACTTAATTGACAAATACTCAAAGCAAAGAATAAAAAATTGAAAACATTTAAATTTTTTGCTTAAATATATGTAGATTAAATGAAATTTGCTGTGATTACGAAACTGCATAATTTTCTCAAGCCCTTGAGTGTCTAAACTGAATGCACAGGTATTATCTCTGACGAAAGGGTGGTTCTAAGGCGATATTGTGCTATGGAGAAATCACACTAAGCATATACAATAAACCAATAGACTATAAATTTTATTGCATTTCTAATTGAAAAAAGTGAGTGAAATATTTCTAAATGTTATACGTGAGGACATGTAATTGGCTATCCGCTTCTTATAAAATATGTTTTGTCAAATTGGAATAAGCTGTTGGACCACCATATACCTATAAATAAATAAAATTTCATAATACGTGCAACAGAGACAGACATTTATTGTACCTTTTACCTACCTCTTGATATACTCGTGTCGCCATTTCTTCTATAGAATCCTATCAAGAGAGATTCAGTTACAACCAAGCATAATATTTCGTCACATTTATTTAAAAAATATCTACTTTACTTACTATAAATAAATAAGATTTTAAGGTGACCGTATATTTTAAGGAAGCATCTTCTTACAACAGCAG
Source organism: Euclidia mi (assembly GCA_944739405.2). NCBI lineage: Eukaryota > Metazoa > Arthropoda > Insecta > Lepidoptera > Erebidae > Euclidia > Euclidia mi. The sequence continues at coordinate 49,605,246 of OX123182.2, read as the reverse complement.
CGTCTAATTCTCGAGGTCGTGCATTTCAGAGGACTTAGCTAAAAATTTTAACGTTACGTTTTTAAAAGCAGGATTTATTACAACTCGCTTTAACCAGGGCAGCTGGGTCTTATAAAGCCATTATCAGAATAAGGTTTTTGATAGTAGTTACTATGTTAACTTTTATATTGGAATAGGTTAATATGCAGTGTTGCCAGAGTTTTAATAAGAACAAAAGAATGGTTGTTCGGATTGGTAGCGTGGTCGTGGTTATATTCCTACGTGTCCAGCGTGTCTCCATCTAGCGCTCAGAGTCTAGTTAGTGCCTGGTGGAAGCGGTAAGTTTGACTCCCGAGATATGATCGACCTTACCACTATGATGTCCTTGACTTTACGTAGTGGAAGGTTTACGCGAATCTACCACAGTGTGGTACGGTATGCGCAGTCTTGCCGGAATTCAAAAATTTGATCCCGCCTTGAAGGCGCGTGGACATAATGACGCTTCATAGCCAATATCGGGTTCAAATCCATGGTTTGCACCACTGAGTTTTCAAAGTGTTTATTATTGCTGCAGGCTCCGGAGAGCACGTTAAGCTGTCGGTATTGGCTGTTATGATTATGAATATATTTGACAGACGTTATAGTATATACTATGACAGAATATACCGACATGTAATATTGTTATGTATCTTTGGGTTGTGGAGGTCAGACGTCGGGCACTCTGTGGAAAAGCTGAGAGTTTTTTTATAGCATTCCCCTTAAATTGGGTAAGTACTACAATAGCTGTAGGTAGATTATAAAGAAAACAAATTCAGTTACTTGCAGATAAACGTATCCAACTACTCTTTCACAAATAAACCGCACTTCTACCTATCTCATAAAGTTATATTACATAACGAGTTCCCTTTACATTCAAACTTGTAGATATAAAGTAAGTAGGAGATACGAGATACAAACCAACTACTAAGTTTCGTAACACACTTAAAACCGTATCCTTTGTCAATATACACATTCCCGTGCACTTGGCTTGAAATAGAACGGTGTCAGGATGACATTCAAGTTGCCACTCAAGTTGTAAACGCCCGAGGCGCGTGGAAACTTCGTGATATGATAACGTTTTTATATCCACGACGTGTTACGTTTAATATACCAACTTTGTTATGTTTTTACTTCATTAAATACTTGAACTATATTATTCGTTTTTGGATCTTCCCTTGTGTCTTTTGGAATTAAATCCTGCACAGTCATCAGTTTCATAGACTGGCTAAGATTGTTATCATGATATTTTTTTCCCAAAATGTTGTATTATTTATTTTATAACAGAATATATTTTAATATAACATTTTGACCAGTCCCAATTCATTTGGGAATAATTAACCATCTATGTTAGTTATGCGCAAATTCAGAATACACGATTATTGTGCAACTAATCGTGGATTCTGAATTTGCGTATAACTAAAAACTGAAAGGTGCGCTACCGGTGGTGCCGAAATTCAAACTCAGAACACCAAGAATTTTTTAGCCATATGTTGAAAATTCGAAACATGTACAAACAATTATTAAGGTTTGAGTGCTGCGAAAATTATTTAATGTTTTACTCAATGCTTTCATAAGCGTCTATTGCATTATTTAGAATACGTAGCAGCGACATTTAAATGTTGCGAGTGCAAATAGTTTGTTAATGCAAACTGTGGAGTTGTGTAAACATTATTAATTTGCTATCACTTTTATAAGTTAGAGGCTATTAAATACACATACACAGTGCACATATTTGGCAACAAAATTACAAAAAGAGACATTTATCAAAGAGTCTGAATATATCATTCTTTAAACATTGTCAAATATATATATCGCTGGTTTGATTGTTTTATCATTTAACTTTGCAACAAAAAAATGTATAAAATGCTTAATATTATGAACTGTTTATGACTGCATCCCATGAAACAATTTTAAATTGAGAACATAACGACGTCACCTTTTTAGAGTCTACTAAATTCTTAAATGCCTTGTACGTCATAAAATAATCGTGTAATTAGTTGAATCCTCTGATTCACAGTTCACCAATCTATTTTATAGGTGCGCATGTATGTAATTTAGAACGATAAATGTAAAACATAGACTTTACTTAAAATTTCAGACTCCACCAGTGTATGTATACACGGGCGATATGTGAACGTGTACAACGCAGTTATCTAACCGATAACCGAAAAACTCAGCCAAGAGTCTCAGAAGACTTCTGAACTTTGGGAATTATCTTCAAGTTTTACGCACTCGGCCTTCTTTTAATGAGATTTCTTTAAAATTATATATAAGACTCTGTAACAACGAATACCCTATTAGAAAGATTTTTCTTTGCCATTCTGCGGCATCAATTTGTGTTATATTTTTTATTATAAGGTAAAAACGCCGTACATGTTTCAAACTTGAAATAAGTTTTACTGAATTACATCATATTTTATGTAACTGGCTGTCTCTTGTTTGTATCATCACATAAGATTATTATTCGGCCTATCTCTTAGTGTATTTTGAGTAAAACTTGTTACATTAGGTTCTACATATTTCTGTTCATTAGAACTCAGCAGTAAGGGGAAACTAAGATATAAATTAATACCAAAGCTAGAATCAATCATATTCAACAGGATTTAGATGTATTACAAATATTAATTAATGGAGGGTAGGAAATATTGAATTACACATGCACATACAGGTACATTTAGTAAACTATCATCTCACTGTATAATATTAGAAATATGAAGAAATACTCGTCATACTAGGTTTAAATGATGTAATGTGAATCGATCGAAGTTCCGGCCACATTTACAACTTTGTGGCATGCAAGCATCAAATAGATACATCATAATATTAAAAACCGACTGCAACACCGAGTACCAGTGATACGAACAGACGTACAGTGACGCGTATGATGGTTGAGGCTAGCCGGTAAATAGGACACGGCTCGCTTTATACGGTTTGGCAAAGCCTCCGAACACACGATATAGATATTTTTGTGTCACAAAAATTACGACACAGATCGAATTAAACTGTGGAACGAATCTCGACAGCACGGTTAGGTTGAAGCACAAAATCTGCCTGGTACCATTGAAGTATTGGTATTCATGTCTCTTCTGTCAGAATTTTATTCCTATTTGCAAATGCAGTCGTCCTCTCTTTTATGTTGAGGATATCTTAATATTGGTATAATATTTTCTAGTGAATAAGCTATAACTATTTAAGTTACTTTCTCAAACCAGTTAAATTATCTTTTCTATTATAAAAGTATAAATAAAACGGTTACTGCGTAGTCACAAAGTATTTTCTGTCCCTTTGTAGCTATGTGTTTATGTTGAATTTTTATTTCAAATAACATGATAAATAATTTCACCAAACTAAAACTAAGTGTCTTTTTTTGCAATATTAGCAGTTGCCGACGAAATTGGACTAAATAAGTCATCGTTTTATCGATTTCACACAAAATACTGGCAGTAGTGACATCAAAAATCAGCCTCATGGAAAATCTTATTACAGACGACATGATCGGAATTATGCCACGGCAGGTCCGGTTAACCTGGCAGCGTGGTTTTTGCTCAATTAAGCTACGTCATATCAGGATGAATTACTTATAAATAAATTGAAAGCTTTTGGTTCATATACAATAATTGCAGCTTTTCACTGAGCAGTACTGTTTCCAAAGAAACATAGTCAACAAAATTATTTAGCGAGTCTTAATCACGTTAACTACGCAACTAATTGTAAGATATAAATAACTCTATTTTTCGACGTTTCGACCAGCATACTGCTATCGTGGTGGGGCTAAGCTCCGAGGCACGGAGCAAGCGATAATTTATAATTCAATACGCACATAACTCCGAAAAGACATTGGTGCGGGCTATGGATTCGAGCTCAATACCCTCCGTATAGCAGTCTGTTGGTAACTCCACTAGGCTATCGCTGCCGTTCTAAGAATATAACTTATTGTCACTTAAATTTTTCTCAATAATCATTAGTCAATGACCTTAATTGCAATCAATTTCCAGACACACAATACCAGTTTAACAAAATCCTTTAAACAAGTTGTTTACTTCTTGTTCACACTAACAAAACTTCTAAACATTACAGTTGCATCCAGGACAATCTTCATGAATATAATATATTCCACCTTCGCTACAATAGAAAACTTTGTGCGATGCGCTTTAATCTCTATCTATGTTGACACAAACTCACGGGCGGAACTACAAGCAGCCGTTTACCGGCACCGGGACCTACGTAACTCCATTAACCTACAGCTGTATAAAACGCCAGTTCTCTAATGGGAATTAAACCTTTTGAAACTCCTAACATTGAGAGAGACAATTCGCTACATAAAAGGCAAAGAACGCAAGCAACTTCTTTGATTCTTAACGTTATCAGAATGTTTGTACATTTTAAAGAAACTTGGTTATGTGTTAACTCTAGACATAATTCAGCTACGTATGAAATAAAAAAAAGAAATACGTTTAGTGCATAAGTTTATGTAACAACTCGCCCGAAATTCGTCTCAAATGTATGATGAGCTTATTCAGATCTTTATGGTTAGCATACCTACCTAGCATTTATTTGCATCATTAGCTGCCGAAATACTAATTAATTAATTAGAAAAATTTGGGGACTCGTCGTAAAAAGAGGTCAAAGAACGGGCAGAAAATCGAAAGGAATGGCAATTGCTCACCGACAAGAAGAAGCTGTCAAATTACGATTTTGATCTAAGAATGCACGCAAACCATAACCCTGTCTGCATAAGTCTTGTTTTGTAGTAGGATTAAAAACAATAGTCATAGGCGGTAGTGCACTAATTTCAGAAGTCATCTCTGACCAGCTAAATCAAGCGCAATATAGAGCGAAAAGGGTTCAAAATAATGTGATTCGCGGATAGCTTGGCTAAAAGTAGTTGGTAGTAAAACTCATTAGGAATGGATGTAGTGTTGCAAAATAAGTTTTAGGATAGATTAAGTAGCTACTTATCAATAAAATATATTCCCTGATCTCAGTAAAGTTGGCCCACAGTTCACTGAAGTTGACACCGGCTTACTGTAGGTATAATTGGAACCTTAGGAATGTTTTCAGATGTTCATGAATTTTTATTACAGTTTCTTTGGTTTCAAGGCAAACTCCGGCTTAAAGTTTTTAATAATTTTAATAATTTATTTTGATGAGGGTCAGATTTATATTTAGTAAACTTATTGTTTTATAAGATCCGTTTTTATGGTAATTTTACTTGTACTATACTAAATGTTTGAATAATAAAACGTTTTTATATTGAATTTATTTTAGGCGCTCAAGTATATATATATATATGTCTTGGATAATCTTATATAACATGTCGTTTTTGAGTAAACTGTTTTAACAATTATATTTTAAGTAATTTATTATGCATACTTTTTACAGTAGACATTTATTTTCAAAGACCTTAAAGGTCTTGGAAAATGAAATGTTCTATTCTGTACAAGCGATTTTATTACATTTTGAATCCGTTTTTTCTCTCTAATATTGTCTGATTTGCCATTATTGAGAATATGATTAAGCATTAATTGTTTAACGAATCCACTTCCATTATTTTGAGATCTTTCGATTCGTAAAGAATGGAAGGATTGTCTGTTACCAGAAAGGCATTATTATGAAACCACGACCATTCTGTAAAGAGTGAACGACTGGGGCGAGGAAGATAAACCGAACTAGATTGTGGACGTACATGCATATTTCTTTTTACATTTAATTTTGAGTACCACGGTACAAGCTCTACCTAACTCATGATCAGTATGTAAAATTGTCTTTAGGTATTAATATGATTATTAAATGGTACCAGAACTATTCCCTTTTATACGTGTCTACAAGGGCTGCAACTGAGTTAGGACTACCTAAAGGGAATCTTACCGTAGTCCTTGCATACCAGTGCAAACGCTAAAGAAGAAGAAGGCAAAGCCGACTTTCATGTTTTCTAGTCCTCGCTTCCATGAGAAGAAGAGAGGCGGGCAACATAATAGAATTCTAAAATCTTTTTATTCTTTTCTTCGATGTCCTGTGAAGATACTTCAGTCAAGTCCGGTCAGTAATTTTGTATGCAATAGCGTTATTCTATAACTTTAGCAAAACTTTTGAACCCTTAAACTCAACTCAACGCAAATCTCGCCATTGGTCACTACAATGACTGAATACTTTGTCAACTGCCCAACAAATTATATTAATTTGTTAAACACAGGTTTATGGTAAGATGTCAAGAAATAACAGAAGTGCAGTTCTGTGTCCTGCCAATGATGGCGTACAAATATTTACATGTAATTAACAAAAAAAAAAAAATAATGTGATGAAGAAGAACACTAATAACGAAAAGTCTCTATACCTAATAACAAACCTTAAATCTAACACATAATAGGATATCAATGATAAACAACAATTTTACTGTTTAAATCCTGTCGTTGAGGAAGTATGTAATGGAATAATAATACTTCTCATTCAAAAATAAAAGTCTCTGCTTTGCTTTCAATCCAATTACCATTTTACGATATCTTTGCCATAAAATATTATTAATATTTTATGGCAGATGGTGTTTACGGAGCTGGTGCTGCTTGTAACAAAAAATCAAGAAAAATGTATTTTGTTATTTACAAAAAGGCTACCAATTTTCTAGTATCACAAAAAATACCAACTTTACTTAATTAACCATACAATTTAAATGATTTTAATAATAACGAGTAAGTACATTTGAAGAGAGTTACTGAGAGCTCTTCAATTACCAGTTACGTCGAAACTCAAGATAGACCCGAGAACCGAAAGACATTGATAAAAATATGCAAATAAGAACATTACACTCAATTAACTTGGTCCGTCGCGATCTCTGTCTAAATTCCACGAGTGAAATGAACACTTGTAACGTTGGCTAATAACCTCTAGCTGTGCCAAAGGAAATTTCGTAAAAAGTCGGTAGTAAATTTTTGAGTATTTTTTCCCTCTTTTATTTAGTGCTCGCTGGCGATTCATGCCAGCAGTGAATTTCTGTGACACATTACTCTTAGTTCACAGACGATTTGTAATCTTTCTCTCGATATTATTCCTGTAGTGACCCAGTTTTATTATTCAGAGGTTATTTAATGCGAAGGGAAGAATAAAATTTTGTAACTTTTGTAAGCTTAGAAAGGTATGAAATTATGACAGCTATTTAATTATGCAGGTCTGTATCGTATAGCATTGGTGTTTCTATTATATATATTTGTTGATATTGCATCTGTGTTTGCAAATACTGTATTAAACTACAATAAAGGAAGCAAGGAAAACCGTTTATTTACATAGAGTAAGGACATGAAACAACGAGAATAAGAGGCTATAATTATAAATACACGCCTGGCGGTTGCAAAAATATAGAAAGCCAGTTCAGCATATTGCCGGACACATATGCCCGGCGCTGGTTTTCATCTGGCTCCTTGGTCAACGAAAATACAGTATGTTTATAATGGGTCGAATTATTGGTAATTATGTTGGAGGTATTCTTTGCTTGCACCATTCAATGACTTGCAGCATGCTATGCTTTGCTTAAAGCTTTTGGTTCATATACAATAATTGCAGCTTTTCACTGAGCAGTACTGTTTCCAAAGAAACATAGTCAACAAAATTATTTAGCGAGTCTTAATCACGTTAACTACGCAACTAATTGTAAGATATAAATAACTCTATTTTTCGACGTTTCGACCAGCATACTGCTATCGTGGTGGGGCTAAGCTCCGAGGCACGGAGCAAGCGATAATTTATAATTCAATACGCACATAACTCCGAAAAGACATTGGTGCGGGCTATGGATTCGAGCTCAATACCCTCCGTATAGCAGTCTGTTGGTAACTCCACTAGGCTATCGCTGCCGTTCTAAGAATATAACTTATTGTCACTTAAATTTTTCTCAATAATCATTAGTCAATGACCTTAATTGCAATCAATTTCCAGACACACAATACCAGTTTAACAAAATCCTTTAAACAAGTTGTTTACTTCTTGTTCACACTAACAAAACTTCTAAACATTACAGTTGCATCCAGGACAATCTTCATGAATATAATATATTCCACCTTCGCTACAATAGAAAACTTTGTGCGATGCGCTTTAATCTCTATCTATGTTGACACAAACTCACGGGCGGAACTACAAGCAGCCGTTTACCGGCACCGGGACCTACGTAACTCCATTAACCTACAGCTGTATAAAACGCCAGTTCTCTAATGGGAATTAAACCTTTTGAAACTCCTAACATTGAGAGAGACAATTCGCTACATATAAGGCAAAGAACGCAAGCAACTTCTTTGATTCTTAACGTTATCAGAATGTTTGTACATTTTAAAGAAACTTGGTTATGTGTTAACTCTAGACATAATTCAGCTACGTATGAAATAAAAAAAAGAAATACGTTTAGTGCATAAGTTTATGTAACAACTCGCCCGAAATTCGTCTCAAATGTATGATGAGCTTATTCAGATCTTTATGGTTAGCATACCTACCTAGCATTTATTTGCATCATTAGCTGCCGAAATACTAATTAATTAATTAGAAAAAGAACAATGCCCATTTCTGGCCCAGTTTGGAACTCATGAACAGCGCCATAAAGTTTCAATTAGTTGTTGAATAATCCTTTTTATTTATAACTTAATTTATAGGCATTACTAAAGGTGTGCCGAGAAACTTATTCAATAAATAGGTTTAAAAAGATGTGTTAACGTCTAAATAGCCAACACGTAATAGATCAGAAGTTGCCAGTAAAGAAATCATAATATTAAATCGATTATCACTTCTTCTTTATCGATTTTGCATTTTCTCTACTCAAAATGATTTGAGTTAATAGTAAATCTCTACTTGGTCCTTAAACATTTAAAATGTGTGTATTTTTAAGGTATATATGCGATTAACTACAAATAACTTCGATGTTGAACCAAATATAATAGATAACCTATGTCCGAATTCCATATCGATTAATCAATATCATTTAAAAACTGTAAAATGCCAACACTTTTTTTACTCTTAAGTAAATGTCAATAATGTCATATTCAGTTTCTTTTGTTTGTTACCTATTTGTTTTGCTCGTGCACATTGTGAATGCTTTTTATGGTTTTGGATCTTTTACGACTTCTGGCTTTTTCTTTCGGATTTTTACCCTTACCAAATGATTAACTCATTCCTTTCTACTCAAAACTACGAAATACTTTAACTATCCTAATAAAAGTGGGTACACACCTAATGTTTTGTGAGCATATAAAAGTACTTCTTGTAATAAAACTATGAATGTGATGGACCTCTAATCAATCTCAAAATTCTAGTTTAACACTCTTTTATCGAATGCAATAACTACTACTACGATTTTTGACTGTCCACATCTGGGCCGGCGTCTCTAAGAAAAATGGGCATTGTTCTTTGGGGACTCGTCGTAAAAAGAGGTCAAAGAACGGGCAGAAAATCGAAAGGAATGGCAATTGCTCACCGACAAGAAGAAGCTGTCAAATTACGATTTTGATCTAAGAATGCACGCAAACCATAACCCTGTCTGCATAAGTCTTGTTTTGTAGTAGGATTAAAAACAACAGTCATAGGCGGTAGTGCACTAATTTCAGAAGTCATCTCTGACCAGCTAAATCAAGCGCAATATAGAGCGAAAAGGGTTCAAAATAATGCGATTCGCGGATAGCTTGGCTAAAAGTAGTTGGTAGTAAAACTCATTAGGAATGGATGTAGTGTTGCAAAATAAGTTTTAGGATAGATTAAGTAGCTACTTATCAATAAAAGATATTCCCTGATCTCAGTAAAGTTGGCCCACAGTTCACTGAAGTTGACACCGGCTTACTGTAGGTATAATTGGAACCTTAGGAATGTTTTCAGATGTTCATGAATTTTTATTACAGTTTCTTTGGTTTCAAGGCAAACTCCGGCTTAAAGTTTTTAATAATTTTAATAATTTATTTTGATGAGGGTCAGATTTATATTTAGTAAACTTATTGTTTTATAAGATCCGTTTTTATGGTAATTTTACTTGTACTATACTAAATGTTGGAATAATAAAACGTTTTTATATTGAATTTATTTTAGGCGCTCAAGTATATATATATATATATATATATATATATATATATATATATATATATGTCTTGGATAATCTTATATAACATGTCGTTTTTGAGTAAACTGTTTTAACAATTATATTTTAAGTAATTTATTATGCATACTTTTTACAGTAGACATTTATTTTCAAAGACCTTAAAGGTCTTGGAAAATGAAATGTTCTATTCTGTACAAGCGATTTTATTACATTTTGAATCCGTTTTTTCTCTCTAATATTGTCTGATTTGCCATTATTGAGAATATGATTAAGCATTAGTTTAACGAATCCACTTCCATTATTTTGAGATCTTTCGATTCGTAAAGAATGGAAGGATTGTCTGTTACCAGAAAGGCATTATTATGAAACCACGACCATTCTGTAAAGAGTGAACGACTGGGGCGAGGAAGATAAACCGAACTACATTGTGGACGTACATGCATATTTCTTTTTACATTTAATTTTGAGTACCACGGTACAAGCTCTACCTAACTCATGATCAGTATGTAAAATTGTCTTTAGGTATTAATATGATTATTAAATGGTACCAGAACTATTCCCTTTTATACGTGTCTACAAGGGCTGCAACTGAGTTAGGACTACCTAAAGGGAATCTTACCGTAGTCCTTGCATACCAGTGCAAACGCTAAAGAAGAAGAAGGCAAAGCCGACTTTCATGTTTTCTAGTCCTCGCTTCCATGAGAAGAAGAGAGGCGGGCAACATAACAGAATTCTAAAATCTTTTTATTCTTTTCTTCGATGTCCTGTGAAGATACTTCAGTCAAGTCCGGTCAGTAATTTTGTATGCAATAGCGTTATTCTATAACTTTAGCAAAACTTTTGAACCCTTAAACTCAACTCAACGCAAATCTCGCCATTGGTCACTACAATGACTGAATACTTTGTCAACTGCCCAACAAATTATATTAATTTGTTAAACACAGGTTTATGGTAAGATGTCAAGAAATAACAGAAGTGCAGTTCTGTGTCCTGCCAATGATGGCGTAGAAATATTTACATGTAATTAACAAAAAAAATAAAAATAATGTGATGAAGAAGAACACTAATAACGAAAAGTCTCTATACCTAATAACAAACCTTAAATCTAACACATAATAGGATATCAATGATAAACAACAATTTTACTGTTTAAATCCTGTCGTTGAGGAAGTATGTAATGGAATAATAACACTTCTCATTCAAAAATAAAAGTCTCTGCTTTGCTTTCAATCCAATTACCATTTTACGATATCTTTGCCATAAAATATTATTAATATTTTATGGCAGATGGTGTTTACGGAGCTGGTGCTGCTTGTAACAAAAAATCAAGAAAAATGTATTTTGTTATTTACAAAAAGGCTACCAATTTTCTAGTATCACAAAAAATACCAACTTTACTTAATTAACCATACAATTTAAATGATTTTAATAATAACGAGTAAGTACATTTGAAGAGAGTTACTGAGAGCTCTTCAATTACCAGTTACGTCGAAACTCAAGATAGACCCGAGAACCGAAAGACATTGATAAAAATATGCAAATAAGAACATTACACTCAATTAACTTGGTCCGTCGCGATCTCTGTCTAAATTCCACGAGTGAAATGAACACTTGTAACGTTGGGTAATAACCTCTAGCTGTGCCAAAGGAAATTTCGTAAAAAGTCGGTAGTAAATTTTTGAGTATTTTTTCCCTCTTTTATTTAGTGCTCGCTGGCGATTCATGCCAGCAGTGAATTTCTGTGACACATTACTCTTAGTTCACAGACGATTTGTAATCTTTCTCTCGATATTATTCCTGTAGTGACCCAGTTTTATTATTCAGAGGTTATTTAATGCGAAGGGAAGAATAAAATTTTGTAACTTTTGTAAGCTTAGAAAGGTATGAAATTATGACAGCTATTTAATTATGCAGGTCTGTATCGTATAGCATTGGTGTTTCTATTATATATATTTGTTGATATTGCATCTGTGTTTGCAAATACTGTATTAAACTACAATAAAGGAAGCAAGGAAAACCGTTTATTTACATAGAGTAAGGACATGAAACAACGAGAATAAGAGGCTATAATTATAAATACACGCCTGGCGGTTGCAAAAATATAGAAAGCCAGTTCAGCATATTGCCGGACACATATGCCCGGCGCTGGTTTTCATCTGGCTCCTTGGTCAACGAAAATACAGTATGTTTATAATGGGTCGAATTATTGGTAATTATGTTGGAGGTATTCTTTGCTTGCACCATTCAATGACTTGCAGCATGCTGAGCTTAAGCCGCACATTCACCATTGTGCTGCATTTTCCCATGCCTACAAAAACGTCATGATATGACCCACCTTTTACTTCTTCGTTCTTAATTTCTCTGTACAGATTCAAAATCTTTTACAACAATAATTAGCATGGGAACAATAAAATTCGTTTTTGTTCTTACAAATTCGCATCGCTTACAATTGAAAATCGTAGGTATGTAATTATAAATTTAATATGCCATTTGGTAATAATGTTAAACAAATTTCATACTTGAAGCCTTACACATTAAGACAATACTGGGAACGACCAAAATCATAAGAGTTATTTCTGTAATATCTTAAAATTCCGGTTTTTCACGGATATAAAGCAAGGTTACGGAAATATACTGATTGTTTTCCATTATGTAAAGCAATTTATTTTCGTATGATGGCTCAATTTTCAGATGAAATAAGACATTTTCCAGGAAAAGAAAAAAGGAAAAGAAATTCGCACGCTCAATCTTGTATCACACTTCGAGAACTATGCAATAATATTCATCGTCAGTCATAGTGGTTTTTGTAGCCATATCTTGAAATAAATATTTTTTTTTTTTTATAAAGGTGCAAAATATTAAAGACTTATTTTTTTTCAAAGAACAAGCAATATTGGCTATGTTTTGGACTGTAGTTTCTAACTTCGCATTTTTTTATTATTGTCTTACTTATGAAAAAGGTTCTACAACGAATATTCATTCACTCAAAGAAAACGTTGTAATGCAAGGATAACTCTGCGCCACAAATAGCCTTGTGGTTATCTATAGTCCTATTAGAAGTTCACTTTCGTCTTCTAGACTGATATCATTCGAACCTAGAAAAAATCTAAATTTAAAACTAAATGTTCAAATAAAACTGAAGTAACTAATCGAGATTTGACATAATCTTCTAATTACAGAAGGTCGAAAATGTCAGGTTATATTCGTCACCTTAGTGGAGTTAGAGGTAAGCAACCAATTGAAGTGGGCATCAACAGAATGAAAGAGTTCGTGTCAGTAAGCGTTCTTAAAACGAACTGCGTACCGCAATATGCTATGAAAACATAAAAAAATTTACAGGAGGAAATCGCATTTTACTCACATTTACCAAAGATGAAAGTTAGATGATTTTCATTGGTATAAGCGAAGCAGGGCAGCATACAGAATAATAAGCTACTACTACATACTATTGCTATATTGCTATTGCAATATAAATAAAATAGGCAGATTGGTTGTAACCATCATCATAATCATTGTCCTAGCATCAAATTGCCCCAGCGGCAACAAAGACTTCTGTAAACTGCATTTTTTTTAATATATCCAAGATAGTAGTCCAAGGAAATTCTACATACATGGAATAAACTCAAATGTGTTTATTTCCTTATAAATGTTTAAATTATTGGGACACAAGGTCATACATATAAAATTTATTTGGTGGTAGGGCCACGCTGTTTACAGCACGAATGGGCCGGCTCGACCGGGGCAGTACCACCCTCTCACAGAAGATCGACGTAAAGTAACAGTATGTTCTATGCAGTTGCGTTTCGTTCGGTGAGTGGGAGAGCCGGAGGCCCAACCATACCCTCCCCATCCTCTCTTCATTGCCCATATGGGGAAGGAGGAGAGGATGAGGAGGATTAGCTGAGGGGGCGGTTACCGCAGCATACGTGGGACCAGTAGAGTATCCGTGCAGTCATTGTGTGGGTAGTGTGGGTCGACTCGCCGGACAGGGAGACCCGTAGAAACGGTGGTGCCACTGGCCGCCCGCGGCATAGTATAGGGGCCCAACTGGGACTAACCATCTCGGGAGGCTGCCCCACCAGGCCGCACATAATCTCGGGGTGGCTCGTCGTGCCGGTTGGTGACCGGACGGTGGGACCCGGCGACCACTACCGGGAGGGTACGGGGGCCCTTCCGTCCGGCGGGTCGGCCACCGCTATACCTCACAGTATAATGGCAATACAATAATCTGCGCTTTGTCACGCGCTGCTGCGTTGACTGCCTCCTCTTTTCACGCCCCTTTTTCTTCTTCTATGGCAGCTCCAAGAAATGGTTCCGGTCAAACAGTGGCGTCTTCGTTCCCCACCAACTCACTTTTTGAGGTGGAGTCCGCTATCATCCGCGGACTCCATTCGAACCTCAACGCCGTCCACCATCATCTCGGGACGGCCCGACCGGCCATGCTTTTCTTGACCGAGACTCAAATACGCCGTCCTGACGACACGACTTATTTGCATTATCCCGGTTATGCACTGGAAGATAACTTCCACGCAAAAGCCGGGGTATGTTTGTTCGTCAGAGCGGATATTTGCTGTCGACGTCTACGCTGCCTAGAGGACCCGTCCTTTTCTGTCCAGTGGGTACACGTAAGTCTGGGTTCATTGGCCCGGATTTGCGTGTGCCTTTACCGTTCCCATACCGGAGATGCCGAGACAACTCGACTGTTTGACTACTTAAGTCAGGCAGCAGATAATGCGCAGGAGCAGTTCCCGACCGCCGAATTGGTCTTTTTGGGAGATTTCAATGCCCACCATGAGACCTGGCTGGGTTCTTCCACAACAGACCACGCGGGACGAGCTGCTTACGCAGTCGCTCTAACGCATGACCTGACTCAACTGGTACTCCAGCCTACCAGGATACCAGATATATCGGGTCAAGCGCCCTCGTTGTTAGACCTAGTGCTGACGAGTAACCCGGCCCAGTACAGTGTGACGATACAAGCCCCTTTGGGTTCCTCCGACCACTGTCTGGTTCGCATCACCTCCACAACCAGTGAAGGCAAAGCGACGCTTGTGGCACTACTCGTCAGCGGATTGGGATGGCCTGCGAGACTATTATGCGTCCATCCCGTGGTCTCAACGCTGTTTTGGTGGGAGGGATCTGTCGGAGAGTGCGTCTGCTGTTGCTGGGGAAATCATCTTGGGTATGGAATATTATATTCCATCCACTGACATCTCCAGCAGCAGCGGAGTACGGCCCTGGTTCGATCGCGAGTGCGCCGATGCTGTTAAATAAAAACAGTCGGCTTACCGCGCTTGGATCAGGGCTCGGTCTCGTCGCGATCCGAATGTCCATCTCATCAAGGCAGCCTATAATAGAGCCACCAAGGTCTGCAAGAGGGCATACATAAGAGCGAATGCACAGCGCATTGCACGGTTTGGTCAAGAACTCTTGTCGCACCCCACGGGCAGCCGGGGATACTGGCGATTGGCCAGAGCCGTGCAAGCTAATTTCTGCCAGCTTTCACTGCCGCCGTTGCGATGCCCTGATGGATCACTGGAAGAGAAAGCTAACCTGCTTGTCAATCTCTTTGCGGCCAACTCCCGAATAGATGATCGTAGTGCGCAGCCACCTTCGATTCCCTAATGTGGCCACTCCATGCCTGATATTAAAATCAGGCAATGCGATGTTCGCGCGACACTGCGATCTCTCGATGTCCGGAAAGCCAGTGGACCTGATGGAATTCCAGCGGTTGTGCTTAGGAAATGCGCAGCCGAGTTGTCTCCAATGCTTACACGCGTGTATCGCCTATCATATGCCTCTGGCGTAGTGCCGCAAGCTTGTAAAGAGGCGAGCTTACAACCGATTTCCAAGAAAGGGGATCATTCTGATCCAGTCAACTATCGATCCATTGCTATCACCCCTATCCTCTGCAAGGTGTTTGAACGTTTAATCAACAACCAACTCGTTCGCTACTTAGAAGATCACTCTCTCATCAGTGATCGTCAGTATGGCTTCAGACCGAAACGATCAACGGGTGATCTTTTAGCGTATGTCACTCACCTTTGGGGTCAGGCGATGGACAGGCATGGGGAGTCGTTGGCTATTAGTCTCGACATCTCCAAAGCCTTCGATAGAGTCTGGCATCGTGCGCTTCTTTCCAAGCTTCCAGCCTACGGCTTGCCGCCTCGATTGTGCAACTGGGTTGCCAGCTTCCTGCATGAGCGCCGTATACGAGTTCTTTGTGACGGTGAGTCATCGAAGTTTCTCCAGGTGAATGCTGGTGTGCCTCAGGGGTCCGTGTTATCGCCCACGCTTTTGCTTCTGCATATCAATGATATGCTCACTTTTGGGGGCATACATTGCTATGCAGATGACAGTACTGTACATGGGCGATATCTCGGACACCCTGCGGCTAAGCAAGCCGATACTGAGGAGTATAGACGAACACTTGTTGCTAAGTTTGACCGGGTTTTGAATTGCATCTCGCATTGGGGTGATCAGAACCTGGTCGAGTTTAACGCCAAGAAAACACAGGTGTGCGCATTCTCAACCAAGGTATCTCCATTCCTTCCCCATCCCTCTCTTCTGGATACTCCACTACCGATTCAAGACAGCCTCAATATCTTGGGTATGGAAATACGCAGAAATCTCAACCAGAAGAACTACATCGAGGGTGTCATCAAACCCGCATCTCGGAAACTCGGAGTCCTGAACAAAGTGAGGAGGTTTTTCACGCTGGAGCAGTTGTGTCTGTTATACAAGACCCAGGTTCGCTCCTGCGTGGAATACTGCTCTCACCTTTGGAATGGCTCCGCTCAGTACTTATTGGACGCCCTCGATAGGTTGCAGCGGCATGCTGTCCGTATCATCGGGGATCCAGAGGCCACTAAGACTCTTGAGTCACTGCAATTACGCAGAGACGTGGCCTCAATGGCTGTCTTCTACCGCATCTATCACGGTGAGTGCTCCGAAGAGCTCTTTCAACAAATCCCACCCTCTACTTTTCTATCCCGAACGACACGTGCTGGGTTGAGGTGCCACTCTTACACGGTAGAACAGATACCGTCACGCACCAAACGGTTCGGCGCCTCTTATCTCTACCGTACCATTAAGATGTGGAACTCTTTAACAGTCCACGTGTGATCCCGGGTCCTTTAACACTTATGATCCCGGGTCCTTTAAGCGGGGCGTGAAAAAGCTTTACTCAAGGCCGTCAAGGTGAGGGCCATCATGCCATAATACCATGCTGGCTGCTAGGATGATGGCCATCACTATGGGACTTCACTGACTGCTTAACATCAGGCAGCATGGAGTCAATTTGTCCGGCAAAAAAAAAAAGAAAAAACAAAAAAAGTAACTTTAAATGCATATTAACATAATTGAGCATTGAAAAAAAACATGCCTGTTCAGAAAGTAGAGCCTCGTGAGAAGAATCATGCAAGAAACTCCGGGCCACTCTTTTCTTCGTCTTGATTCTATACAATTTAAAAACTAAGTAATTACATTGAATTTTTCATAGGTATATGAGCTGGTGTGTCTATAATGTTGTTGTCAATTAATAAGGTTTTATAATAATAATATAAAAGTAATAAACTAGCATAATATAGACACAATAACTCACACTCACATGAAACTTAACACTAATCAAACATAAGTAGCCTGTGGGACCGAGCAAATTAATCCCAAGCATTTTTATCTTTAATTTAATCTAGGACCGAATAGTACCCTTTTTGACTAATTTTACGTTTTATAACCTTTTTGAATTGATTAAAACTTAAATTTTGTATATTGCTTGGCACTTTATTGTAAAAGCGCACACATTGGCCTTGAAAAGATTTCTTTCTCTAGCCGGGTGGCCGGCTCTACTAGTTTGCTCTTATTTCTAGTATTCAAATTGTGGTTATCACTTTTCTTTGAGCATGAGGCCTTGTTTTGGAATACATATATTGGGTTGGAATAAATGTACTGGCTTGCAACTGTTAAAATGTTTGTTTCCTTGAATTTATTCCTTAACGAAGCCCAATAATCCAAATTATAAATTGCTCGAATAGCTCTTTTCTGCAAAACAAAGATGGTCTGAATGTCGGCAGCATTTCCACACAAGAGAATACCGTATGACATTATACAATGAAAATAGCTATGATATACAAGCCTGGCTGTGTCAATGTCAGTTAACTGGCGAATATTCCTGACTGCGTATGCTGCAGAGCTTAGTCTATTCGACAATTTACCAATATGTGGTCCCCATTGCAGCTTAGAATCTAGTGTAATGCCTAAAAATTTGTTGTTATCCACAAGATCCAACACATCATCCTTAACCTTTACTGAGGTGTTCAGTTGTTTAACATTAGGCTTAAAAAATAGAATACATTTAGTTTTAAGTCTATTTAAAAGAAGGTTGTTAACTTCAAACCAGCGAACTACCTTTGAGATAGCAATGTTTACATCGTCCATATCAATTTGTTGACGTTTTAATTTAAATAAGAATGAGGTATTATCAGCAAACAGTACAATCTCGTGCTTGTCATTGACGAGTTGTGGTAAGTCATTAATATACACTAAAAATAAAAAAGGACCGAGGATTGAACCCTGTGGGGCGCCCATTTTGACTACAGACCCATGTGAACGCGTCCCGTTGACATCAACTCTCTGAATCCTATTACTTAAATATGAAGTAAGAAGATGCAGAGCAGAACTACTTAAACCATAGTGATGTAATTTCCTGATCAATTTATCATGTTCTACACAATCAAAGGCCTTGGACAAATCACAGAAGACACCTAAAGCATTATGTGAATCCTCCCAGGCATCAAATATATGTTTTACAAGCTCAACATCGGCATCGGTCGTGGAGCGCCCCTTTGTAAGACCAAATTGTTTAGAGTGTAGATTTTTATTAAAATAACTTTGCAGTTGATCTAGAATCAATTTCTCGAAAATTTTGCTGAATGTGGGCAGCACAGAAATTACCCTATAGTTGGTGGGGTCTAATGTGCTACCTGCTTTGTACAAAGGCATTACCTTGCTATCTTTCATATGATCAGGAAATACACCACAGTCAATACACTTATTAAATATCAAAGCTAATCTGTTAGCAGCTAAAGCAATAATGAATTTGGTAATAGTTACGGAATGCCCCCACAAGTCTGTAGTCTTCTTTATATTTATAGTATTAAAAGCTTTTATAACATCATTTGAATTTATATACTGAAAGGAGAAGTTACTATAAATTGCACTTGTACTCATGTTTTCTTTCAAAAGAGATTCCGCTGTATTGGTTGATGAGTCCAAAGATCTAGTAGTAATAACGAGGATATCAGTAAAAAAACTTTCAAACGCCGATGCAACTTTTGAGTCTTATGTAATAGTGTCCTATATCAATGTTCAAACTAAATTTAGAACTTTTACTTTTAACTTTCCCAGTCTCGCTATTTATAATATTCCATGTCATTTTCATTTTATGGTCACTACTCCTAATCCTTGAACTCAGGTAAAGAGACTTAGCTTTCTTGCAAACTTTTCAAAATATCCTAGCATATTTTCTAACATAATCCTGAAATTGTTAACTTAAATTAAAGTTTCTCTCGTCATATAGCTCATACAAACTGGTAGCGCCATCTACCTTTCCATTGAGAACTAATCACGTCAACGTCAATGGTTCGTCGCTGCTCGGCCAATCCGAGCGATCCTTCTCATAAATCCCCTCCCGAAACGCCTCGCTATTGGCCGCCCTGATCAACGGCGACGAACCATTGACGTTGACGTGATTAGTTCTCGATGGAAAGGTAGATGGCGCTACCATATCCTCCCGGCCATGGCATGAATTTCGGCGATCGGAGCGTTTCACTTTCATGGGCTGACACATACCTTGTACGTCAGTCCTCTTTCCTTGCAAATGGCAGCCAGTAACCACTAAAACAACAGGCCAGTCAAATAGCACAATATTTTATTGTATAACATGAAAGAATTTATAAGTATTTCGACAGTTTATTAGTTTGTAAGTAGGTTAGTTAATTTGTTTCCAAATAGCTGATATTATCAGAAAAGTGTTAGGAGTAGGTATTGAACAGTTATTTTAAGCAATAAATTTTAAAAAAATCCGACATGATTTGGAATTAAATTAATAATATTAATTCAATATGCATTGTTTTTTAAATAATATTGTATAATACTAGTTCTATTTAGCGCAAACTGAACACCATTACAATAACATCTACATCCAATGATGGATATCCAACTAGCAATGAAAAAATAAAGAACTATAACTACATATAACTAGAAAGTCAAGACTATAGTTTAAAAAATAAATGGATAAACATTTTACAATGCTATTTACAATTTTCAACTCATGCAATAAATCTATGAAACAATAACAAATTGTTTGAATGCTTATATACTAACAAAATATGATCAGGATTCAGGGGTCTTGTCTAAGTTTGTAGTTAAAAGGTTCATCCGAATTTGACAGACGACCCCCAACGCGTATGACGCCGTGTTCATCGAGAAACGGCTTGAGTCTAAGGATAGCGGGAGAACAAGGTACATTGTCTTTCAAATTTTGAATGTCGTTACTAAAGTGAACAGCCTGTACAGCTCGTAGTAACTTACATTCTGCGAATTTGATATCAGTACTTGATACAAAAGTCTCATTAGGTAGGTGCCTAAGAAACCTATAGACATAAACGATGGCGCGGAGTAACTTAGACCACGATGACATGCATAGTGCGAGTGCATAGATGGGAGACTCCGCAACCTCAGCAATCACGGGATAAGAAACAGACTTCCGTTCGGGTACATCTTCGTCTTCTGCACCGTGGTCAAAGGGTTGCATGGGCCATTCTGACGGATCATGGGAAATCCAAGAAGGTCCACGATGCCACAATGGATGATGCAGAAGATTAAGTGGAGTGACACCACGAGACAAGCAATCTGCGGGGTTCTCAATACCCGCAGAAAGGAACCCTTTTACCTTGCACGGCAATCTTCTTCTTCTCAGAAGGGCAGTCTCCTGGTGTTTTCGAGATGAAGCTGCTTGATTCACTCCACAACACAAATCACTTTCACTCGCGAGCGGTTTTGTTGAGTTTTGTATAAGCGATAATAATTATATATAGCGATGCGGCGCGGTGCGGTATGGTATGGCGGACACGTTCCCACCGTCTCGAATCTTCTGTCGCCGTTGATCAGGGCGGCCAATAGCGAGGCGTTTCGGGAGGGGATTTATGAAAAGGATCGCTCGGATTGGCCGAGCAGCGACGAACCATTGACGTTGACGTGATTAGTTCTCGATGGAAAGGTAGATGGCGCTACCATATCCCCCCGGCCCTAAAGGGTTGCCTTTAAAAGAAATAGAATTGAACTTAGCTATGTTGGGTGTACTACCGCATAACCCATCAATAGGCTAAGATAGCGATATGATAATAAAATTAATCTAAATTGACTTTAGCGAAAACTACAAACGCAATAATAGCGAAAACTACAAACTAAATACTTAAACTAAGAGGTAGATCCAACTTCAGGCTAGATCTAACTAAGTTGGAAGCGGACAGAGACGTACAACAGGGCGCACGTAGCTCCCCTTAGCGGTTTTCACGGTAACAACGCGGGTTGTACCGTCCTTGGAAGTATGCAATTTCTCTACGATGGCTAACGGCCATGAAAGCGGCGGTGCATTATCATGTATTATGACGACCAACGTACCCTCCTATATAGGGGATGCAGGACTATTCCACTTGGATCTAGCCTGAAGCTGGTGTAGATATTCCGCACGCCAGCGCCGCCAGAACGACTGCACGAGTTTATCCAGCAGAGTATGTTTCTGGAGCAAGCTTGAAGAGTCTGCTTCAGGAGCCGGAAATGACGATAATGGCACTGTGTTCAGAAAATTTGCAGGGCTTAACGCGGATGGTTCTGCAGGGTCGCTACTTAATGCCGTGAGCGGACGCGAGTTGATCAGTGCCTCGACTTGTGCAAGGACAGTTAAAAGCTCTTCGTAAGAGAGGATCTGTAGACCTATAACTTTGAAGAGATGCGTTTTAATTACTTTGACCATGCTTTCCCAACATCCACCGAAATGTGATGATGCTGGTGGAATAAACTTCCAGTCAATATGATCTATGGAAAGTTCTTCCTGAAGACGAGTACGAAAACCCGCGACGTGATTGAAACAAGTAGCGGGAACAAGTTCAATCAATTTACTAACGTGGTTGGCGACAAAAGTCTGCCAGCGGTGAGGAGATGAATAAATCCAAGCGAGCACTACTTTGGAGTCAGAAAATGCGTATATTTTATTAATAGAGTAGTGGGGCAAGACTGTGTCTTGAACCTTGCGGAGCAACTGAGACAGCAGAAGGGTCGCGCACAACTCCAGTCTCGCAACCGAAATGGTTTTAACAGGCGAGACCTTAGACTTGGCTCAAACTAACTGCACCGAGTAGTTAGAACCAATGCGGACTTGCAGATATACGACTCCGCCATAAGCACGCTCGCTGGCGTCAGCGAAACCTATTAAGTTGATGGTACATCCATCTACCAACCCAAGATGACGCGGAATAGTAATTTGATTGAGCGCGGTAAGCTCAATACAAAACTGGCCCCAAGCGGCGACAATATGGTCAGGGGGTGTTTCATCCCACTCACACTTTGATAGCCAAAGTTCTTTTGTCAAGAGCTTGGCGTACAAAATTGTGGGAGCCACAAAACCCATTATGTCCCATAGTCGAGCCACTGTGGACAGCATAGTGCGTTTGGTGCACTTATCATCTGGCGGTGAGACGTCAAACCGAAAACTATCACAGGATTTGTCCCAGCATAAACCGAGAACTTTATGCTGTACAGACTTCTCAAACTCAATGTCTTTAGAAGCTTTATGAGAATCTGGTATGCGTGCGAGAACCTCCTTAGAGTTGCTTGTCCATTTGACAAGATCAATTTGGCCTCGCTTGAAAGCTGAATAAGCTCTTCACAAAGCGAAATTGCTAGCGGAGCGGATATGACACTTCAGGCAAGGTCATCCATATACAAAGCGGAAGTGTAGTATAGTATAGTGTAGCATAGCTTAGCATAGCATAGCATAGCGTAGCATAGCATAGCATAGCGTAGCATGGCGTAGCATAGCGTAGCATAGCGTAGCATAGCGTAGCATAGCGTAGCATAGCGTAGCGTAGCACAGCATAGCATAGCATGGCATAGCATAGCGTAGCATAGCATGGCATAGCATAGCATAGCATAGCGTAGCATAGCATAGCATGGCATAGCATAGCGTAGCATAGCATAGCATAGCGTAGCATAGCGTAGCATAGAATAGCGAGGCAAAGCATAGCGTGGCATAGCATAGCATAGCATAGCATAGCATAGCATAGCATAGCATAGCATAGCATAGCATAGCATAGCATGGCATAGCATAGCATGGCATAGCGTAGCATAGCGTAGCATAGAATAGCGAGGCAAAGCATAGCGTGGCATAGCGTAGCATAGCATAGTATGGCATAGCATAGCATAGCATAGCGTAGCATGGCGTAGCATAGCGTAGCATAGCGTAGCATAGCGTAGCATAGCGTAGCATAGCGTAGCATAGCATAGCATAGCATGGCATAGCATAGCATAGCGTAGCATAGCATGGCATAGCATAGCATAGCGTAGCATGGCGTAGCATAGCGTAGCATAGCATAGCATAGCGTAGCATAGCATAGCATGGCATAGCATAGCGTAGCATAGCATAGCATAGCATAGCATGGCATAGCATAGCATGGCATAGCGTAGCATAGCGTAGCATAGCATAGCATAGCTAATTAGTCCTTTATCTTACACAGTTTTAGCACCCACCTTGATCTGTTGAAGAACAGAACAACAACAAGACGTAATACAATGAGAAGTATGTAACGTAGGTACGGTACCGATAATCACATACCCAAATACCGTCTCAATAGCGGGCGGTAAATCATATCGCTCACTACGTACTATTTTAGTTACTTGCAAGAGCGGAAATATTGAAGCTCCGATCAAAAGATCAACGCCTGCCGGATTCGCAAACTCCGCGTCTGCCAGCGGCAATTACTCGTGGTGAGTGAGTGATGCTACGTCTACATTAGCGTTCGGCAATGCGTCCGTGATACGCTCCACGATAAGCGAAGAAATGTTAAAATTAATATCCCTATCAAAATGCGAATGTATTTTAATATCTACGGAACCCTTGCAATGTTTTTCTGACCCGCCGATTCCTTTGACCACTGAACTAGTATTTCTAAAGTTATTCCACAATCCGAGGCGTTTGAAACATTCCAATGTTATTAGATTGGTCTGAGACGCGCTATCGAGTAGACAACGTACCATGTGCGGCGACCCATTAACATCATAAACGATAACTTGCGCTGTCGCTAACAGAACAGTCTTAGACGTCATACACCGCGGCTTAGCACTGCTCTGATCACTACAAGCGCGCGAAGGCCGTCCGCACGTGCACGCCGCCCGCGCAATGGATGTCGTACACAACGATATTTCATTGTGGATCGTGGGAGGCACAGTTATCGTAGCCTGCACCTGCGACGTAAGTGTGTCAAGGTTAGCGGCTTGGCTTGACAACGGGCTACCTTTATCGAAATGTAACAGTGAATGGTGTCGTTGATTACATGAGCGGCATCTCGTTCTACTAGAACAATCACTCGTTTTATGCTTTATACTTAAGCAATTAATGCAAGCTTTGTTATCTTTTACACATTTGAAACGAGCGGTCGGATTTAAATTATTAAAAGCGGGACATTTATAGAAATGGTCGTGCACTATATTACTGCACAGACACTTCTGTGAATTATTACTATTAGATTCCGAGCATGTTACGTAAGATTGTGGATTAGGGACCGAGTTATTATTACTATTTCGCGCTTTATTCAACCTTTGTTTGCTGCTGTTAGTGTTAGACGGGCTAGGTGAACTAGACTGTGTATTATGAAATATTCGACACTGATATTTGATGAACGAAATAAAACTATCTAGTGAAGGTATTTTATTATTGCGTTCCGTCATCTCGAAAGCACGAATTGTATCAGTGTCAAACTTTTTTAAAGCGAGTTGAAGCAACATAAAGTCGGAAAGATCTTCTAATTTTAAGTTCCTAAGAGGGTTAACCGCGGTTACGAAGTTATCTATAAACAGCCGGAAATTCGAGACAGATGCTGCACCGGACAGTTTAAGATTTAAAGCTTGGTCAAAGTAGGTTGACGCTAGGACGCGCGTGTCTTGATATCTATCAAGTAGTGACTGAAATATGACCTGATAATTCTCAGCACTGGGTGTGACACCTGCAAATACGGACTGGGCCTTCGGTGACAGTTTACCTATTAAATAGTACAACCTGTCAGCATCTGTCAGAGAACCATTATCGTGCACTGTAGACTTAAAACTCGCATAGAATAACGGCCAGTTTCGTATATCGCCATCAAACGACATAATCTTGGCGGTAATCTCGGCGTGCGGGCCGCGGCAACGGGCTGTGCCGAACATTTACCCTACAATTGCGATTGTATACGCTTAATAATACAATAAAGATCTTCGAATGAGGTGTACGCCTGATAATTAATTCGGTTTTTCATCAGGATTGATAGAAAGTAATCTTGTGTTATAATCGTCTAACAACTTATGAAAATCTGTTCGAATATTATCTACTGTCGTACACTAGCTAAGGAATGATTCCCTATTACTATCGGAAATAGCGGCGATTTTTGAGCGCTCATAAATGTTTTGAATACGCTCAAATAAAATATTGCGTTTTGCTTCTAAGATTGTCATCTCTTTGTCTTCCGACACGCGTGACTTCTTTTGTTGTGACATGCTTACGTAAGTATAAGCTAATGAGACCGAAACAAAATAAGAATATCTAATATACCTATTATTTTACCTAAGTAGGCTAAGTAGGCAACACTTTAGAGCTGTGGAATTAAAAGTTGCTCGAAATATGAGATTTACAAGACAACTATGATAGTTCCAGAAATAATAATTGAGTAAGTAGGTAGCTACATCTTAATATATAAAATCCTTGCGTTACTGACTGACTGACAGACACGCTACAGCCCAAACTACAGGTCACAAGAAGATGAAATTTAGCATGTATGTTTCTTGAGGAGTGTAGGGTAGCACTAAGAAAGGATTTTTGAAAACTCCACCCCTAAGGGGGTAAAACTGGGGGTCAAAGTTTGTATGAAACTTTTTATTCCTTCAATGGATTGACTCTAAACTTTGTATGTTCGTTCCTCAAACGACGATAGTGAATACTAAGAATTATTTTCTGGAAATTCCTCCCCTAAGGGGGTAAAATAGGGAGTCAAAGTTTGTATGTATCTTTTAATCTCTCTAATGGATTGACTACAAACTTTGTATATTTGTTCCTTATACGACGATAGTGAACACTAAGAATATGTTTTTTAAAAATTCCTTCCCTCAGAGGGTAAGATAGGGGTCAAAGTGTGTTACTTATTATTCCTTCAGTGGATTGACTTCAAACTTTATATATTGGTTTCTCAAATGATGATAATGGACACAAAAAATTTGTTTCTTTGGAAATTCCTCCCCTAAGGGGGTTAGATAGGGGTTCAAAGAGTGTATGAAACGAAACTTATTATTCTTCAAGTGGATTGACTTCAAACTTTGTATATTGATTCCTCAAATGACGATAGTGAACACTAAGAATTCGTTTTTTTTTTATTCCTACAATCAGGGGGTAATATAGGGGGTCAAAGTGTGCATGAAACTTATTATTCTTTCAGTGGATTGATTTCAAACTTTGTATATTGGTTCCTCAAATAACGATAGTGAACACTAAGAATTAGTTTATTTTTAATTCCTACCCTCAGAGAGTATGATAGGGGGTCAAAGTGTGTATGAAACTTATTATTCTTTCAGTGGATTGACTTCAAACTTTGTATATTGGTTCCTCAAATAATAACAGTGAACACAAAAAAATTTTTTTTTGAGAATTCCACCCCTAACAGGTCAAGAGGCAAGATTGAGGGTCAAAGTTTGTATGTAAATTTTTATTCCTTTAATGGATTGTCTTCAAACTTTGTACATTGGTTACTCAAACGACGATAGTGAACACTAAGAATCAGTTTTGGAAAATTCCCACCCTCATGGGGTAAGATAGGGGTTCAAAGTGTGTATGAAACGAAACTTACTATTCCTCCAGTGGATTGACTTCAAACTTTGTATATTGGTTCCTCAAATGACGTTCGTGAAAACTAAGAAACAACTTTTCGAAGCCCCTATGGGGGGGGAGGCTGAAGAAAGGGTGTCCCATTTTCTAATATAAAAAAAACTTAAATGGATTCCAATGGATTCAATTGAAACTTTGTATATCGGTACCTCAAATGACGTTAGTGAATTCACCACTAAAACGGGGAGTTCAAAAAGGGGTCCCAGTTTGTAGGAGACTTTTAATTCCTTTTTTTGAATTTTTTTCATCGTCCCTGATGTGCATTTAAATATTAATTTTAGTTTCAGTTAGTGAAGATGAAGAGCGCTTAGATAAGTCTAAGCGCTCTTCATATTCACTAACTAAAATGTGGGATGGTTCTTTATATGACCAATATAAGCCAAAATACTTAGAACTTTGCTATTTTTATTTATTTTTAAGCACTTTTTATCAGTTATCTGCTTTGTCCAACTGCTGACAAAGGCTTCTCTCATTTCTTTTACCTAAAATACTAAGAAAGAGTTTTTGAACGTGGATAATTTATTTTAATTGTTTTTTCACAATGTCGCTGAGATATACAAATGTAAACTGCGACGGAATTCTTGACTCATTTAATTTTAATTAGCTTTTGCAAGCAGCTACGAAATTCCATGAAATTTTCATAGTTTGTTCGAGAGTTTTCATGAACCATTAGTAAAATACACATCTTAATCGATTCAGCCATTTTTAACTTTACCCAGAATAAATATACAGACAGAAAAACTATCTAAGTAAATCATTGGGGTACTGAAAACGGGTTAGCAACAATATGCAATTCAGTTATTTTGAGATTATAGACAGTTTGTTTATTTCTTTTATAGTCTCCTGTATCCCCGACGGGGTAGGCAGAGGTGTAATATTACACCCACATTTCGCCATGTTGCATATTAGCTCCCACATAATAGGGAGCGAGCCTATTGCCGTTACCGGGCACATTGGCAGACTCCGTGCTGCTTCTGAGAATCGGGAAAAACTCAGTAATAGTTTTGCCCGACCCGGGAATCAAACTCGAGATCTCCCGTTTAGCAGACGCATACGCTATCCATTGTACAACGGAGGCAGTCAAATATTATTTATTTGTATAATCTGTCTGTATATAAAATCCTTGCGTTACTGATTGATTAACAAACATGCTACAGCCGAAACAACTGAGCGCAAGTAGATGAAATTTAGCATGTATGGTCCTTGAGGTGTGTAGGCCCCTGCACTAAGAAAGGATTTTTGGAAATTCCGCCTCTAAAGAGGTTAAACTGGTTGTCAGAATTTGTATGAAACTTTTTGTTCCCTCAATGGATTAACTTCAAATTTTGTATACCTATTGGTTCCTCAAATGAAGACAGTGAACACTAAGAAAGTCTTTTTGGAAATTCTTACCTAAGTGGATAAAAAGGGGAGTCATAATTTGCTTAGAACCTTTTATGCCTTGAAAACCGAATTAAATTCAGTACAAAACGCTTTGAAAAATCTATTATATAACAAATTAGGCTCACCTTCATCATCTAACAGTGACCAGCTAGTCATTAGTTTACTTTGAAACCTAGCAAAAAGAGTTGCAGTTTTAGGTATTACAACTATATTTTGCCTAGAAACATTCTTACTGTTATCATTAAAGGAGATCTGTTGTCCGCAATGGTCTGAGTCTAACTGTCTAATAATTTGCTTGTCTCTTACTCTGATATCTGTAAATATATTATCTAGGCAAGTAGCTGTAGAAGAAGTAACTCTTGTGGGCTCTAAAAATAAGTTCTTCAGATTATATGATAGAAATAGCGCTTTCAATTTTGTACTAAGACTACTATTCTCCAATAAATTTTCATTAAAGTCACCGCACACAAAAACATTTTTATTTAATTTTGCAACTTTGTTTAATATCTCATCCATAATACGCTCGAAGCTATCATACAATGCTGAAGGAGGCCTGTATACACTTACTACAATATATCTCCTCAGTTCCACACAGGCTACCTCAATAATTCGCTCAACAGACAGACTTACAATATCATGACGCTCTCTTTAATTAAAATCATTGAGCCACCATGTACTGCTCGCTGCCGGCTAAACGAGCTTCCTACTATATGATTATTGAAATTGAACATGAACTGGTTGCTTTTTAGCCAATGTTCAGTGATGCAATATATATCAACAGCATTACAGTTCATAAACAATTCCATTTCTAAATCTTTATTAATCACACTTCTAATATTCTGATGTACCAATTTAATCAAATTTTTGTTATTATGTTCCAATCTTACCATAGCTAGAGGTGTTCTCAGAATTTAATTTAAATTATTATTATTATGATTGTCAATAATGGAATTGTTATATATTATATCAGGTTCAAGAAAATGTACTCTAACAATACTTGGGTCACTGAATAAATTGACTGCGCGGCTGGCGTAGTGGTTTAAGCGGCCGCCTCGCCGCTTGACACTGCGCCGAGTGCTGTGGGTTCGATTCCCACACAAGGCAACACTTTGTGTAATTCACAAATTGTTGTTTCGAGTCTGGGTGTTCATTGTGTCCGTTAGTTGTATGTTTGTAAAGTCCCCCGCGACACAGGATTTAGTCCTAGTGCGGGAGTTGTCTTTTTAAAAAAAGAAAAAAAAAAAAAAAAAAAAAAAAAAAAAAAGAAAGAAATTAATTAAAAGGTTATCAATTTAGATTTACAGTTGCACTTACATTTTACAGTCTTAATAACACTAGCATTACCGCTGAATACCTCTGAAAATAAGTTCTTGTTTACTGTGGTGTTGAGAGTCTGGATTGATTCCTCTTGTGATAAAATTGTCGTTTGGGCTTCATTCAGACTGGCCTCCAATAGTCGAGTAGATTGACTGTTAGCGAACATACATCTCATAAATATTACTGTGAGATATAAAAACAATTTGGCTCGGCCTACGATAAATTTAATATAATAGGTTATGTACAAAGAGTATTACGGTTAAAATATAAAGTATTTAAAACGGATTACGAGTGAATATCAAATAGAGGTACATTTTCAAACTATGTTAAATTTTAGACAGTGACAAGTCAATATTTCAAAAGTGTTCGCGGAATTTACCGAAAACTAGTTTTAATTGGGCGTGAGTTGAACTGAATTCATATAAACTGTCGGAACTATCTAATTCTTGTTCAAGTACTTGATTGGTATTCAGGATTCAATGGACCGTTCATTTTCCGAATACGATGATGGCTCAGGGGAATTAATGAACCTTTTACGTTATGTAACAAATTATTAATTTTATTTTTACAAAAGATTATTCTAGAACATTTATATATTCTATGATTATAGCATACCTACTAATATTATAAATGTGAAAATAAATACATAGCTGTCTCATATGGTTTCACGGTAGAACTTCTGAATGAAAAAAATTCTCATAGAAAAGGGGAATTATATCCCGAGCAAGAATAAAATTTTAGTACATACGCAATTTTCATTACGTTATTTCTGTTTTTAATGTACACCTAAACTTAAACAAATATTTCATCAAATCTGGTCAGAATTTTGAGTGAATCGCTTTATTGCGTCATAAATTCTGCTACAACGAATAATCATGTGTAAATCGAACTATAGATAAAATTTTGAATGAATGATTCGTTCATAAGAACACCTCTTTAACTAGAAGTAACATAAACTATACTGCAATTCAGTACATACGTGCGAGTATTCATCGAGATGTATTATAAAAATCAGAATGCACTGCGATAGTATGTATGTAATAATTGATAATAAAATAATAATAATACCACATTTTACGGATACGCATAGCTTGAACAATTAAACTGATGTTGTGCAATAGGATAATTCATATTTTAAAATAATATTCACTCATGACATTAAGATCCTTCGAAATAGTTAGTTATAGACGGTGTTCAAAGAGATGTTCACAGCATGAATGCATTAACTTGAAACATAATGTTGCGCCGTTGTTGAACCAATTAAGCAAAATTTTAAATTGTGTACTAGAGGATGCTACAGCGGAAGGAAAATAGTGTCAACTCACCTACAAAGTGGGGTAATTACCGCACTTTCCCTTGAGAGGCCCTCAAACTTTTCACATAGAATTGTAACAGTTTGTAATGATGATGCAAAACTTCCTGACGTATAAATTTTTTGTCATGCCGTAATAATTATAGTAGTAGCAGCTGGTAGTTTCTGCTATTGGCGCCTTAGCTCTCGTGACACTTACAAAATGAAAATGAAATGCAATGGTATCTAGCTTGTAAAAATATTATTCATTGTTTTATGTATTTTAATTTTTACCAGCTATAAATTTAGTTATGTATGCCATTCATTCAGCGTAGAAAATGTGTAAAACGACGTACGTTCTTTACGCTAGTGGCTTTAATAAATTCTTTTTTAGATCCAAGATATACATTTTTTAGCTTCTAAATATATGTATGAAGATAATACTGCGTACTAACTGTTAACACCGTTGTGACATAAAATAATACATTTGAGTTTATCAACGGGGTTTATTTATGGGGTGGGTGGCGTCGCGTCTCGCCGACGGAACTTTGAAATTTTGACAAATTACACTTGAGGATTACTCCGGGGGAATATGAAGAAAACCACGCATTCTCACAAATTACTGACTTGTGACAAATGTTCCCGCAGATGACCTGCAATTTATTCGGCTCGCCGAGAAATCTAGCTAATCTCACCAGTCGGCAAAATAATAATACTACGTTAATGAACGGACGTGCAAGACTTGAATGCGTTAACTTAACAACATATTATGTCTCAATGACTACTAACACTTGTAACATAAACAATAATGTATGTTATACCATAAGTTTATTTCTTTCTGTTTATTATTATAATTTTTCACTCTCCTATTTTTACAGATCATGATGTATACGCATATTTGGGAACCTAGTTAAGTTTATAATACTATTGCTTATATATGTTTGCCACAGATGTACTAGATTCTGTCATGTGTGATTAAATAAATAAATAAATAAACTACTCTGACTTTCGACACGTCGACAGAATCTGTTTAGGTGAAATAATTTGGAACTGCGTGTAAACTGCAGTATAGTTATGATTTCTGGGCCTAACGGATAACGGATGCCTATATTGGTTTAACTATTAAATATCGATTTAATATAAAACCAGTTTAAATTTGGCGTCTTTGACATCCCGCATGCGTCTTACATTTTGCTTTTATCACTTTATCGGTTAACAATTAGGAAAGAAATAAATAAACAAATTAAAGGGTAGAGGGATATCGCTGCTTTCAGATCTGCAACTGACCGATAGATGTCAATACTTGTAAGTAGCTCCGCTATACACTATGTACATATTGTTACATAATATAAAGATGACATTCAATGTATTATTGCGTGAGTGTTTGCATACTACTTGGGCTTCTTAAATCAATAAGCTTCTTAGTAGCAAATTTTCCATTAAATATTGTATTTGGAAAACATATAATCACGGTTTATCAGATATACTAGAGGATGCCCGCGGTTACACCAGCGTTATTTAAGTCTACTGCTCCGCTCCCGTCACTCACAGCGCGATATTATATAGCCTATAGCCTTCCTCGATAAATGGGCTATCTAACACTGAAAGAATTGTTGAAATCGGTCCAGTAGTTCTTGAGATTAGCGCGTTCAACCAAACAAACAAACAAACTCTTTAGCTTCATATATTACCTACTATAAGATTTACCTGCTGTGGGTGGCAATTAAAGGCACATTGTAAATTATATAACGGTCTTACAGTACTTTGTACCCTTAGTACGTGTACTGCGATACTTGTTTTATATAATTTATATCAGCGTCTATTGCGGTTTCCAAGGCAGCGAACCGGTTTTCCAGTTTTAGCTGGAATGTTTCACATCCAACCACGGATTGGAGGAAATTTGGCCGGACCGTAGACTTCATAAGGCGAACGCGTTCAAGCTTATAATTGATATTTAAAGTGCCTCGTACGAGGCGGTGATCACTTCCGTGCGAATATGGTTAGACAAGAAAACGAGCATCAGGACC
Source organism: Euclidia mi (assembly GCA_944739405.2). Taxonomy (NCBI): domain Eukaryota; kingdom Metazoa; phylum Arthropoda; class Insecta; order Lepidoptera; family Erebidae; genus Euclidia; species Euclidia mi. Next base: position 49,571,965 of record OX123182.2, on the reverse strand, counting down.
CGAGTCAAAATATTTGTATGCAAATAGTATAAAACATGGATCATGACGATGTATCTACAAACTAACATGTCTTAAACATTTAATTAAGAAACACCGTCGTATTTGTAACCTATTCCTTACGATGTTCGGTGCATCTGTAGATATTACATCGCCGTTAAAAGTTCAATTTAATGAACGCGGGACAGAGCTGTCTCACCGTAAATCTGTGTCGGGGAGTCTCCGAGACCACACCGAGTCTTTTGTCACTTGTCCACAACCGCCCGCCGTTCTATCGTTTCCACGACAAAAGACAACTCAGTAGTTCAACAGCGCTATTGGCTTAAACACCAAACATAAAACTTGAAAAAGAAAATGTACATTGAGTCGGAGTGCAACCGGCATATGTGCCACAAACTGCCTGACCTCATGCGACAAATGTACGATTACGTTCTTTTTTAAATTACATTGCCTTGTTGTTTTTACATACTACCTTTAATGTTACCAATAAAAAAACCAAATGCCCACCAATGCCATCGATTATTATGACATACTTTAGGGCTAGCGCATACATACAACTTTTAGTCGAATAACTATTTTGTTGTGTATCATATGTTTAAAAGAATATATTGAAGCGCACATATTGTCAACTCGATAGTTGCTCGACAAAAAAGTCAAAAAGCTTATCGATTTGCTTTTGATTTAAAAGTTGGACAACTATCATCAAGCGCTCAATTAGTATTGCATTGTATTGATGTGCGCAGACCATCGACTTAACAGTCGATCCGCGACTGACTGCGACTGCCAATCTCGTATAAGGATTTGAAGCGGCGCCACGTTTCTATCTTCTTTTTTTAGTTCTCTTAAAATTTCTATAAAGCAAAGCACAAACTAAAACTTTCTTGTTAATTGACATTGTTTGTAAACACCTTGATTCGAGTGTTGCTGAATAAAGACTGGTCGATTTGAGGAAATAAAAAAATCGATTATATGCGCACTTCCATCAACTAAACTGTTTGGTTGAGTAGAAATCACGAAAAGTACAAAACTCGACGAAACAGTTTAGTCGATGCAATAGTTGTATGTATGCGCTCGGCCTTTGAGTAGAAGACAGTAAAGTTACTAGAAGGGTTAATAATGCATGCTGCTTATATATATCAAGTTTAGTTGCCCTTATAGCTCAAAGTCCATTCACCACACAGTTCAACTTACTTATTAACACTTGCGATGTATGACTAAGGAAATTCAAGTTTCGCCTGTAGTAGGAATACTCTATTTTACATTGGTTGTAGTAAGACGGCGTGGCGTACGAAATGTTCGTTAATCACAGCGAATAGCGATCGAAGTTCCTCTAATACAGCATTTACTGGATTTAGAAGGAATTTATTCTTTATTCAAATCTCTAAGCTTTTAAATCCATTATTGCTTAATAGCAGAGCCTTTGAAATTTAAGTGGCGAAGGGCTCTTTAATAAATGGCCATTCGATTGATCAGTTAGGCTTTTCATGGGCCTCTTCAATATGCATTCCTTTGTTCTTTGAACATTTGAAGGACATGTTTAGTCGATCGTTTCTGCTACAAATGAACAGTAAAGCTATACATTCATCCCTGAATTAATACGGGACGGGGCATTTCTATGTAGTAATATAACGCAGCCCATTAATGGCGTAGTTAAATAGACACAGTGGAATATATCCGAATTACACACACTGACTACTGTAGACATCAAATACTATTTAATCATTTTGACTGCTTTTGTGCTGTAGTGTGGTTTAGTGTTCGGATCGTTACTGCTAGTATGTAACATGTCATGGATCGAGACAATACTTTGTGTATTTTACAATATTTTTATACATTATACTTATTTTTTTTCTTATTAGGATGTTTAATTATCATATTTTCCAGGGTTGACGCGAAACAAAAAACTACGCTTAAAAGACAGCCATCTTTAAGAAACTGTTCTGGGCGTATTTTTCTTGTAATTTAATACGTTGTAACTGAGTGTCTTTGAATAACTACTTTTTAGGTAGGTACTTTTTGTGTTGATTGTGCTGACTATCATGTTGATTAGAGGAAACTGGCTTGACATTAGTGTGTCCAATGTGAGCCTTAGTAAAGGATCATTTTTAGGCAAGAAAAGTCCACGACAAACTCCACATGAGAACTTTGCATCGCATCAAAGACCGCAATGTGTCTCTGGAAGTGGGACAAAGTAATCCTGACTTAGTGAAGTATCGGGTTAAGTCCAGGATTTGTAGTAATTTCAATTTTAAGATCAGTTTTGTAAGGAACGTCTTAGACTCTTGAGTAGCGGTGCATGTCCCTATATATCCGGCGCTTATACGTACTTCGCCATTCCCCTGACGTCTACTGCCGTTTAATGTTGATTCCTGGCCACTTGCGATTCCTAATAGTTCCATTAGCGGCTAGCTTCCGGCATACTTACATATTTTACTTTTTTTTAAGACTTCCTCTCATTAAAAACGAACGGCGTTAAATTGCAGTCTAGCTTATTTTATCTGGCGAACCATATCTACCTACCTATATATAATATCATCCATAATTTTACATAAACGCTATGTTTAAAAATGTATACGGCTTTGTAAAGTGATTAGCTTTATATAATACGTGAAGCCTAGAATACCTTATGCTTGGTAATAGTAATTCAGAAATAATTCAAATGCTAATTACTTCGGTTAAATACTAGCGCTTAGTTGTTTAAAGCTTAAGGTAATGAGTATAGTCAGTGAAAAATGAAGACTTGGGATTAGGTTTACTTCAATGGGTCAGAGCCCATTCGTCCCCTAAAATTCGTCCCCTAAAATTCGTCCCCTAAAATTCGTCCCCCAGCATAAAAGTTGTGGATTCGGCCCCTATATAGGTGCCCATTGGTCTCCTGGTAGGGGACCAATTAATATTTTAATAAAAAATATTATTTTTAAGGTACCCATTCGTCCCCTCTAATATATATACAATATAAGTTAAAGATTCGGCACCTATTCAGGTGCCTATTGGTCCCCTGAGATAAAATTAGCTATATTTTACATAAGAAACGGTTAACATAGTACACTTGTGAACAGTTTATTAACGGAATTAATTTAATAAATCATAACAGATCATTGAAAAAGAGCTATGATGAATGATAATTCGTTATGATAATAATATAACCTGTCGATAGGCTTACGATGTAATATTGTCTCTCTACGAATGGCTTGTTAAAAAAACGGGTTACAAAATAGATAAGGTGTTTTGTTTGTATGTTATGGCTACCTTGGTGACATATTGGTTCTTGAAAGTGACTGCGAATACGAGACTGTTCAATGTGTCGTTGGTCTTTCATTGAATGAAGTTCGCCTAACGAAATAAACAATACTGTTAATATTATAATAATAATATTTTTAACATAATAGGGTAGTTTCCAGGGTCAAAATAATTACATTTTATTAAGTCCATATTTTAGATTATAAAGAAATATTGGACACGTATTTTTTCTTTTTTCGATTAAATATAAATTAACAAAGATATAGCCCATTAAAGTTACGTGTGACGTCATCTAGTGCGAAAAAATGCAGCACGGCGTGACGTTATACGTAACTTTAATAATATCTTGGTCATTTTTGGTTTAATTTACAAATAAAAAAATACGTATCGCTTATTTTTGAATAATCTAAAAGACGAACTTATAAAATTTTTTTCGTCAACTAGCCTATTGAATCGAATTATCTCATTTGAATCCTGGAATATGATTAGTATTATTTTTGATGGTAATTCACTTTATGGTGGAATACTTCAGTCATATTTTGACTAAAAAGTCAAAACTAAATTATTTACTCCTAAATATGTATAGCATTTTTTTATCCGCAATTATAATTTTATCATATTAGTGGATGTTATTATGTTCTTGTATTCTTTTTTCGTTTTAGCTCAATGTGGAGTCGTTGTCACTCTTTTAATGTAGGTACAAAAATAATGAACGTTCTAAAATTAATTATGTTTTGCTCCAAAAATTGCGTTAAAATTAGTAAGTACTCTCCAGATGTGAGCGGGGTGTGGCATGCCGAAGCGGGAGGGGTAATCTTAGCCAGAGTATCTGCGCGCGAGCAAATAACAAAGGTGTAGCCCAAAACAATACACGCTCGATTAAAGGACTTGCACCTGATTGGCTAACACCAGTACTAGACAACTTCGGCGTATTTATTCCAGGAATGTGTTACTACATCGAGGGGTACGGGAGTGCCCCCGCCAAGTCGAGCAAAAAAGCGGCACGGCCGTACCATCCTTTTCTCGAAGCAATTCAGGCCATTTTCGACCCCTTATAACTTCGTTGTGGCTAAAACTAGAAGCCTGTTTTTTTAGTACCCAAGCAGGCATTGTATATATATTGTATATTTCAAATAATTTGAACCAATAGTTTAAGAATTATAACGAGTCAATTTTCGTGATTTTGTCACTCACTGACCGATCATCAAAAGTCTAAGGCACTTCTAGCAGACATAGAAGCTTCAATTTTAGAACACAATTAGTGTTTAGTGTATGAATCAAGGAAAAACTAAAACATTTTTCAATTTCAGTCCAGTTTTCGACATACATCAACAGCATAAATAACTTTGTAATCCCATATTAACATATAAGATTACATAATTACTTTTGCAGTTAGGGCTTTAATTAAGAAAATTCGTTGTTGGTGTACAAGAAGTAGAAGGTACCGGAAAGGGAAAAGTAGGACTATCTGCAAAAAGGAATGAGATCCCATAAAAAAACAATACTAGGCAAAAAACCAAGTCTCGCTACCGTAAAAAGCTGTGAGATCCATGTAATACCAAGTCGGTTCATTAAAAATCTTTAATGTTTTAAATAAATAGATTGACTTGGCAATCGCACTAAACAAACTAATTAATATATGTACCTATGTATTACTTATGAGATATATTGTGTTTTCATGCGATGGCCGAGTTAATCTATTTATTTAAAACATTAAAGATTTTTAATAAACCGACTTGGTATTACATGGCTCTCACAACTTTTTACGGTAGCGAGACTTGGTATTTTGACAAGTATTGTTTTCTAATGGGATTTAGTTTATATCACTTATATTTGCAAATCCAAGCGTACTGATTTTTATACTGTCTCGAGTGAAAGTTTACTCATAAGCGTATCCTGTAAGATTACTTATTAAGGACGCGTTTACGCTTGTATCAAAAAACCACATATTTCCGGTACATTTTACGACAATTTTAGATAATAACTAATAAAACTAATGATTACGATAAATTGATTACTTTTTTATCTATAAATCAATTTGAAAATAAATAAAAAATATTTAATTAATATTAATGTAAAATCGATTCGAAACGGCCTCTTAAATCAAAAATAGGCATATACTGCTATTTTTGGGTACAATTTTCTCTCTATTTTAACATTTATTTAGATTTTCAAAGATAGAATAGGGTAGTAAATATAGTCAACTCAAAAACAATTTGATTTTTTTTTTCAAAATATTGTAAATTGACTCAAAAAAAGCAAAAAATCATCTTACATTTTTCTTCTATTTTGCTCGCATACGTGTGTCTTAATGTGTGGCAATAAGGTTCGTTTTATTTAGCCACTTTCTTGATTTATATATCCAAATTCTGCAATGAGATCTCAGTCTGCGCTTGAGCGCCGTCGGGAGTGGACTCTACGTCGCTTGTCGCTGCAGCCCGAAGACGAAAAAAGCAATATACGAATACAAAATATTCGCTAAAATCAATTTGATACTTCTCGTATTCTGTGCGAATTACGTACAAGTAAATTTCTTTTGTATAAATGGACATTATTACTTTATTTTCTCCGTTATGTTGAGTCAGGATATATTTCGGTATTTAGATATTATTTTGTTTCTTGCGTTGAAATCTGGTAAGATTATCTGGACTGATGGTATACCATCCCGTTCAAGTGTTGCGACTGGAACTCATAAAAGAGTAGACCTAGTTATGCCAGGTTGGGGCTCATTTTATTTGTTTTGGTGAGACCCTACCACTGGTACTAGTGAAGTAACCTTCCAAGGTTATTCGATGACTCTTGCTGGTACTCATATGTGAGTAAAGCTACGCATGCCGAGTTTGGGCTCATTTTGTTTGTACATAAGAGACCCTACCACTGGAACTTATGAAGTAACCTTCCAGGGTTATTCGATGACTCTTACTGGTACTCATATGTGAGTAGAGCTAGGCATGCCGAGTTTGGGCTCATTTTGTTTGTACATAAGAGACCCTACCACTGGAACTTATGAAGTAACCTTCCAGGGTTATTCAATGACTCTTGCTAGTGCTCATGTGTGAGTAGAGCTAGGCATGCCGAGTTTGGGCTCATTTTGTTTGTACATAAGAGACCCTACCACTGGAACTTATGAAGTAACCTTCCAGGGTTATTCAATGACTCTTGCTGGTACACATGTGTGAGTAGAGCTAGGCATGCCGAGTTTGGGCTCATTTTGTTTGTACATAAGAGTTCCTACCGCTGGAACTTATGAAGTAACCTTTCAGGGTTATTCAATGACTCTTACTGGTACTCATATGTCAGTAGAGCTAGGCATGCCGAGTTTGGGTTTATTTTGTTTGTACATAAGTAACCCTACCACTGGAACTTATGAAGTAACCTTCCAGGGTTATTCGATGACTCTTGCTGGTACTCATATGTGAGTAGAGCTAGGCATGCCGAGTTTGGGCTCATTTTGTTTGTACATAAGAGACCCTACCACTGGAACTTATGAAGTAACCTTCCAGGGTTATTCGATGACTCTTACTGGTACTCATATGTGAGTAGAGCTAGGCATGCCGAGTTTGGGCTCATTTTGTTTGTACATAAGAGACCCTACCACTGCATTTTATAAAGTAACCTTCCAGGGTTATTCAATGACTCTTACTGGTACTCATATGTCAGTACAGCTAGGCATGCCGAGTTTGGGTTCATTTTGTTTGTACATAAGTGACCCTACCACTGGAACTTATAAAGTAACCTTCCAAGGTTATTCGATGAATCTTGCTGGTACTCATATGTGAGTAAAGCTACGCATGCCGAGTTTGGGCTCATTTTGTTTGTACATAAGAGACCCTACCACTGGTACTAGTGAAGTAACCTTCCAAGGTTATTCGATGAATCTTGCTGGTACTCATATGTGAGTAAAGCTACGCATGCCGAGTTTGAGCTCATTTTGTTTGTACATAAGAGACCCTACCACTGGAACTTATGAAGTAACCTTCCAGGGTTATTCGATGACTCTTACTGGTACTCATATGTGAGTAGAGCTAGGCATGCCGAGTTGGGGCTCATTTTGTTTGTACATAAGAGACCCCACCACTGGAACTTATGAAGTAACCTTCCAGGGTTATTCAATGACTCTTGCTAGTACTCATGTGTGAGTAGAGCTAGGCATGCCGAGTTTGGGCTCATTTTGTTTGTACATAAGAGACCCCACCACTGGACCTTATGAAGTAACCTTCCAGGGTTATTCAATGACTCTTACTGGTACTCATATGTCAGTAGAGCTAGGCATACCGAGTTTGGGTTCATTTTGTTTGTACATAAGTAACCCTACCACTGGAACTTATAAATTAACCTTCCAGGGTTATTCGATGACTCTTGCTGGTACTCATATGTGAGTAGAGCTAGGCATGCCGAGTTTGGGCTCATTTTGTTTGTACATAAGGGACCCTACCACTGGAACTTATGAAGTAACCTTCCAGGGTTATTCAATGACTCTTACTGGTACTCATATATCAGTAGAGCTAGGCATGCCGAGTTTGGGTTCATTTTGTTTGTACATAAGTAACCCTACCACTGGAACTTATGAAGTAACCTTCCAGGGTTATTCGATGACTCTTGCTGGTACTCATATGTCAGTAGAGCTAGGCATGCCGAGTTTGGGCTCATTTTGTTTGTACATAAGAGACCCTACCACTGGAACTTATGAAGTAACCTTCCAGGGTTATTCGATGACTCTTACTGGTACTCATATGTGAGTAGAGCTAGGCATGCCGAGTTTGGGCTCATTTTGTTTGTACATAAGAGACCCTACCACTGCATTTTATAAAGTAACCTTCCAGGGTTATTCAATGACTCTTACTGGTACTCATATGTCAGTACAGCTAGGCATGCCGAGTTTGGGTTCATTTTGTTTGTACATAAGTGACCCTACCACTGGAACTTATAAAGTAACCTTCCAAGGTTATTCGATGAATCTTGCTGGTACTCATATGTGAGTAAAGCTACGCATGCCGAGTTTGGGCTCATTTTGTTTGTACATAAGAGACCCTACCACTGGTACTAGTGAAGTAACCTTCCAAGGTTATTCGATGAATCTTGCTGGTACTCATATGTGAGTAAAGCTACGCATGCCGAGTTTGAGCTCATTTTGTTTGTACATAAGAGACCCTACCACTGGAACTTATGAAGTAACCTTCCAGGGTTATTCGATGACTCTTACTGGTACTCATATGTGAGTAGAGCTAGGCATGCCGAGTTTGGGCTCATTTTGTTTGTACATAAGAGACCCCACCACTGGAACTTATGAAGTAACCTTCCAGGGTTATTCAATGACTCTTGCTGGTACTCATATGTGAGTAGAGCTAGGCATGCCGAGTTTGGGCTCATTTTGTTTGTACATAAGAGACTCTACCACTGGAACTTATAAAGTAACCTTTCAGGTTTTTCAGGTTTATTCGAAGACTTTTAGTGGTTCTCATATGTGAGTAGAGCTAGGTATGTTCCAGTGGTAGGGTCTCTGATGCTCATACAAAATGAGTCCAAACTCGGTATGCTTAGCTCTACTCACATATGAGTACCAGCAAGAGTGATCGAATAACCCTGGAAGGTTACTTCATAAGTTCCATTGGTAGGGTCACTTATGTACAAACAAAATGAGCCCAAACTCAGCATGCCTAGCTCTACTCACATATGAGAACCAGTAAGAGTCATTGAATAACCCTGAAAGGTTACTTCATAAGTTGCAGTGGTTGGTTCTCTTATGTACAAACAAAATGAGCCCAAACTCGGCATGCCTAGCTCTACTCACATATAAGAACCAGCAATAGTCATCGAATAACCCTGGAAGGTTACTTCATAAGTTGCAGTGGTTGGGTCTCTTATGTACAAACAAAATGAGCCCAAACTCGGCATGCCTAGCTCTACCCACATATGAGTACCAGCAAGAGTCATCGAATAACCCTGGAAGGTTACTTCATAAGTTCCAGTGGTAGGGTTACTTATGTACAAACAAAATGAACCCAAACTCGGCATGCCTAGCTCTACTGACATATGAGTACCAGCAAGAGTCATCGAATAACCCTGGAAGGTTACTTCATAAGTTCCATTGGTAGGGTCACTTATGTACAAACAAAATGAGCCCAAACTCAGCATGCCTAGCTCTACTCACATATGAGAACCAGTAAGAGTCATTGAATAACCCTGAAAGGTTACTTCATAAGTTGCAGTGGTTGGTTCTCTTATGTACAAACAAAATGAGCCCAAACTCGGCATGCCTAGCTCTACTCACATATAAGAACCAGCAATAGTCATTGAATAACCCTGGAAGGTTACTTCATAAGTTGCAGTGGTTGGGTCTCGTATGTACAAACAAAATGAGCCCAAACTCGGCATGCCTAGCTCTACTCACATATGAGTACCAGCAAGAGTCATCTAATAACCCTGGAAGGTTACTTCATAAGTTTCAGTGGTAGGGTCTCCTCATGTACAAACAAAATGAGCCCAAACTCGGCATGCCTAGCTCTACTCACATATGAGTACCAGTAAGAGTCATCGAATAACCCTGGAAGGTTACTTCATAAGTTCCAGTGGTAGGGTCTCTTATGTACAAACAAAATGAGCCCAAACTCGGCATGCCTAGCTCTACTCACACATGAGTACCAGCAAGAGTCATTGAATAACCCTGGTAGGTTACTTCATAAGTTCCTGTGGTAGGGTCTCTTATGTACAAACAAAATGAACCCAAACTCGGCATGCCTAGCTCTACTCACATATGAGTACCAGCAAGTGTCATCTAATAACCCTGGAAGGTTACTTCATAAGTTCCAGTGGTAGGGTCTCTTATGTACAAACAAAGTGAGCCCAAACTCGGCATGCCTAGCTCTACTCACATGAGAGTACCAGTAAGACTCATCGAATAACCTTGGAAGGTTACTTCACTAGTACCAGTGGTAGGGTCTCACTAAAACAAATAAAATGAGCCCCAACCTGGCATAACTAGGTCTACTCTTTTATGAGTTCCAGTCGCAACACTTGAATGGGATGGTATACCATCAGTCCTCATAATCTTACCAGATTTCAACGCAAGAAACAAAATAATATCTAAATACCGAAATATTATATCCCGAATCAACATAATGGAAAAAATAAAGTAATAATGTCCATTTAGGTATATAAAAATAAGAAACTTATTTGTACGTAATTCGCACAGCCAGGCCTATAACACATAGATACATATCACAAAAAATTCTAAGTCTCAAAGTTATTTAGTTGAACTACATTTCCGCAAGTTACCGTACGTAGTACGTACTGTTGCCGCCGTGTCGCTGTAGTGACGCGATTTTGTACCTACTAATTTTGTAAACGCGTCCTTAAATTTAATTAGTGAGTGAAGTGATCAGTGCATGTACGTGAAGGAAAAATACGTAAGTTCTACTAATTACCTACATCCCTATTTCAAAAGACTTACATGTATATAATTGGAACGATGACACAGAAAAAAAAATTCAACTGCTGCTCGTTTTTAATAGTTACTATTAAATACTTTATTTTATTTTAAGGTAAAACATAGATTTTTAGTATGCTACTGTATATGCACTCACATAATTTTCTATTTTTGTATGATAAAATATTACTTTTGACGTGACAACGTCTTATAAATTGGTTTGCCGGGTGACACTTCAAGAAACTGCGTTACGCTCCGCTCACGTTATGCGCTCACAATGAGAGCGAGTGAGAGGCACGCGTCCCGCCTAAGAGCGAGAGAGACAGACATAAAAAGTGAAAGGCACGCGTCTTTCATCCTTCTTCCTACTATACGAATGAATATTCACATTAAAATTATTTTACCACTCAAAGTCGTTGTCACGTAAAACTTTCGCCCGTATACCGACTTTACAGGCAACCAATTTTTTTCAACTTTTTCAGTGATTTTCATATCTATATAGAGTAGATAAATAGTTTGTTTATTAATCGATTCAATCACACCATCATATATAAAACAGCATGTTTTGATAATATGTTGATTTGATTTATTTTGCATTAATTCGTTTGGATGTTTAGAAAGCAAGGGACATACGATTTGACATAAATGTGCTGTGAATACAACATCTTAAAACTCTTGTTTGAATATAGTATTCGAAGATAAATGTTTTACATATCTGTTAAAAAGTATAATAACAACTTATATTAAATAAATGTTTTTACGGTTATTATAAATTAAATAATCATACATGTCTATGAAGACATGTATGTTTATTTAATTTATAATAAGCATATTATAGTTAAAGTATGCATATTATGTCGAGGAATGTTATTATTTGGTGGTGATATCTACCGAATTAATATATTTTTTATTTTACCCTTTTCTGCGCGACTGTACCAGGACTACCAAGCTGCAGTATACACATATACATGTACTTATATTAGAAGAATTAATAAAAATAAATATTCTTCAGGGGACGAATGGGCACCTCAAAAGTTCCAGGGGACGAGGGGGCACAGGGTGCGAATCTTAGGGGACGAATGGGCTCTGACCCACTTCAATGTTAATATCTTTTTAAGCTTCCCTACGTAATAAGGTTAATATATGTATTTAAAATGAATTAATTTTAAGGTGATAGCATTAAATGATTATTTTGTATATTAGTTCCTTTCATATATTACGTATGTACTAGTCGTCGCCAGCGGCTTCGCCTGCATCAATTATACATATAAACCATCCTCTTGAATCATTCTATCTAACCGCATTAAAATCTGTTGCGTAGTTTTTAAGATTTAAGCATACATAGGGACAGACAGACAGAAGACAGACTTTGTTTTATACTATGTAGTGATGTTTTATAGTATAACACTTTCAGAAGGTGATCGTATCTGTTTTTACGAAGACAGCTGTTTCATACATTTTGTCGAGGTTTAAGTTCTTTGTAGGGAACACCAAATTTTTGCGCGATTACGGCAATATCTAGGATAAAAGTTATTTGTAATAACGAGTAGGTACAATCACCTTTATGGGGTTTGTTATTATCTATAATAAGAAAACATTGTATAATTAAGTAATATGGCAATTTATTATTTGTTTATTTATTTATTTATGTGCTAATAAATAAATTAAAAGTAGTAAACTATAATGAATTTCCATATAACTTAATTATACAATGTTTTAATAACCACATCATATATATTTATACATTTAAGGTAAACATTTACAAGGCATTGCGTCTTAGAGGTACTTATGAAAATTACGGTATGCATAGCACTAAAAATAATTATGAAGTAAAACTATTTGGAATCTACTTAGTTATTTACAGTCAAGCAAACTACGTAATAAAATGGGATAAAAGTACGCATATAAATAAATAATATAGGTAGTCACTTCAAAAATAGTTAATGGGTCTTACAAATTAAAACGTATTGGGTACTCGAGTAAAGAAACTTATTTTGTAGACGAAATGAACTCACAAGCGTAATCTCGACACCACACCACCAGTTTTCAGAGTATGTCTTTATTTTAAATTATTCGGCCAAGAAATATTTTTATAAGTAACACTGGCTTGTCGCAAAAAATGCTTGGTAGGACTTGATGATAAAATTTATATCTGATCAAATCTAACATGGATTTCGTCCAAAGTTTTACGACTTCATTCAAATTGGACTTTAGCTACTTTTTGATTGACAAAGTCCTCGCTTCGTACCAATATCTTAGGGGTTACTACGATCTAAAGCCGGCCTAACAATTTAGAGACGCGAAAAATATTAGATTCTTGTGGTTTGTGGAAACAAGTAACACTTTCTCAATTGTCGAGCTCCTAAGTATATCCCACGCGGCAACCGTAATAGTGATGTGTACCTTTACCTATTTTCTATTTTCGGGGAGCCTTTGTGATAAACAGGGAGCAGAAGTTTTTTTTTTCTGCCGAACTAAATGACTCCATGTTGCCTGATGTTAAGCAGTCAGTGAAGTCCCATAGTGATTGAAGGCCTTGAGAAAAGCTTTTTCACGCCCCGCTTAAAGGACCCTGGATCATAAGTGGAGGGAAACACGTGGGCTGGTAAAGAGTTCCACATCTTAATGGTACGGTAGAGATAAGAGGCGCCGAACCGTTTGGTGCGTGACGGTATCTGTTCTATCATGTAAGAGTGGCACCTTATCCCAGCACGTGTCGTTCGGTATAGGAAAGGAGAGGGTGGGATTAGTTGAAAGAGCTCTTCGGAGCACTCACCGTGATAAATGCGATAGAAGACAGCCATTGAGGCCACGTCTCTGCGTAATTGCAGTGACTCAAGAGTCTAAGTGGCCTCTGGATCCCCAATGATACGGACAGCACGCCGCTGCAACCTATCGAGGGCGTCCAATAAGTACTGAGCGGAGCCATTCCAAAGGTGAGAGCAGTATTCCACGCAGGAGCGAACCTGGGTCTTGTATAACAGACACAACTGCTCCGGCGTGAAAAACCTCCTCACCAGTCGCAGTTTTACTTGCTGGAGTTGAATTTAATTTCAAAATATGATTTTTCAAAATATGTTATCGAAGCGAACTTTTAGTTAAGTTGATGAAAACTTTGAAGCGATATTTTAAACACTAATCTCATGAACTTTTCTAGGTTCCCTATAACTTGCTTGCATGACTATGACATTCTGGTTAATTTTATTAAATTTTTGGCGTCATCAATGTAAATTGTATGTTAAATGACGGAGATATATTGTTGTAATGTAAATAATAAAAAAAATTGAACAATATGCAATTTTATTATGCTTTTCATTACAACGAAACATGAAAACGTTAAAACCGCGAGACACAGTTATATAGTCAAATCATTATACATATATTACTTTCTTGACATTAGAAACAATATTTAAAATTTGGTGTCCCACAATTTAATTATTAAACTAAAATATAAGTGGAATACTTATACGCAGTACGTTGTACTTTAAATATGAAATACTTTAACAAAGTCAGCGAATATAATAATTCTTCACGTAAATGTGAAGTTATCTCAGACCCACAATTTGCACTTAATTGCAACGTAATCTGAATATGAGTTTCTACAGGAGCAAAACTACGAAGCTTTGCTTATACAGAAAATCAGAAACTTTGTTAAGTTCAGAAAACTATTTTTTTTTAAATAAATAGCACGTATCTGTATTTCCAAAGAGTGCATTACTTTAAGCTACCTGTAATAAGGAGCGAAAAGAAGAAGAAAATAAGAAGCGAGTTGAAGACAGTTACCATGCACATGTATTCTGAACATACAATTGTAGATACTTAAAAGCACAAACTGATAACAACGAAGCCAGTTAAAAATTGTTATTAAAGGTAAGATTGTTGTAACGTTTTATAATGAGTTTCTTTCAGAACTTAGTTTTAGTTTACCTTGAGTACTGAACTTTTATTACTTGATTTATTATAAGCAAGATGAGATAAAATAACTAAAGTTGCACTAAAGTTGCACGCGCACTTCTATACAATGTGAACTTAATCAAACGATTAAGTTCACATTGTATAGAAGTGCGCGTAATTGCTACTCCTGTAAAACGGATTTTACTAAAAAGCCATTTTGCAAGAGGCGGTAATTTAATAATTATGGATCAATTTCATGTAGGTGAAGTTATGGTGGAAATAATGATATACTATAATTTATTTTATGCATATTTTGTTTATTGTAGGAACTGTTCCATTTTACGTATAGTTGTTTGAAGCTCTCAACAAATAAAATGAATACACAAATGCTGAATACATATTATTAACTTGTGTACTCCGCATTTATTTTCAGCGTTCGACATAGAGGAAGCAGGCTTTTGATAATTTCGTATTGTTTATATTGCTATTTTATTTATATTTCTTATAGAGGCAAGTGGTGGGTAAACTTAAGCAAATTTTCTTAGATTAACAAGTAATATACGTCATCATTAACGCGTTTAATATCTTGAATTACCTCAGTGATCCGGTCATCAGATCAACAATTTATCAAAAGTCGATCAAAGTGCTAAAAAGTAAAGTTTTCCAATATTTGTTTCGGAAGAAGTGTAAGGAGGTGATCAGAAGATAAGAAGAATACTTGTTTTCGCGAGTTTTCCTTACCCTTTTTTAGAAGACGGCTCCCAGTCTATATCCCCTATTCTATCTATATATCTATATATTGTTGATGGCAATTATGAAAATACAAAATATATAGTTCATACTTACTTTCACTGTTAATATTTTCTCTTTTGAACGAATGCTCAAAATACCTATAAAGGATTAATTGCATTTAATCTTCTTTCTAAAGTCGAACATTCGACATAATGTGGCGATTTTCAAATAAATTACTTGCAAAGGTGAATCGTCTGAAAAGATAGTAGAAAAATTTATGTTTAAAATGAAAAAGCGGTGATAATAGGTTCAGTATCCTTTTCACCATTGTTTCACACACAATTTTGAATCCATGCTTTTTTGCAGGCATCGGTCAAATAGTCAATCGGCGAACACGATTGTTTTGCAATTTTAATATCTACGTTAGTAAAAATGCAATGCAATGTTAAACAGAGGCAGACCCCAAAAACGATGGCGTGATGATGAACTTTGACAGGAACTTTCCTAACTTGGCAGAAGGTAAGAGATGGTTGGAAGAGTGCAAGGGAGACCTTCGCCCAGCAGTGGGACAACATAGGTTTAAAAGAGATTGAAAATGCAGAATAATTGCATTTCGAATGTGTGTATGACGTTTCAGAAAAACTATTTGTGGAAGTGTAGTTTGTGAAAGCGATGATACGGATATGACAGAAAACGGATACGTTTTGACATGGCAGCTTCTGCTTGCGTTCGCATCAACCGCTGACGTTTACGCTCCATTTTTGTGACGGACTTTAAGCGTTCCAATTTGGATTTATTTCGTTATCATATTTGTTCATCAGATCCATCAAAAATAGTTTCATGCATGCTAATTGGTAAATACTGTACATGTGTGACAGGTAAGGATAAGTTGTAACGTAATACTCCTTATTACGTTATAATATCTCGCAGGCGCTTAACGCAGTGGTTGGAGTCAGCCTAGCCCGAGCATCGCTTCGCTAGGAATTATCACCATATAAGGTGACAGACCGATCACAGGCCGTCTGTGACTCATAGATCTATGGCTATTTAAGATGGATGCGCGATCTAAATCGGTTACTTTCCCTAGACGTCGCCACGCTAACACTCATAGATTATACAGATATACTGGTACAGATGCGCAACTCCCTCTAAGGAAAAAGTTCAGTAGGCATCCTCGACTCTAGATGGCGTACAAACAATTTTATTTTTATTCCGATCGTATAGATGGCGTTAGTAGTGGATTCGTTTTTCAAAATAAAATAAATGTTTAATTTCTATAAAATGACATTCATTAAAATGACAACTATTACGTAAAATATGCAATTTAAAAGTAAAAAAATATAAAAATCACAAAAAGTATTTCTAGATAAGCGTGAATTCGGACGGACTTTTAAGTTATGAGTCTACCACTCTCCCACTGCGCCACGCAGATCTTATCGATATTGGCAAAATTACCGTTCAGTTATCGCTACAGATATTTCTAGGTATATATGTAATTTTTTTCTTGCAATCTTCGGTAGATGGCGCTAATTTATATGAAATTTACCCATGTATGGAGCTTTCACGGCCATGCTAACACTACTTGACTACTGCCACGCATGTGTCCTGCCTTCTACTTCTATATCTACTGTCCCGCTGGGGGAGAGCATATTCTAGTTATCTGTGTGCCTATATGTTCTGTCTGTAGTATCTGTCTCTCCTAAGCATAACAGCCGATTTAGGGACAGCCTGTTCCTGACCGATTGTTGTGTAGGCTCTCGAGAAGTAGTCGGTAGGGAGATCTGCAAAGTAGCAACTTTCCAGTTCTCCCTACCGACTACTTCTCCCTACGGGGTCACACGTCTACGGGTCTACACCTGTCTTCTCCCTACGAGTTGCTGTTAGCTGCGACCTACGAGCTGCTGACGCCGTGCTTCTACCAGCCGCTGCCTACACATCAGCTCCTACCTACGAGCTTTCTACAGCTAGGCCACTGGCGCCTGACTGCACCACCCTGCACCTGGGCACTGCCGCTCAGCCTACATCAGCTGCACCGCCTGAGCTTCCGCTCAGCCTACCCCTCGACCACCGAGCTGCCTACCCAGCGTGCACTTCGGCCAGCTCACCGGCGACCCTTTCGAGCAGTCTACCCTGCGAGCGTCGGAGAGCAGCAGGAGTCTACACTCCAGCCTTCAGGCCAGTGCTTATTTAGTCGGCCATACTGTATGTAAGCGGTAGTGAGACATAATAAAAAACCTGTTCCTTCTAACAGTGTTTCTATTCGAACCCCGACAACCTACCTGAGAACACTACGTCTCAAAGTTAGCGTCTAAGTTGTCATACAACTTGGTATTTCGATAGAGAAAAACATCTTCAGACTCTGCGAGTTTAGATTGTCTATTCCGGAATATGTTTTAATGATGTTCAATATTACAAAGATACATTAACGGGTGTCAGGAGTTTAGTATGTTTCGCTTTTATACCAATTCTTATCACAATATTCTAATGATAACTTTTATTATGAGTAGTGTTCATTTTAAACTAACTACGATTATTTTCTTTACTGTTTATGGTCAGTCGGAACTAAGGAAACATGAGACTTATTGTATTTTTTTAGGAAATGTGATTCTGTAAAATCTCCTATAAATGTAAAAACCACGCAGATGGCTTTCATTCAATTTCCATTTCTGATTGTCATAGGTTTGATTGCAATATTTTGTGTGATTTACAAAATGTTATTTCTAGTCTGGCTATTCGTTGGATCCGTCGATTATATATGTATAATGCAATTATTGAAGAGTAATCAACCATATTTCTATTCAATAAAAAAATATAAGTATAAAAATATATAAGTAGTCTATTCAGTATCAAATCAACAAAGTTACGACTCAGATCTACTAGTTATATCATGTTGTTTTAGCTTTTTCCATTTGTTGTATTGTCTCCTTTTGTAGAAAATAACGTAAATTGCAGGGTCGTACGTGACTACGGTGCACATCACGTTTATAAAATCAACAAACAAAGAACAAACTAGTTTTGGTGTAACGTGAACTCGAGTTAGATACGTCCGCTGAAACAACATTACCAAGGTTTAGAGATAAGAGACATTTTTAGTATGTATGGACAGACTTTGTTGCAAATTGTATTCATTTCGAACAGTCTGTATCGATACCTCATACTTTTTTAAAGTTTGCATGTCAAAAAGTTATGTTTTATTGAACAATAATTATAATAACATACTTACTTGCATTTGATTCTTGTATATTAATTTGAATGCTGCTTAAACAATGTAATTATTATTATTTGACATGTAATCTTAGTTCAGATTAAATGTTTGATTTTAAAACCGGTGCTGAATCGTTATTAATATTATAAAGCTAAAGAGCTTTTTTTGTTTGGTTGATCACGCTTATCAATTAATCGAGGTTGGCTTTATAGGATATATAACACAGCTATGAGCCACGGGTGCCGAGTAGTAGCCATAAATAATGCGGATGTAACCGCCGGCAGAGCTAGTAATCTGATCAAATATAACAACAGTTATCTGACGACCAGTTGGCGCAGCGGGAGTGTAAGCGATTGCTACGCCGAAGGTCGCGGGTTCGATTCCCGCTCAAGTCAAACATTTGTGTGCATGAACATGGATGTTTGTCTTGGTCTGGGTGTTTCTATGTATAATATGTATGTATTTACAAAAAAAAAGTATATAAGTATGTTTATCCATTATCTAGTACCCATAGTACAAGCTCTGCTTAGTTTGGGACTAGATGGTGATGTGTGTATGTGGTGGAATATTATTATAAAAAAAAAAGAATATTATTATTATTATCTTCTTAATATATAAAATCCTTGCGTTACTGACTGACTGACAGACACGCTACAGCCGAAACTACTGGTCACAAGAAGGTGAAATTTAGCATGTATGTTCCTTGAGGAGTGTAGGGTAGCACGAAGAGAGGATTTTTGGAAATTCCACCCTTAAGGGGGTAAAAGTGGGAGTTAAAGTTTGTATGAAACTTTTTATTCCTTCAGTGGATTGACTCCAAACTTTGTATATTAGTTTCTCAAATGACGATAGTGAACACTAAGAATTACTTTTCTGGAAATTCCGCCCCTGAGGGGGTATAATAGGGGGTCAAAATTTGTATGTAACTTCTTATCTCTCCAATGGATTGACATTAAAATCTGTATATTGGTTCCTTAAACGACGATAGTGAACACTAATAATTTGTTCTTTAAAAATTCCGACCCTCAGGGGGTAAGATAGGGGCCAAAGTGTACTACTTATTATTCCTTTAGTGGATTGACTTCAAACTTTGTATATTGGTGCCTCAAATGACGAATGACGATAGTGAACACAAAGAATTAGTTTATTTTTAATTCCTACCCTAAGGTGGTAAGATAGGGGATCAAACTGTGTAGGAAACTTATTGTTCCTTTCAGTGGATTGACTTCTAACTTAGTATATTGGTTCCTCAAATGATAATCGTGAACACTAAGAATAATTTTTTTGGGAATTCCACCCCGAAGAGGGTAAGATTCAGGGTCAAAATTTGTATGCAACTTAGTATTCCTTTAATGGATTGTTTTCGAACTCTGTATATTGGTTACTCAAACGACGAAAGTGAAACTACGAATTTGATTTTTTGAAAATTCCCACCCTTAGGGGGTTAGATAGGGGTTCAAAGTGTGTATTAAATGAAACTTACTATTCTTTCAGTGGATTGACTTCAAAGTTTGTATATTGGTTTCTCTATTGACCTTAGTAAACATTAAGAAAATGTTTTTGGATTTTTTTACCCTAAATGGTTAAAAAGGGGAGTCGGAATTTCTATGAAACTTTTTATTCCTTCATTGGATTAACTTCAAACTTTGTACATAGGTTCCTCAAATGACTTTAGTGAACACCGAGAAAGGAGTTTTCGAAGTCACTCCCCTATGGGGCTTAACCTCTGGAACGCCGGCGGAACATACGTATGTCCCAGGAAAATTTGTTCCATCCAGCGCTTGCGAGAAACACGTATGTCCCGCAACGACAGCGCCATATTTCACTACTTGAAATGACGTTAAAATAATTTCACCAATAAGATTATGCCCCACTATTGCAAAGTATGAACATTCTTTTTAATTCTGCATTGTAATTGGTTGTCATTTTTATAGACCTTTTTTGCAAAAATAAAGACTGAAAATTGTTTGCCACAAGTTCGACCTCGCGCGCGTTAGAGTGACAACAGCTCTACTTTGAAAAACGTGTAGCGTCGCAATATCGTAATTTCACTATATATGTATTATATATCATTATACTCGGAAACTAATCTTGTTTGCTATAAAATATAGTTCATTGTATAAATTATAACGAAAAACGATTTTCAAAATATCATTATCAAAAATGGCGGCAAGTTGTAAATACACCCGTTCGCATTTCAGTTTTGTAGGATTAGGTAGTTAAAAGTCGGTACTATTACTCATAACCTTTCTTATTTATCACAAACTAATAAGTAAACAATAATGAAATAATAAACATATGATTTTGATATTTATGAAAGTGTATCTAAGTCGGCACAGTTTTGCTCGCGATTATGGCGGCCGTTTCGTATTCCGATGATGTGTTGAAACTTTTGTAGATTTATAAAAATATAAGTGAAGTTGGTATTAACTGTTGATTAAATTCAATAATTAATTAAGTAAGGTATACAAAGTGCTTCGAATAAGTGCTAAAAAGCTAAATATTTGTGAGATAGTGTCTATTAAAAGTTTTATTGAAGAGCATTTTTTCGTGTTTTCAAGTTTTATTTCAACGAACTGCAGAGAAAAGGTAATTATACATTATATATCTATAATAAATTTTCAACACATATTTCAAGGATGCAAAAACTGTCATTATATTTTTGTGATACGTTTAAAACTAACTGAGATATAGGTAAAATAATGACGCCGGTCAGCTGTTGCTCGATCAAGAGGTAAAGCAGCCAGCAGGCACTACAGGCCATTTTTTTTGTCTGCCCGGCGCGGGAGGGCTTAAGAAAGGGTGTCCCATTTTCTAAAATAAAATAATAATAATAAAAATAAAACTCTCAAAGGGCCTCTGCGCGTTGGACCTATGTCTCCGTGTACGCCTGCCAAAGGGCCGGGTATTGTTCTAATAATTTAGAATAATATCCGTGAAAGAGAAACAAATAAAAATAAAAAAAAATATTAATTTTCATACATCACAAAAAATATACATACAATTCTTAAAAAGTAATACAGGTAAAATAATGAGGTGCCTGTACTAGGGTAAACCTGTGCT
This sequence comes from Euclidia mi, assembly GCA_944739405.2. Classification (NCBI taxonomy): domain Eukaryota; kingdom Metazoa; phylum Arthropoda; class Insecta; order Lepidoptera; family Erebidae; genus Euclidia; species Euclidia mi. The sequence continues at coordinate 49,550,408 of OX123182.2, read as the reverse complement.
ACAGGCATTAAAGGCACTTATAGTTCGTGATTTTGATCTGAGTTATGAAGTCATCACAATATTTATCATAAACATATTAAACGTAATGTTTCTAAATAAAAGTATACCTACTTAGAATTATTTTAAAACTAATATGAAACCTATAATTATTTGACCACAGTCAGCAGTTCTTCGGTCTGATCATATTTCAATGCTTGTAAATACTGAATGCAATGGATACAAAATGCAATGGATTCACTTGAAACTTTGTATATCGGTTCCTCAAGTGAATTCACCACTAAAACGGGGAGTTCAAAAAGGGGTCCCAGTTTGTATGAAACTTTTAATTCCTTCACTTCATATTTTTCTTCGTCCAAGATGTGCATTTAAATTAATTTTAGTTTTGGTTAGTAAGGATGAAGAGCGCTTAGTTGAGTCTAAGCGCTCCTCATCTTCACTAACTAAAATGTGGGACGGTTCTTTATATGACCAATAGCAGCCAAAATACTTAGAACCGTTTTTTTGCTTTTTTCATATATTTTTAAGCAGAGAAGCACTTTTTATCAGCTATCTGCTTTTTTTTTGGTGTCGGGTTGGAAAATCCTCATGGAGTCCCTCCGCCCTGGGGGAGAAGAACGAAGGGGACTGTCAAACTCTTACTGACCAAAAACCAACCCGTGCTCCTCATGTACCCATGTGTCGGAGGGCAGGGCTTCACCGAAGCATTCCTCGCTACCCCCCGACGGGTATTGGCCCGCCAGATGGTCAGGCGGGCCCCGAACGAAACCCCCTTGGCGGCGGATGAAGGTAATGGGCGCCGCCGCCAAAACACCCAGTGGCCGCAGAGGATAGGGAGGACGGCAACGCAACACCGCATCTCCTCTTCCTCTGCGGCCTCACCGCGACGCAACGATGGTGCGCCCCCATTTGTTCGCGGGAGATAGGGCGCGCGGCAACGCAACACCGACACGCCTCTCCCCCTCTCCTCCCGCGATCGCACCCGACTGCGAGGGACAGACAGAACTCTCCCCCACACCCGCACCTTGTGACGCATCCTACGCAGGCCTCACGCAAGCCCACGTGGAGCGTCCCCTCCCGGGATCACGCTTAGATTCACCGTGGGTGTTGTACCTCAAACCCACGGTTACTGAGCCCCCCCACCACGACAAGGTGGAGATCCCACGGGGGGATCAGTTATCTGCTTTGTCCAACTGCTGACCAAGGCTTCTCTCATTTCTTTAACCTAAAATACTTTTTTTGAACTTGGATAATTTATTTTACATTTTTTTTACAATGTCGCTGAGATATACAAATGTACTTACACTGCGACGGAATCCTTGACTAATTTAATTTTAACTAGCTTTTGCAAGCAGCTACGCCTAAATGAAATTTTCATAGTTTAGTGAATCGATTCAGCCATTTTTAAGATTACCCTGAATAAATAAAAAGACAGAAAAACAATCTAAATAAATCATTGGGGTACTGGAAACGGGTTAGCAACAATAGCAAAAATATATGCAATGCAGTTTTTTTAAGATTACAGACAGTTTGTTTATTGTTTTTTATAGTCACGCCTGTATCCCCGAAGGGGTAGGCAGAGGTGTAATATTACACACACATTGCGCCATGTTGCATATTTAGGTTCCACGTAATAGGGGGCGAGCCTATTGCCGTTACCGGGCACATTGGCAGACTCCATGCTGCTTCTGAGAATTGGGTAAAACTCAGTAATACTTTTGCTCGACCCGGGAATTAAACTCGAGACCTCCCGTTTAGCCGACGCATACGCTATCCACTGTACCACGGAGGCAGTCAAATATTATTTATTTGTATTATATTGACTGACAGACATGCTACAGCCGAAACAACTGAGCGAAGTAGATGAAATTTAGCATGTATGTTCCTTGAGGTGTGTAGGGGCATACTAAGAGAGGATTTTTAGAAATTGCGCCCCTACAGGAGTTAAACTGGTTGTCAGAATTTGTATGAAATTTTTTATTCCCTCAATGGATTAACTTCAAACTTTGTATACCTATTGGTTCCTCAAATGAAGTTAGTGAACACTAAGAAAGTGTTTTTGGAAATTCTTACCTAAGTGGATAAAAATGGAGTCATAATTTGCATAGAACCTTTTATGCCTTCAAGTGATCAACTTCACACTTTGTTTATTGGATCTGCAAATGACGTTAGCGAACACATAGACATTAATTTTGAAAATTTTCTCCTAAGAGGGTGGAAAAGGGATTAAGAGTTTGTGTAAAAACTTTTATTTTTTCAATGGAATCACTTCAATCTGTGTATATAAAATCTTTTCGTTACTGACTGCCTAACAGACACATTACAGCCGAAATGACTGGGCGCAAGAAGGTTAAATTTAGCATGTATGTTCCTTGAGGAAAGTGTTTGTACAAAATATTTAATCTAATCGTAATTTACGCGTGCGAAGCAGCGGGCAAAAGCTAGTTTGAATTTAAAATGTCAATTACCAGAATAGTTTTACACTAACTCTCCCAATGGTTATCAACGTATGTAAGTTTAACCATAGGTAAAACCACTGGGTATTTTTAGCTATCACAAAAGTTGCACATATTTAGAAGATTTTGATCGCTGGATGATTGGAATTGTAAAATTGATCATACTTATTAGAAATTTCTTACAGGAAACCAATTGCACTTTCAATCAGAACCGGTAAACTGTAAAGCAAAAGTAATGGTTTACGTTGATATTCTGGTAAATACACACAACAATTTAACATATATTCACGAAAAGTATTTTGCAAAGTAGGCATTTAATTTACGTTGACCTTTAACGGCACTACAGGCATGGCATGCACGAAATTCGTTAGTCAGAGCATCAGCCGTTCGCATGCCAATCAGAGCGCACCTCTCCACCGAATTCGTCTATGCTGTCGTCCTTCCCCAACATCCCCTTTGTATCGAACTGCCAGCCCTATCCACTCTTGTAATTCAGTTTGGTTCGGCGTTACACCGAAACCGAATGTTCCTAGGCGATTTGGAAAAGGATTAATATTGTGGACTGTAAGGGGATGGGTTCTGATCGCCTAGGAAAGGAATAGTGAAGTTAGTGGGTTCATGGGAGGAATAGGAGACGGGAGTATGGGAGCACACCTTACCTTGCAAATCAGTCTTCTTCTTCACAAATGGCAGCCTCCTGGTGTCTTCGGGAATCCTGAAGCTGCACTAATCACTTCACTCGCGGGCGGTTTTGTTGCGTTTATAGTATAAAGCGGTAGAATATGGCGGCGTTCGGTACACGTGTTCGGCGCGACACGCTTGATTCTAGACTCCTTCGTAGCGTCGTTGAATTCTTGCGACCAATCGTGCCTTTAGGAGGAAAGGAATAAAAGGATCGCTCGTATTGGACAAGCAAGCGAGGAACGATTGACGTTGATGTAATTAATTATCGATAGAAAGGTAGATGGCGCTACCATATCCCCCCGGCCCTAAAGGGTTGACTTTAAAGAAAATAAAATTGAACTTAGCTATGTTGGGTGTACTACCGCATAACCCATCAATAGGCTAAGATAGCGATACGATAATAAAATTAATCTAAATTAACTTTAGCGAAAATTACAAACGCAATAATGGCGAAAACTACAAACTAAATACTTAAACTAAGAGGTAGATCCAACTTCAGGCTAGATCTCACGGAGTTGGAAGCGGACAGAGACGTACAACAGGGCGCACGTAGCTCCCCTTCGCGGTTTTCACGGCAACAACGCGGGTTGTACTCACAACCGGTATGTGTAAACGCTTTATCAACTTGAGTGACGCGCTGGCTAGGAAGATCTGCCATGGGAGGGAAAGTCGGACGCGGATGAAATTTGAAACAGACGTTACATTTATGTATTCTGTGACGAATTATTCGTCGAGCGGCTAAAATCCAATACTTATGCCTAAGTAAGGACATAAGCAACTCTGGACCAGCATGGAGGTGCTTCTTGTGATAAAAATCAACAAGAAGGTCGACAACATGATCATGACGCGGCAGAATGCAAGGATGCTTGTAGTTATAAGGTTCATCCGAATTTGACAGACGACCCCCAACGCGTATGACGCCGTGTTCATCGAGAAACGGCTTGAGCCTAAGGATAGCGGGAGAACAAGGTACATTGTTTTTCAAATTTTGAATGTCGTTACTAAAATGAACAGCCTGTACAGCTCGTAGTAACTTACATTCTGCGAATTTGATAAAAGTACTTGAAACAAAAGTCCCATTAGGTAGGTGCCTAAGAAACTTACAGACAAAAACGATGGCGCGGAGTAACTTAGACCACGATGACATGCGTAGTGCGAGTGCATAGATCGGAGACTCCGCAACCTCAGCAGTCACGGGATAAGAAACAGACTTCCGTTCGGGTACATCTTCGTCTTCTGCACTGTGGTCAAAGGGTTGCATGGGCCACTCTGACGGATCATGGGAAATCCAAGAAGGTCCACGATGCCACAATGGATGATACAGAAGATTAAGTGGAGTAACACCACGAGACAGGCAATCAGCGGGGTTCTCAATACCCGCGACGTGATTGAAACAAGTAGCGGGAACAAGTTTAATCAATATACTAACGCGGTTGGCGACAAAAGTCTGCCAGCTGTGAGGAGATGAATAAATCCAAGCAAGCACTACTTTGGTGTCGGAAAATGCGTATATTTTATTAATAGGGTAGTGGGGCAAAACTGTGTCTTGAACCTTGCGGAGCAACTGAGACAGCAGAAGGGCCGCGCACAACTCCAGTCTCGCAACCGAAATGGTTTTAATAGGTGAGACCTTGGACTTGGCACAAACTGACTGCACCAAGTAGTTAGAACCAATGCGGACTTGCAGATATACGACTCCGCCGTAAGCACGCTCGCTGGCGTCAGATAAACCTATTAAGTTGATGGTACATCCATCTACCAACCCAAGATGACGCGGAATAGTAATTTGATTGAGCGCGGTAAGCTCAATACAAAACTGGCCCAAGCGGCGACAACATGGTCAGGGGGTGTTTCATCCCACTCACACTTTGATAGCCAAAGTTCTTTGATCAAGAGCTTGGCGTACAAAATTGTGGGAGCCACAAAACCCATTATGTCCCATAGTCGAGCCATTGTGGACAGCATAGTGCGTTTGGTGCACTTATCATCTGGCGGTGAGACGTCAAACCGAAAACTATCACAGGATTTGTCTCAGCGTAAACCGGGAACTCTATGCGGTATAGACTTCTCAAACTCAATGTCTGGAGAAGCTTTATGAGAATCAGGTATGCGTGCGAGAACCTCCTTAGAATTGCTTGTCCATTTGACAAGATCAAACTGGCCTCGCTTGAAAAGCTGAATAAGCTCTTCACAAAGCGAAATTGCTAGCGGAGCGGATATGACACTACAGGCAATGTCATCCATATACAAAGCGGAAGTAGCAACATCTGCTGCGGCGGGAAAGTGATCGCCTGCATCAGCGATCAACTGGCGAATAACTCGTAACGCGTGATATGGGCTAGACTTGAGTCCAAAACAAACACGATTGAACTGATACACAGATAAAGGTTCCTTATTGTTAAAACGATAAAAAAATCCGTTGAAATCTACGGTCAGATTCGCAAACGCCGATATTGAGGAACATTTGGCGGTAATCAGCTGACAGAACGATTTGGAAAAGACGAAACTTTATTATGATGTTAAATAAATCACCCTGTAGATTAGGGCCGGCATGTAAAGTGTCATTAATCGACTGACCCGATGTAGTCTTATAACTAGCATCTAAAACCACACGAAGTTTAGTAGAGGTTTTATCTTCGCGAACTACGCCGTGATGCGGGATATAATATGAGGGAAGAGAGTTGCCCTCGTTGTTTACAACTACACTCAAAAAACCTTTATTTATGTAGTCACGAATGACGTCATTATAGGCGCTGCGTAACTTAAGTGATGCATCAAGTTTACGTTCTAAACAATGGAAACGTCTAAGCGCAGCAGCGTACGAGTCGCCTAACGAATAAGGGTCACCATAGAATGGCAACGCCACTACGTATCTGCCACTGTCGTCACGAACAGTGGTAGCGCGGGCGCGGGCATCGAGGGCGGTGCGGTAATCTCTTCGAGCTCCCAAAATCGCTTGAGAAGAGAATCAATATTATTTTCTTGAAGAACAGAACAACAACAAGACGTAATATAATGAGAAGTATGTAACGTAGGTACGGTACCCATAATCACATACCCAAATACCGTCTCAATAGCGGGCGGTAAATTATATTGCTCACTACGTACCACTTTAGTTAGTAGCAAGTGCGGAAATATTGCAGCTCCGATCAAAACATCAAAGTCTGCAGGATTCGCAAACTCCGAGTCTGCCAGCGGCAATGACTCGAGGTGAGTGAGTAATGCTACGTCCACATTAGCGTACGGCAATGCGTCCGTAATACGCTCCACGATAAGCGAAGAAATGTTAAAATTAATATTCCAATCAAAACGCGAATGTATTTTAACATCTACGGAAACCTTGCAATGTTTTTCTGAACCCCCGATGCCTTTGACTACTAAATTAGTATTTCTAAAGTTATTCCACAATCCGAGGCGGTTGAAACAATCAGAAGCTATAAAATTACTCTGAGACGCGCTATCGAGCAGACAACGTACCATGTGCGGCGATCCATTAATATCATAAACGATAACTTGCGCTGTCGCTAACAGCGTAATCTTGGACGCCACACTGCGGCTTAGCCCCGCGCTGATCATTATAAATGCGCGAGGGCCGTCCGCGCGTACGCGTCGCCCGCGCAATGGATGTCGTACACAACGATATTTCACCCTGAGACGCGGAAGGCGCAGTTATCGTGGCCTGCACTTGCGACGTAAGTGTGTCAAGGTAAGGTGTAAGGCTTGGCTCGACAACGGACTACTTTTATCAAAGTGCAACAATGAATGATGTCGCTAATTACATGAACGACATCTCGTATTACTAGAACAATCACTCGTTTTATGCTTTATACTTAAGCAATTAATGCAAGCTTTGTTATCTTTTACGCATTTGAAACGAGCAGTCGGATTTAAATTATTAAAGGCGGAACATTTATAGAAATGGTCGTGCACTATATTACTGCACAGACACTTCTGTGAATTATTATTATTAGATTCCGAGCATGCTACGTAAGATTGCGGATTAGGGACCGAGTTATTATTACTATTTCGCGCTTTATTCGACCTTTGTTTGCTATTATTATTATAAGACGAGCTAGATGAACTAGACTGCGTATTATTTTATATTCGACACTGGTATTTGATGAACGAAATAAAACCATCTAGTGTAGGTATTTTATGATTTCGTTCCGTCATCTCGAATGCGCGAATTGTTTCAGTGTCAAACTTTTTTAAAGCGAGTTGAAGAAATATAAATTCGGAAAGATCTTCTAATTTTAAGTTTTTAAGAGAATTAACTGCGGTAACAAAGTTGTCTATAAACAGCTGGAAATTCGAAACAGACGCGGCACCGGATAGTTTAAGATTTAAAGCTTGATCAAAGTAAGTAGACGCTAGAACACGAGTATCTTGATACCTATCAAGTAGTGACTGAAATATGACCTGATAATTCTCAGCACTGGGTGTGACACCTGCAAATACGGACTGGGCCTTCGGTGACAGTTTACCTATTAAATAGTACAACCTGTCAGCATCTGTCAGAGAACCATTATCGTGCACTGTAGACTTAAAACTCGCATAGAATAACGGCCAATTTCGTATATCGCCATCGAATGACATGAGCTTAATTGGCGGTAATCTCGGCGTCCGAACCGCAGAAACGTGATGTGCTGAATATTTACCCTCCAATTGTGATTGTATGCGCTTGATGATACAATAAAGATCTTCGAATGAGGTGTACGCCTGATAATTCGGCTTTTCATCAGGATTAATAGAAAGCAATCTTGCGTTATAATCGTCTAACAACTTATGAAAATCTGTTCGAATACTATCTACTGTCATACAATAACCAAGAAATGATTCCCTATCAATATCGGAAGCGGCGGCAGTTTTTGAGCGCTCGTAAATGTTTTGAATACGATAAGCTTCTAAGATTGTCAGCTCTCTGTCTTCCGACATGCGTGGCTTCTTTTGTTGTGCCATGCTTACGTAAGTAAGCAAAGTGTTAATTTTTCATTTAACACTTTGGTTTGATGTAAAGACATATAAATAAAATGGAAGTGTCTGTAATATCATAATAACTGTTTACATATTATGAAAGTAGTTATTAAACAATATAATTTTTTGATGTTTTATCTGCTTGGAATTCTCGTCAACAGCACACAGTATAGCATTGAAGATGTCAGAAAACAATATACTTATACCTATTCATTTTGTTTCTGCTATGGGATGTGTTGCCAATTATCTATCTTAAGTAGACATTTTGTATTAATAATGTTTTAATAAATCTTCGAGATTCATAAGATGCGTTTTTACAAGAGACGGTGTTCTAACTTCGTGAAATATTAAGTTTGCTTTGTGATTGCGTATCTTACAACAGCATTCTTAAGTCAAAAATAAGTTTTTAGTCTAACTCGATACAATCTTTTGTGGAGCTCTAATTGGGTGATATTGTGATACAAGAGGCGGTAGCTGTTCTGACCGAGCGTAGAGTTTATTTATAATCGTAAACTTTACTCAAATCAGTTTATCTGTCAAAATTATTCAATTCAGTAATACACAAAGCTTTTGCCTAGTTATTTAACGGCCTTATTCATGTACTAGCTGTGCCCGCGGCTTCGCCCGCGTGGAAATCGGTATCCTTTAAATATCCCTTTCTGTGGCCTTGATAAAGTAAAATAATATAATGATCGGTTGATGAAACTCACTCTCATATTTAAGTTTCTTACTTACTGTATTAGAAAAGTAGTAACCTGTACCTATCTGCCACCTAAATTCTTAGCACTTTCTTTTAATAAATACTTTCTGGCCGGATTACATAATTATTAGTTAATTTGAATCTTTGCACTCAAAAAGTAACACTCGAATAGAGTATGTCTACGATACTCTACTATGTAATAAATATAAGCTGTAATGGTTTCTTTAGTACGTATGGTTCTATGGTTATGGTGTGCAAAATAATAATTTTAAGTAATACCCCTAGATGGCACCACTGGCAAAATTAAAAGTCAGTGTTAAGATCCAGCGCTGACAATATAAATATTAGAAAAGAAGTCTAGATAGATTTTACACAAATTCGAGTCCGAATCACTTGATAACCAATGTGAAAATATGTATATTTTAAATTTAAATTGCGATAACAACTGATAGAATAAACGGATTCTGATAAAATAAAGACTAAATGTTAACCAAAGACACAAACTATGCGTTTGTCACTATCTCGATACAAACAATTTAGTGTGTTACTTGAATTCAAGTCTATTAAATTTATTGAATGACACTGCTAGGCTCCCATAGGTGATAGCGTAATGATTGTTGTCCTAGATTGTAATCGGGTCTTCAGACAATGTATTGGTGAAGACCGCATCAAAATCCGTTCACTGGTTATTGCGTGATGATTTAACAAACATACAGACAGACAGACAGACAATAATTCCAAAAAAAATTGTTTTGTGTTCTATATCGATAACATGTCACAATCCAATTGAAATTTCGCAAAAATATTCAATGTATAGACAAAATGCTCTTTGAGTTTTATTATAGTATAGATTATATTCACATTTTCATTATTCTGTAGTACCAATCAGACGCGATTGTGGTTCGCGAACAATTTCGAAAACGTCCCCTCTGATGCGTGACTCTCATGTTTTTGACAACTTTGCATTAAACTCTTTTCATGCAGGAATAATTTATTATGCGCTTGTAATTTGTTCTGATTGTGTTCACGCGATTCCAAAATGTTTCATTCACTCTATTTATGAGTTTAATTAAAATATTATAAGTAAAAATTATTTATTTAATAAATACAATGTAGACATCTATTTAAAATAGTGGTGTAAAATAGAAGATACTACCAGCATAAAGTGACTACCTGCTACTTTCTAGAAAAGCTTACCTTGTCGTCTAATTCGAAGAATAAAACTTCTATTACCTGAATGAAATTTTACGAGCACTGTCCGGTTGATAAAACATTAAACAAACACCCTTTCCTAAGACGATTTCTCGTATGAATATTTCTGAATGTTAATCTTTATAAGTGAACAAGGACTCTTTTGCGACCACTTTCAATAAATTATCGGAAAAATACGATCATAAAAAAAAGAAAATTGATTAGTAAAACAGTATCTAATGGAGCGGAGTTTAATCCTATTGGGGCTGTTAGAGATATGGCGGCGGCGAAGAATGGATTGGCCGATCGCCGTGGCAAAAACTGGTGGAACTTCAATACGTAATATTTGTTGCCATACGATCTGGCATTGAAAGAAAAACAGACCCAATAGTTATCGTTTGTTTACAGTGTTTCTGTGTATGTTTTGTAACTACTTTGGCAAATAGGCTGTACGCTATGACATCAGTTTCTTGAAGCGATATACATATTGACATCAGGTATGCTTCGTAAGATTTGTCCTTCGCCGAACTTGCACTGATATTAACTGGCTTATTGCTATCATCCAGATGCTGGCTAACTATTTTCAATGATGACGCTTATAATTATGCAACTTTGTCTATCGTTTTTAGAAAGTACGTAAACTGTAATGTTTAAAAACTTATTACAACTTATTTACTTAGTATTAGTGTATGTAAAGGACAATTAAATTTAAAGCACCATACATTTTTAAAACTACAGTTTTGTGGCTGACCATGATATCACCAGTTGCAAGTCGGTTCAGCAAGATTTCCTGGCTTTCCCATTTGTGATTTCTTGGTAGTCAAAGAGTATTAACAAAATACGAATGTTTGTAAATGTATCAAGGAATACCTGTCACCCTATACAATGGCCTTAAGTCTTAACTTATTTTTATTTTATTTTGCTCAGTTACATTATTGGGATTATTGGTCTATTACTAAGGTATATTAACACTTTACTGTATCCTGTCTGAATGAAGTTTTATGAGTCATATAACGATGATATGAACATTGTTAGTTTAACTAAGATGTGGATGATTCTATTACAGATATAAAAGTAATATCGATACACAGTAAATCCCTATCTGAGCAAATATTTCTAAGGACTTACCCGAGGTATATGTGCAAACAATTTTAGTTCCACAAAAAGGTTGTCTCGTGAAAAGTGGCGATAGAAAAATTATTGTGACAATGTTTTTCAGCGGATTCTTGCTGTTTTGTGGCGCAGTTAAAGGTTTTGATTGTGACAAAATGTTATCTTTATTATTATTGCTATGTGAACTAATACATTTGCTCAGAAGACGCTTTTTTGCATTAACTGCCAGTTAGGTATATGGAGTGGCCTACAAAACTTCTTTGTACACATTATTCTTAACTAATCTGTCATAAGGCGCTAAAACTATCAAGCTATTGAGTGAATAGTCGTTAGATCCAGATTCCGTATATATGAGACCGTTTCTATAAATTTCAAACTTAAATGGGGTGCATAGGGTTCCCACCATGAACTTAGGGCCCCTAGCCAACCTCACCTGCAAGTGGTGCACCTGCCGATCAACGGACGAGGCTCTGGCAAACAAAATATCCGATAAACGGCAATAGGCTCGCCACCTATTACGTGGGATCAAAACACTGGCGAAAAGTGGGCGTTTAATATGCCTCTGCCTATCCCTTCGGGGAAACAGGCGTGAGTCTATGTGTGTATGTATGTCAAACTTAAATGGGGATATTAATGAATCCTGCTGCTATTAACTCACAAAGTCCGCCATAAGTAGCACTTTTCATCATATCAGCAAAATATTCGTCAGGTGTTAAGTAATTATTACCTTTCCTGTCGTGGGTCATAATTGAAAATTTGCTCCAGTCTTTAACCACATATCTGACAATGTCTGAACGCACCTCCATCGCTCTATCTTGTGTTCCGTACATTAAATAAGAGAGAACACGAAACAAACATGCACCGCCACCAACAATAGGGACATCAATACATTCTTCAACTTCTCCATTAACGTTCAGATTTTCTTTAGCAATTAAAAAAAAGTCGAACCTACAAAACCTATGCTTAAACCAAACGAAAACAAAACAAATGCCAAATACAAAGCCGAGTCTATAACCAAAACTACTAAACCGAAACAAAGCAAATGCAATCCAAAATATGCCAAGAAAAGAACAGCCAAAATCGTCAAATATAATCCGCTAAAAGTATTTTGGTATAGTATGTACTATACAGCAACCAAAACAATTTAACGACCACCAACATTCAACCAACTGCGTACAACTAACCTACCTGACTATGAAAGTTAAATAATAACTGGAGAGGGTCATTAATCCGCGGAAAATATTAACACCGCGATTCAGAAAAATGATGTAATTGCACAACGCCATCTATTGTCAAGTTTAGAACTAAAATTATATTGTGCGTCTTAATTTATTCGTTCCATTAGGTACTGATAGTTCAAACTAATATATTTACATCCTCCATCATCCCTTATTTTATCCTCATGAGGGTTGAATTTATCGAAATCCTACTTAAGCGAACGTCTTCATCATAGAATCTTTAATTTCAGTTCAATCAGTCGAAAATCTAAGAAGATTTATACAAACTTTCATCCCCTATTTTATCGCTTAGGGGTGGAATTTATCAAAATTCCTTCTTAGGGAATGCCTACGTCATAGTAGCTATATGCATGCAAAGTCTTAGCCCGATCGGTTTAAAATTGACAAAGTTTCATACAAACTTTCATCCCCTATTTTATCCCCTTAGGGGTGGAATTTATCAAAATCCTTTCTTAGCGGATGCCTACGTCATAACATCTACCTGCATGCCAAATTTCAGCCCAACAAAAGCAACACCAGGTTAGTCGCAAGTGCGTTGCTGCCCTCTGGGATGGGAAAGGAATGGGAGAAGGAGCGGGATGATTGGGCAAGCCGGCATTCTCACTCACTGAACGAAACGCAACTTTATAGATTCTTACTGTCACTTTACGTCGATATTCAGGGAGAGGGCAGTCAACGCAGTTTGTAGCAGACTGCGTTAAAAGTAACATTTGTTGTGTATCTTTTGTCCTTACTTATTTTATTATAATTGATTAATGTTTATCTACTTTATCAATATTGTTAATTGATTTTTGGATCATAGTCCATATTGGTAATAAAAAAGAATGGTTTTCTTATATTGTTATATGGGTTAACAGTATTGTGTCCTTTTAAGAATCCAACGCATTCGGCTATACATTTATTATACGTATTTATAATTTACTTAGAATAGAATATTTTTTTGAAAACTGGAGCAATATTATTCAGAAAACTTAATGATTATGTTACTACTAAAACCGTGTTATGCCAACTTTTGACGAAAATATTATACGAACTGGAATGCATTCGCTCTTTATCACTTCTCGGCAGTCTTTAGACTCAACTCAACCAAACTAGTTACTAAGTTGCTCTTTAGTTAAGCTGTAACAAGTGACTAGGCAAGTAGGTGCCTCTATCAGACAGTTAGGTTGGTACTTGATCTTGTGTCAATCACTATTGAATGTTTAGAAGTTAATTTCGTGGTGAAAGTTACTTGAATGTATTTGTGAGTAATTGTTGTTTAATTAACAAGTCTTATTGAGCTCAGACAAACACATAATTAGCAGTATTGCATTGACTTAAATACAAATTTGTGATGAGAATCTGAGTGAAGAGATTTTGCTGTAGCAAACAAAATTTTCTTCAGCGTGTGTATTCAAATTGCGTAGACCACAATGGGCCGGTCGTGGAAGTAAAGCTAAAATCATAGCTGAGCAAATATAAATGTAATGCATATTATGTAATCTGAGTCAATAGACTGAAATGCATTAAATTCACATTTCCTCAACAAGGGAGAGAGATACGAGAGCTAAAAACTTTATAGTGATGAATTTAATCGAACAATACTACGTAACGTAAGTGTAGACGTTAAAATATGTGACATTTCGTTACTAAAAGAACGATTGTACATTTTAAATAATCATTGTATCGACTAGTCTATGTGGTAATTGTTGAATTGTTTTAATAAGTGGAAGTCGGTTTCTTATGAGAATAAACGTTTATTTTAAGTATTACAATTAAACCTGTACTTTACTTGCAGTGTCACGGAATAGAGAGAAATCACAGAGTATAGAGTGACCAAAGACAGTCTCACTAACAGACTAATACAAGTAAATTAGAAGGCGCGAAATTAAATTAACATTTCAATACCCTCTCCTAATTAGAGCCTTCTTTTAACTTAAGCTTAAAGTATGTAATCCAAAAGATACAATATGAATAATTCTTAGTTACAATTACAAGTTTTGTTGTTATACAAAAGAAAAATGAACTACTTATAATTATTAAGTTTTGCCTATGCTACTTCTCATGAGTATAAATTTATCCTTGGACAATGCTTTGGTAAACATATCGGCATATTGATTGTTTGTGTTTACATAGTTAAGGCTGATAACATTTTCATAATATTTTTCTTTGATGAAGTTGTATTTAATATCTATATGTTTGCAACGCTTGTGAAATTCACTATTTTTAATAACGTTAATTGCACTTTGATTGTCAATGTTTATGACCACAGACACTTGTTTATATTTACTTATTTCCTGTAATAGTTGTCTTAGCCACATGACCTCTTTAGTGGCAGCACAAGCAGCCATAAACTCTGCCTCAGTTGTTGACAAGGCCACTGTGTGTTGCCTTTGAGAGGACCAGGTAATGGCGGCTCCATTCTTGAGAAAAACCTAACCAGTTGTTGAACGCCTTGTTTCAACATCGTTAGCAAAGTCAGCATCACTGTATCCTACTACATCAGTGCTGTCTGGCTTTGATATGTAGCACAATCCATAATCTTTAGTATCTTTTAGATACTTCAGTATTCTTTTGACGGCATTCCAGTGAGATTCATCATGACAGTTTAAGAATCTACTCACTTGACTGACTGCAAACAAAATGTCTGGCCGGCTTACTGTTGCTGCATGTATGAGGGATCCTACGGCTTCTCTGTAGGGGTAATTTCTTTTAGGTGGCTCATCAGTCTTTATGAGTTTGACATGTGGATCGGCTGGTACACTGTTAGAGTTTGCTTCAGTCATGTTGAACTTCTTTAATAATTGCTCGATATATTTGGTCTGGTGTATAAAAATATGATTATTAGATTTTTCAATTTGCATTCCTGCAAAGCAGGAAAGAGGATATGTTTTGACATCAAAATTAGTTTGAAGATCATTGATTACTTCAGTTAAAACTGATTTATCTTTACAAAGTAAAAGACCGTCATCTACATATAGACACAAGTAACATGTTATTCCTCTAGTTAATCCAATGTAAATGCATTGATCTGCTTTACATCTTTCAAACCCGAATTTCTTTAAAACAGAATTAAATTTTGTATTCCAACATCTTGGTGCCTGTTTCAGCCCATATAAGGATTTGTTTAGTTTACATACCATATCCGGGTCGCAGTTCAATCCCTCAGGTGGAGTCATGTAAATTGTTTCTTCCAGGTCACCATACAGGAAAGCAGTAGTGATGTCGAATTGGATTATCTCTAAATTTTTCTGAGCTGCAAGTGATAATAATAATCGTATAGAGTCATACCTCACTGTCGGCGCAAAAGTTTCATCAAAATCTATTCCTTCTGTTTGTGCATAACCTTTTGCACAGAGCCTTGATTTATAACGAGGACCTGTTGGTTCGTTTTTGATACGAAATACCCACTTACATCCGATAAGCTTGGTGTTTTGTGGTTTTTCTACCAATGTCCAAGTAGCATTTTTAGAATGTGATTCCAATTCTTGTTTTATTGAAGTTTTCCACTTTTCAGATTCGATTGAGGTTAAAGCTTCTTTATAATTCTGAGGAATAGAATTTATCTTTTCTTCGCTGCAGCACAGGTAAGCTTTATCTTTGTTTTCATTTAATTTTGATAATTCTCTGTTTCTTGGTCTCAATGTTATTTTAGAAGGTGTAGACGATAATTGAACATTTGTATTTGGTATATACTCGGGATCTATGTTATCTTCTTGATCTGACATATATTCACTAGTGGTGTTTGAAGTATCTGATTTATCGTTGGAATTCAGAGATGTAAAATTATCATTTTGTTCCAATGATGTATCACACATTGTTTCTTTCTCTGTCAGATTTATAGGAAGATAGTTTCTTTTTACTATGGTCTCTAAGAAAACAGCATCTCTGCTTTTAATCACAGTTTTAGAGCTAGGTATTATAAACCTATACCCTTTTGTGTTATCACAGTATCCGATGAATATAGCTTTCTATGATTTACTGTCCCACTTCTTAGGTTTTTCTTTTGGGAGATGTATCATAGCTTCGCAGCCAAATACTTTTAAATGACTTATATTTGGTTTCTTCTTAGACCACATTTCTTCTGGAGTTTTAAAAGCCAGTGAACGTGTTGGAGATCTATTAATAAGATAAGCAGCTGTGTGTATTGCTTCTGCCCAGTACAGTTTAGGAAGTTTTGCATTAAATAACAAACATTTTGCTTTTTCTACAAGTGTACGATTCATGCGTTCCGAGACACCATTTTGTTGGAGTGTATAAGGCACTGTTGTTTGATGGATGATACCAGCTGTCGCTAGGAACTCAGAAAAAGCATTGTTTATATATTCAAGTCCATTGTCTGTACGCAAACATTTTATTCTGCACTCCAATTTATTTTCAACTTGACATTTAAATTCTTTGAATTTTTCAAGAGCTTCTGATTTTTTCTTTAAGAAATAAACAAACACCTTTTTTGAAAAGTCATCTATAAATGTGATGAAGTATTTTGCACCACCAATGGAAGTGGTTTCCATTGGTCCACATATATCTGAATGTACAGTTTCAAGTAAATGTGTAGCTCTTGAATGGCTCGTCTTAAATGGCAGGCGTGTTTGTTTTCCTTCTAAACAAGTCACACATGTCAGATTATCTTCTTTCTTAGATAATTGCACACCATTTGTATTTTCTTCAATTTTCTTTAGATCACTGAAATTGAGATGCCCCATCCGCTGGTGCCAGAGATAAATATCTTGTTTATCAACATCTGATATGCATGCTTGAACATTGTACAGATTTAGCCGGTACATATTGTTGATTAAGGTACCTGTTGCAACTATTTTCTTATGACTGTTAAAAATTACACAGCCTTCGTTATTAAATTTCACTGCACCACCGTGATTTACAATCTGACTGACTGATAGTAAATTTGTTGCTAACTCGGGCACATATAACACATTTTGGAATAAAACTTTGTTACTCCGACCTTTGTTGTCTCAGATATCCAAACTCAGCTGACCAGAGCTTTCTACTGGTAAAGATTTGTTATTTGCAACTTTGATTGTCTTCACTAGTGGCACTGTTTCATTATGCAATAATTGTTTGTGTCGGGTCATATGCATTGAGGCGCCGGAGTCTATATACCAGGCGTCGCTGTTACTGTCAGAAGCTATGAATGCAGCCGCATAGCTAGGACTTTCATGTTTCTGTTTTTGCTTAGACTTGCACTCTGTGCTTATATGACCATATCTGTTGCATTTGAAACAACGTGGACCTTTTTGAAATGACTTTTTAATTACCTTTTTCTTTGAATTTGTTGCAAAGGCATTTGTATCACTGTTGCTCATTTTTACATCCTGTAGAATTTTAGCTTTGACTGAATCGGCATTTATTTTCATACCGGAACTCTCGATCGCCATGATCATTGGTTTGTATGTCTCGGGTAGACCAGAGAGGAGCAGGGTTCCCAGCCACTCATCATCCACTTTAAATCCGATATTGCGTAGCTTATGAGCTGTTGTGACTACTTTACTAACGTATTCCTCTACATTTTGACACTCGGCGAGGGTTGTGGTACACAATTCCCGAAGTAAACCTACTCGGCGTGTTAGCCCTGAGTCATCGAAAGCACTTGTCAGGTTGTCCCAAACTTCCTTTGCTATCCTCGCTTCTTGTATGTGAACATAATTCACGGAGTCCACCAACAAGATTATCTTAGATTTTGCTTTGAGATCGCGTGTTTGATTTGCCGCGTCACCGGTTGGATTTTCTATACAGTCCCACAACTCCTCGTGTTCAAGGTATGTTTTCACGGCAAACCTCCATGTGGAGTAGTTATCGCGGCCAGTTAGTTTTTCTATCATGGTTAGCGGGTTATTTGAAGACATTTTCAAAACTAATTGTAAAACTTTTTGCCGGTTCCACGTTTGATATTTTAGGTTAGGTTTTAACAATTTCGTGCACTTTAGTAACTGTTGTTCGATTTCACTTGTTCACTTTTCAGGGCTACTGGGCCCATAACCTGTTGAATTGTTTTAATAAGTGGAAGTCGGTTTCTTATGAGAATAAACGTTTATTTTAAGTATTACAATTAAACCTGTACTTTACTTGCAGTGTCACGGAATAGAGAGAAATCACAGAGTATAGAGTGACCAAAGACAGTCTCACTAACAGACTAATACAGGTAAATTAGAAGGCGCGAAATTAAATTAACATTTCAATAGTAATGATTAGTGAAATACTTCCTGAGTATTATACAGGTTGTTGATTTGCATTTGCAAAATATTTTGATGGGTGAATAAACTACTATAAGTGAATACAAATACGTGAAAAATAAGTCACTAACAGTCAAAATTTTTTTTTCGTTAGCATACTCTTTGCAAATGAACACGGTGTATTGACCGCCGCTGCCGCTCAGCTGTTCGCCATTGCAGGTGCCTAACACACACAAGCACACGTACCTACAGTGACTGCGCGATACAGTCTTATTATGCACGATTCAACAGTTTATTCTGATTTACTATCTAAGTAACATTTAATGAAAATAGAGTCTTATATCATCGCAAATGGTTTGAAATAATTTTAGGTTAATAAGTATACCGTCTATGTTGAATTATTAAAATATTTTGCAAATGTAGATCAACATATTGTATATTGAAATCAAGACAAAGGGTATAGTCCGAGTTCAGACTCGATTGTTACGGTGACGATAGACTAGGCGACGGGAACAATTACCATAGATTTTCTAAATGCGTTACCTAGCGGTCTCTACCGATCGCTACGATCACTTATTTTGGAAGCTTTAAAGCGTTTGGTAAATATTACCGCCGCCGGGTTGAATCTGGCAGTATGAATTTTAAATAATATTAAAAACAATCGTAAAAATCAACCTTGAGAATTTAAGAAAAGTTAGTACCATTTTTACCAACCTCTAGCACCTCCTATCTAAAAATTGGCCCGCGATCCGAGCTAGCAAGTATGCATACACTCATTATATCATACTCATACTAACTCTACATTTCTATACATTTCGTTTCTGAGAAAATAAGTAAGGTCCCTGGGATCTTACTCTAAAACAGTGAATACATTATTTACCTAAGAGGCAGCGATAGCCTAGTGGAGATACCAACGGACTGCTGCCATGCATAGGCTATCGGGTTCGAATCCACGGCGCGCACCAATGACTTTTCGGAATTATGTGCGTATTGAATTTATAACTATCGCTTGTCACGTGCCTTGGAGAGTACGTTTAGCCGTCGGCGCCGGTTGTCATGAAGATCCAAAGATCTTCATGACAACCGGTTTATTAAGAAGGTACTGACGCCCTATAACGACTGTCAAAACAGTCGTTATAGGGCGTCAGTACCTTCTTATCTATATCGCTATCCCTTCGGGTTGCGGCAATCAGACAGGCAGTCGCTCTGTGGAGAAGCTAATATTCAGCCAAATCCGGTTAGACTAGTAAGCGGACCCCAGGTTGAAAGTGGGATAACGCTAGGAGGCTGATGATGACATAATTTACCTAAGTCTTGGTAGCGAAACGGTTAAACTATGTATTTTGTGTTTGTGAAGTAAGGGCGTTGACATAGAAACTTGGCTCTCCATGAGTTCCTTTTTGACAGCGCGACGCATAGTGGTCACTTCTTGGCAACATCTTATGGAGCTGATACACCTGAGTATTCACTTGTAACAGAACAGCGAGCATTCGCCGTTTTCTGTTTTGTCGAACCGAACATTTTCACGATCATTGTAGCGAACACTCTAAATTCAAATAGTTCGTAGAATATAAAAAATATAGAAATCGCACTACAACAGCAGTTTTACCCAACATGTTTACTTCAGTTTCACTTATGAATTATTTCTAGAGTAAGAGTAAGATACACAAACAAATGACGTTTCTAATTAATATAATGCAGATTTTAATTTGAACAGGTTTAATAAATCACACAAGTGCAGACACTTGTGTGGTTTATTAAACATACAAACGAATAAATTTGAACGTAGGAACAGATTCCTACGTTCAAATTTATTTATCGATATCGCGAGTTTATCAACATCCTATTGCAATTAATTCTGAGTAAACCAGAGCTAAGCATCTATTGTAAACCTTATCGATATTTTATCGATAAGGTACTACTCAAGTTAAAATTAGTGACAAACTACTAAGATTCTGTCCTAGATTAAAATCATAAGTCAATGTGATGTAAATATATGTATTTATATTCTAAGGCTCGCCCGAATGTTCGTGAGAATGCTCGCTAAAACACATTATTCGCTAAAACACTCTCAAGTGTATCAGCGCCATTAGAATGAAATGTCTTTGATGTCAAAAAATAGGATATGATGTCATAATAAGCAAATGTATATCGCAATCACAATCTATATCTGGTCGTTACAACAACTAATGTTATTGAATTTCATATTGAGCTAGTTACAACTATTTTAACATTATTTATTAGACAGAGTTAGCTAGATCTGTACGTGATGATGGCAGCGACAGTCTGCATTGTAGTCGGAGACTGCCGATAAATAAACATTTTGCGAAAACGGGAAAGAACATGTGTTTTGTACTTAATTCAGAGGCTTGTCATTTTCTTTTATATTGTATATTTTTAAAGAGTTTTTGCTCGATTTTCACAGATTTGTTCACCTTTACATTATATAATAGAGGAAATATACCTTATAGGTACCTTACCCAATATAATGATAGTAGTATTTCTCTTTTAGAGAAACGATTCGTGAGACTAATTATTATTACGAAGTATATTGCTTTATTATATCTTCGGAGATCTTTAAAAATCTGTTTAATGATTTCCTGCTCATATTATATTTCAGATGTCTTTGGTATTGTTTTGTGTATCTATTGTTATTATCCTTTTTGTATATAAAATTCATTAAAGTATAATAACAATAGAGTTTTCGAACAATACAATCTAAGAACAATTAGTAGTAATAAGTAGTGCAGGTAATATTTATTTGTAAGAGACGGTCGGCGTTACCCTTTGTTAAGTAATTAGTATGAGTACGACTCGACGCGTTAATGTAAGTGTACTCTGTAGTTGATTATGATTTCTTAGTATAACTTAACCGCTTTTAGGATGAACAATTTGTGAGTAAGTTGCCGCAGAATACGGAAAACGGAGCTGCAATAATAAAATATTTTGATTAAGCATCGTCAACTGTAAGTTTTACGGCATGACTCATACAAGTTTATTTAACGTGTGTTGATCACAGTTACTAAGTTATGTGCGGTATAAATACATCTGTTTCTTTGACGTTCGGCTGGCTTGCAATTGTTACGCCGGAATACAAAATCACGAAAGTTTGACATCGAAACTATACCCATATAATTTTATGGAAGAAATAAAAACACGCTTCATTAATTATTTAATGGATCGGATTATAATGGTTTTGATATGACTGTAATAGAAATAACTAAGGTATTGTCAATTAATATTTATTGCTTAAAATCGGGTCTTACATAAAAATCGCAACCGCGAATATTTTCTTGGAATTCATGATCCGAGATTTTAATGGTCTCAGGACTGCGTGTTTAGGGTATGATGAGACTGATACGATGCGGCGTACAAGTCTTTAAAAAAGAAATCAGAAATAGTGGTAGCAGAATAAAATGTAAGTTGATAATAATAATAAATAAGTTTTCACAACTTGTTTGTTTTCCCAATGATAAATATACACACGCTAACCAGATCCTTAGATCTAAAATATATTTTCTATGATTTTCAAAGCAGATGTTCAATTGGTTTAAAATTACCACATGTTTCATCTGCTCAGCTAAGCCAAACTCATTGTTGGATTATTAGTCTAAACTGAATACCGGGTGCTTTGAATGTAATCTTTTAACAATGAACCAAAAATAACAATAGACAGCAGGTAATATTTTTAAGACACCATTCTGTCTAGCCATCGCTCCTTATGTTTGGGTGGCTATTTAAGTTCGAGTTATATTGTGAAGCGGCCACAAGTAACTGCGCTTTCGCTACGCTAACACGTGCAGAAGTGAAATGTGAAGTGAGATATAATTATTATATTCAACATCAATCATATAAAGTGACGGAATTTGAAGAATCTACTATAAGAAGTGAATTCGTAAAAGTAATTGTCTATCTCCAAAGTATATTAAAACCGAGTGAAGAATATGTATGAACAAAATCTGTTCGTGAAAACATTGAAGTTAGTGAGACTGAGGGATCTGTTCGTGAAAGACAAGCAAAATTATCACTTAAATGCGAATGTAGGCCTGCCTGAGGATTGGTCTACTGAAAAGTGTCTTCTTTCAAACAATGCAATGTTCAATGTAAATCCTGGAGCGAACAACTAAATATCTCTTAAAACGTGCGAGTTAAATAAGAAGCATAATGTTCACAGCTTGGTACGTAAGGAGTCATTAAACAATTACTATCCACCGTAACGAGTAGTTGTGCGGCCGTCATTTGAAGTACTATGATAAACACGTGGTATTTATTTGGCACCATCGCAGTGCATTCTACACAGATATCGTTTCAATACCAAAAGGTTTTTCTGCAAATATGTATGACGAACCTAAAGACCTAACGCTTTTATCAATGACATCAAGAGTAATGAAATGGATCATCGCTTTGGTCGCCATGGACCCAGTGCACGAGGTACTCCTCAATTGTAAACTTTCTCTAGAATCAGCCTGCTAGGCTGATGCTAGAGAACCGAGCGAACGTCTGAAATGCTTTCGTTCTATCTACAGTGTAGTACTTCCTTGAATTCAACAATAACAGTTGCTGGGGCCATACTCACATCACGAAAGATAGCTCTGGGACATAATTTATCGAATTGAGCTTGTAGTTGTTACATCGAATCTTATGCTAGTTATATTTAGTAGAGTGTTCTTCACAATAAAACAACCTTAAATTCCTATAAATTCACTTCAACGAACTCAACAAACGAAGGATCTTCCTTAAGTACATCTTTCTTTTTCTCAAAATTATAACTATGTCATACAGAGATTCCTTTAGGGATTATTATTATACTACTTACTAATTATACTAATAGTCCAAATCGAAATAAACATTTTGTGTGTGTTTGTATTTGTAATTGTTATTACTATTAAGTATAATTTTATTAAGTAACTCTTTATTTTTTAGCATTAAGTAATTGTATTAAAATTTTGGTATATTTTTTAAAACTTTGTAATAAAAAGGCATATAAATAATAAATTTATTTGTTTTGGTATCCTTACATGTTATATATTTCCCTCCCCGCCTGTAAGTCTATATGATTGTCGCGATAAACTACTAAACGGCTGCTTACTGGCAGACATTGCATAGCCAAAACTATTGAGCGCAAGAAGCTGAAAGTTGGCATGTATATTACTCGGGGCTGGTAAGGGTGCACTAAGAAGAGATTATCCAAAACTACAACACTACCGGGAAGAAACTGTTCTTAAAATAAATATGCGGGTGTAGATCGGCGACAAAAAAAAAATCAATTTCTTCTTAAGGACAGCTCCCGCACTAGGAATACAGCCTGTGTCGTGTGGAACTAATACCCAGACCCTAAACAACAATTACTTGCGTATCACACACGAATTACTCAAATCTTGTAATGGTTTGATAGATTCGAACACAAATTACTTAATTCTGGGCATAGGGCAAAATGATGATAACCCAACTAAATTACAAATGGAGTTGGCAACAATATTGTATAAATTTCAACATATTAATATTATATTATTAAGTGTAACACACAACCCACACCTCAATGAATGGAAGGTAAACAATCTTCTAAAGCAAATATGTCAAAATGTGCCAAAATGAAAATTTTTATCCTTACATAACTGTAGTTCTAAATATGATTATTTATTAAATTTAACAAAGACATTAAATTTTACAATTGATTCTTGTGATTATGAAATGAGATATATAACTAAACAAATTGAAAAGACCATGACTAGCCAAACTAAAAAGGGTACCATTCCCTTTTACTTCCCAGTTGTAAGGAAAATTGTAATGCCTAAAAAAGCCGCAGTAAATAATATTGTAACTAGTACTCCCATGAGCAATAAAAATATAAGAGAAATCTTTTTTCGCAAACAAAGGTAAGGCTATAAATACATCCACATTATTACACCAAAATATTGCTGGTTTATTAAATAAAATTGATATGGTAGAGGTATGTTTAACTGAGTTATTTAGAATATATACTGTGTTTTTCAGAAACTTTTATAAAATCTGGTGATGAACAAAACATATATTTTAAGCAATATAAGTTAGCATGTTCATTTTCCATGCAAATGTAAAAGCAAGGAGGGGTCTGTATCTTGGTTCATAAGTCGCTAGATGTCAGGAAAATTCATTGTTTCAAAGAATTATGTATTGAAAAAGTGTTTGAGTGTTGTGGCATAGAGATTCCAGCCTTAAATTGTATTGTGATATGTTTGTATAGAGTGCCAAATTCAAATGCAAACAAGTTTTTTGAAAACTTGGAATTATTACTACATAGGCTATTGTTGAAACATAAAAAGCAGATTATAGTTACAGGTGATTTTAACATAGACACCTCAAGAAATTCTAATGATTCAGTTAGATTAGTGGAAATTATATCAAATTACGGTTTATATCAACATATTTACACACCAACACGACAAAACTCTTGTATAGACCATATCTTTAGCAATTAAAAAACTTCTGTAGGTAGTACCCATGAACTATTTCTGTCAGATCATAATACATGCCAGTTACTATCATTTCCTGCTACAAAAGAAAATGTTAAAATTATGTATTGGTACAACACTGTGAGGGATTATTCAGCAGATAATACTAGGAAATTTAAGGAGGCATTGGAGAGTATGTCATGGCATGACATTTATAATGAAAATGATACAAATAAGGCTTATGAAAGTTTTCACAACAAATTTACTTTGTTTTACAATCTCTGTTTTCCATTAATAAATGTTAAAACATATACCAATGGGTCTGCACCCAAATGGATAACAAAAGGTATAAAGATATGTTGTAAATATAAAAGAAAACTAAAATCATTATGTTATCAGACAGAAGACATTGAGACTAAGACAAAATATCTTACCTATAATAAACTGCTTAGAAAATGTGTGTATAAATCTAAACAACGTACAAATCAATTATACATTCAAACTGCTAAAAGTAAAAATATAGCCACCTGGCATGTTATAAAAATAATGCATGTAAAGGTTACTTGTAAAGGTTTGTAATGTAATGTTCTGTGTTCTAGGTAGGGTTGCCAACCGTACTCTAAAATAGAGTATTGTACTCTATATCATGTAACCGTACTCTATAATCTATAACACTAATAGATTACGCTAAAATACTCTTTTTTACACAATTTTTACTAAACTAGTGCCAGTCATATTTATGCAAAAACCCATAATCATAACCAAAAAATAACGATTATTTACTGTTAATATGTTGGTATCCCCAATTCCTCAAACCACATTCGGACATTCGTGAACGCAGCATACTCATGGACAGTTTATATTCAGAAGTTATAATTTTAAAAGAACTCCAAGCTGAATTGTTAGATAACACAGATTTTATGCAAAAATCCACTGCAGAAAAATGGCAATTAATTTTTAAGAAGTGTCCTAGAGAATTATATTGTTTAAAAAAATTATTGGTTATATACTCTCTATTCCCGCCACTTCAGCATTTACTGAAAAAGTCTTTTCGGTGATGAATGTGAAGTGGCGAGAAGATAGAAACAGAGCTTCATTAAAATTAATTAAGAATGAGCTCTTGATCTACATAAATTTAGAGTTAGATGTTTGTACTTATACAATTATTTTAAAAACAATGAAAAATTGTTATGTGCTGCAAAAATACAAAAAAATACCTTTTTAAAAATATAAAATAAATGATACTCTTTTTTTGAAGTCCATACTCTTTATTTACCTCCTTTGAAATCAGATATACTCTATTTCTTCTAAAAAAAGTTGGCAACCCTAGTTTTAGGTAAGTACCTATCACTGTGTGTGCGGGGTTCTCTCAGGTCAGGAAATAAAAGATGTGTTCATCAGTACTAATGCGTAATCTATTCAGGAACAATTACACGTTTACATTGTACTCGCACCGGGAAACGACTGGCGAGCTTAGCCGAAGTGCCGTGGCACTACAAAGTACAAACATGCATAGTCATCACAATGTGTGGGGCCGCTACATACCTCCCCTTTTTGAAAAAAATTTTGTAAAAAATTTTGAACATGTAATACAAATCATTAAAGTTATAAAACTATATACCTCTTATTATTTCACCTGGTTAACTTATTCTATAAATACATTACACAGAACTACGCTACACAATCGTTTTGCTTACAAAGTTTTGATACAATACAATGTTGTCACCTACTCTATCCGATTACAATACCACGAACGGAAATATGTAGGTATATTATTACAACAGTTATTAAACTATATCCAGCAAATGTATTTCGCAATACCTAAGTATTTCCTTTCATTACATGGTGCAATAAATGTCTAAAACATTACCAACACATTATAAAAGAAAAAATTTCTGTGCTTTATAAAGAGTTATAGACAAAACGTATAATAGGGTATTTGACTAAAAAAAACGAATTAGTCCGTCAGTTAGATTATCGAAAAATATTGGATACGTATTTTTTGTTTTATCAAATCAGTAAAAAAATACGAAGATAAAACGCATCAAAGATGGAGAAACGCCTAAGAGTGGGGGCTTGTTACGTCACTTGCCAGTAAAAAGTGTACTGGCAAGTGACGTCACACGAGTTTTCAGCGAAGCTTGTCGTCTTCATTTTTGTTTACGTGACTAAAGAAAATATACGTGTCCAATATTTTTTGGAAATCTATCTGACGGACTAATTCGATTTTTTTAGTCAAATACCCTATTACATTATTCATAAACAAAGTATGTTTGTGTGGCTGTTAGTACGAAATCGCCCTACTACTTTGTCTTGGGTTCACTAGTCAACCACACACATAAAACACAAAGTATGCCAGTATAAAATAAGCATATAAGTATAAAACTAGTACATAACATCTCTTTGTAGTAGGTAATTACTATCATTTTGCGGACAACTATTATAGATGCCGACTTTAATTTTTCTTACATTAACGTGTATCTTAACTAAGTCTAAGGGTAGCCGTCATGCCGACCTACTCTGCAAAAAATAATTAACGCCCCTTAGAGCCCTCAGTATCCAGCATGACGACGCCAAAAAATTTACATTCACTCTTAAATTATCAGACATTGCACAAACACTTTGTTATACCTATGTTAAACTTTCTCCGTCACTACGCACTACTGCATGATGCCACGAATCGAATGACTCCTGAAGTAACATAAAAATTGAAATCACTGTAACAACTAAACACTGCTGCTGCTGCTGGGTCGCTTGAACAGCTGGTCCAGCAGGCCATAAGGGTTCCAACTCTTTCCTTGCCCATTTCTTTAGGCGTAAACAAGAGTGCTTACTACATAAACACAAACAAAGTAATGCAAGGGCGCTAGCAATTACTATAATAATTATTCCATAACTTTCCAATTTATTTTCCATTTCAAGTTGTTTTGCCTGATTCGCTCCTTGTTGGGCGATGATAATTTCTTCATTTTTTGTATTATTGCCCATTTTGTACTGAATATACTTATAAACACACTGTAAAAATTACTAAAACTTGATATTGACGATGAAACAATCAACAAGGACAGCAACATTGAGTTTCTAGGACTCACATTAGATGAAAACTGTAACTGGAAACAGCACATAGATTTAATATGTAAAAGACTAAATAGGTTTGTTTACGCTCTAAGTCAATTAAGAAGATCAACAAATAAGGAAACAGCACTAACAGCCTATCATGGTCATGTAGACGGACAGTGTCTCTGTACTACAAGCTCTCGGCAGCAACTGCTTTAACAGCGGCCTCATCATGGAATGCCACCTAGAGCTGCAAAAGATTGCAGAGAAGAATCAGGTTACGCTGCAATGGATTAAAGGCCACAGCAACTCCACAGGCAATGACGCCGCAGACCAACTGGCACGGCAAGGATCGGACACAATGAATGGGACCCGAACCGATTGTACCGATACCGGCAAGCCAACTCAAAACGTGGCAACGCGAGAGAACCGCACATGAACATGAAAAACAGTGGGCAGACATAAAATAATGCAGACAAACAAAAGATGCTATCCCCCGCTTGAACAAGCGACTCTCGCACAAGCTGCTGCATTCTAACAGAAAAACTCTTAAGCATCTGACAGGCATAATAACCGGCCACTGTCCACTCAACAAGCACCTATTCAACATAGGCGTTACGGACAGCCCACTGTGCAGGGGCTGCATGGAAACCGAAGAAACACCCGCTCACGTTATTCTGCACTGTACAAGTGTGAGCGATCAACGGGCAAAGCTGCTGAACAACCCCAGAACCATGTGTGAGGCTTTGAACGACATCAGCCAACTAATGGCTTTCTGGAAGGAGCTAAGGTGGTATGAGTAGTTGGCGTCAATCAAATCGCCACTTACGCACAATGGCCCAAATAAGTGGCTAAGTGCGGAAAACCCACGTACAACTAACTAACTATGGTCATGTAGGATCCATTTTAAATTATGGCATACTATTGTAGGGAAATTCAACACACGTAACAAGACCATTTATTGTCCAAAAAAATGCTATTTCTAATGTAGGACCTTTAGATTCATGTCGACCACTATTCAGGGAACTGCGTGTATTGACTTTGGCATCGATGTACATAATGGAAGTAGGCATGTTTGTTAGAAAACTCCATCAACTATTTACGAAAGTTAGCGACTATTGTAAATACAGCGCTAGGGATCCTACAAAACTACAAATGGAATCATGTAGAAGCACCTTCCATTACCAAAATTGTAACATAATGTCAATTAAGATATATAATCATATCCCACGTCCATTTAGAGAATTGCCCTTTCGCCAATTTAAATCTAAGTTAAAACTTTGGCTGGTTGAGAGGTGTTTCTATACAATTAAAGAGTTTTTTGAATTCAGACATAACTCCAAATAATGTTTATAATAAACTAGAAGTGACATTTATAATTCAATTCATATTAGCTGCAATATTCATTATATTTTAAATAAGTACATAATTTCATTATTTTATTGTATTATTGATTTTGACATTGTTTGGTGTTAGAGATTAATGTTTTGGTGTATGACATTTGTTATTGTGTTTTCGGATTATTATTATATTTGTTTTAATTATATAGTTTTTAAATAGTGTTACAGAATAATATAAATAATTGTAGTTAGTAAGAATTTTATCAATTAATCTAAGTTTTAAACAACAAGATACCTATCGCTATTGTTGCTATGAGCTACAATATATGCCAAGTAGGTAATGATAATTATAAATAGGTAGTTTGAACTTCATTTGAAAATCATAATTACATACATACATACATAGACTCACGCCTATTTCCCCGAAGGGGTAGGCAGAGGCATATTTGATATTAAACGCCCACTTTTCGCCAGTGTTTTGATCCCACGTAATAGGTGGCGAGCCTATTGCCGCTTATCGGGATATTTTGTTTACCAGAGCCTCATCCGTTGATCGGCAGGTGCACCACTTGCAGGTGAGGTTGGCTTGGGACCCTAAGTTCTTGGTGGGAACCCTATGCACCTAAAAATCATAATTATGACAAAAAAAAACGTAAACTGTAGCAAAAAATCACCTCTTTCAAAAAGACGATAATGTAAATCAATTTATTCAGTTAAGGAATCGCCATACACAACTACATAATTAAACTGAAAACTAAGGAGTCTAAAGATAACTACAGTTTTTACTTGAAGTAGGTACATAATATTAGAAAAAAAAAATATATAAAGGAAAGCCACGCGCAACTTATAGTGTTGGTAAAGGTACAGATAACACGTCTACAATTTGATACCTTAGGCGACATACCAATAATATGCTTGTATAAAAATAACTCAGACATGATTTACAAAATTATTATGATACATATAAATTTACAACATTACAACGATGAAATAATATCATAGAATAAAATTTCACGTTAACGGCTATTAGGCATTATTAATTAGACCAAATTAAATAAAAAACTCGAAAGTTGAAAGTTTCTACGGCAAATCAGCTTATGTGGAACCATTAATTATATTACTGCTGTAATTACTTTTACAAGGTCATAATTATTACACACAGTCATGTACCTTTAAAAATCTACTTCAATCTTACAAAAATAAGTAGGGGTCTTCTATGAATATCGCTTTACTCGTTTCATAAATTGTCAACAGGCATATTATGTTTTATCTAAACATTGTTACCTAAAAAAAAATCCTTGTTTTAAAGTTAATATTATAACTAAAATATAGGTACCTATTAAAACGTCTATTGTCCGCGGCAATCATTAAAAATAAAAAGAAAGAACGTCACCTCACATAACAGTCACTTTCCGTTCTGTCCAAGGTCGTAGTTGACTTGCCGATACTTGTCCGGCTCCAGGACAGCAATCTTCTTCCACGGGCCAACGCCTGGAAGGCGCTGTGGCACCATGGCTCCCAGCTCCGTCAGTCGAATAATAGTAGTGTACACTTTAATTCTAGTGGACATTTCTGTTGTATGTATCAAATAACGTGTGACAGTTACAAAAACTGCAATAATGCCATTATTCCTCTGAACCGACGATAATTTACCGAAAATAACTTGTTAACACTTTCACGGACGCCACGCCCAGAGGCGTAGTTTTCAGGCAGCCTAATACGACGTAACGTCCGTAGCCGGTCAATTTTATCCAGTTATAATTGACGAACCGTCTACAACCGCCTTGATTTGCGTAGATTACTTAGGAGTCAAGTGATTCAGTGTCATATTGCGCTCACTTACAATTTACCTAGCGGCGCAGCAAAAAAAAAAAAACAATATTTATGTCGCCAAGCCCCACTCACACATCAACGTGCTTGCGTGTGTGACATACCGCCTGTAGCCGTACGCCTGTAATACTACCCGCACCCGCCAGTTTCGCAGTGTCACAGCGAGCAGAGCCCATGTTTTTCGTCGTTTGACCGGATTGTTCGTCGTGATCGGCTGCATTTAGGAGGTAAGTATATTGAGTTTTATGTAAAAAAGTATATTTTCTATATACTGTACATATA
This sequence comes from Euclidia mi, assembly GCA_944739405.2. Lineage (NCBI taxonomy): Eukaryota > Metazoa > Arthropoda > Insecta > Lepidoptera > Erebidae > Euclidia > Euclidia mi. The sequence goes on along the minus strand of OX123182.2, from coordinate 49,518,945 downwards.
TTTTTATGCATTAAATAAGATATACGCATTATATTTATATGATAATTAATTCTGATTGATATTTTTGTTCGGAGATGGCTCCCGTAAGAAATAAATCGGCGAGAAAAGATATCTAAAATATCTGATGGTGATACCGATTCTTTAAGTCCTGTACCATGTTCGACCGGATGTAAACGGCTTAGATTATCACCTAAAAATTACATAAACTTGTTTGAGGAAGATCATAGACGCCGTGAGTACCGCGGTCCGCTTGTAGACGCCACCGTCTATAGGCGGTGTGTCATTGCGCAGGTAAACTAACTTATTTAATAGGGCAGTCCGCCTCTAGGCGGTACCGGCAGTAGGCGGACCGTCATAATCAGAGTATATAGATTCACTTTTTACGACAATTAGCCTATAGGCGTGGTATAATTTTGTATGCAAAATTTTAGTGTAATTTTCATAGAATCTAGTTAACGTCAGTATCCGTGAAAGTGTTAACTTATTCAAAACCACAAGCTCAGTACTGCCCACAGGCAGCACTGGCAGGGTCGCCATGCAATGTTGTGTGTTGGGAGTACTTGGGAGGCGAAATAAAAGATGTTAATTGTTCTAGATACAACGGTGTAATGGCATCCAATACACAGTTACATGTTCATTTAAAGGAAGGCGCGTCATACACTACACTACCGACTAGTACCTACCGATTCCTACCCACGGCTTCACCCGCGGAATGGGAAAGGGTTTGTAGGAACAAATCCTTTAGAATGGTACATGTGCTACCGCACATGTACCATTCTAAAAAATGATTCCAAACTGCAGTTCCATCAAAATCCGTTCCATACATTGGAGCGTAGTAATATTTGTAAAATGTGTATATAATTAAGTTACAGATACCTAGTTTAGTTTTACTTAAAATTGTACTTGTATACCCGTTTGTTTATTTTGTTGCAATCATTAAATAGTTCCAGTTAACTTGTTCAGTTCACGTTATGTCATTGTCAGTGTTTTAAATGCTCCTGACTAAGTGACTACTCCATCAAGAAACTACTAATAACATACAACTCAAGTAACATAGAATACGACAGCACAAAATGTTTATAGTAAACATAGATAGATAGATAGATAGAATATTCTTTATTGTACCATAAAACATTTTAAAACATAGTGATTACAACATTTACAAATTGTACAAAAGGCGGCCATATCGCTAAGAGCAATCTCTTCCAGACAACCTTAGTGTGGACAGGAACCTCCCCGTGGCATCTCCACCTTGTCGTGGTGGGGAGGCTACTGGGCCTCCCCACACGCCGCCGCTTCACCGTGGTTAGGTCACATACGGTGAAGCTAAGCGAGATCCCGGGAGTGAACGCTCCGCGTGGGCTTGACGGAGGCCAGCGCAGGAATCGTCCAAAGGTGCGGGTGCGAGGGACAGTTCTTCTGTCCCTCGCAGTCAGGCGTGGTCGTGGGAGGAGAGGCGTGTCGGTGTTGCGTTGCCGCGCGCCCTATCTCCCACGACCAAATGGGGGCGCACCATCGATGTGTCGCGGTGGGGCCGCAGAGGAAGAGGAGATGCGGTGTTCCGTTGCCGTCCTCGTCGTCTCGTATCCTCTGGTCTCTCGTCGTCTCGTGGCCGCTGGGTGTTTTGGCGGCGGAGCCCAACACCTTCATCCGCCGCCAAGGGGGGTTGTTCGTGCCCCGCCTGACCATCTGGCGGGCCAATACCCGTCGGGGTAGCGAGGAATGCTTCGGTGATATTCGACCCTCCGACACACGGGTACATGAGAAACAGTTACAAAAAAAAATGGTGGACAGGAACGATGTAAGCGTTAAATTTTACTGTGGGTAAATATAACTAACAACTGCCACAAAATCAACGAGGAACGTAAAACATTTCCAGAGTCCCGAAATACGCAATACTTAACTTACAGAAACATTTTCGTAGTATCACGGAACCTACCGCATGCAATTGAAACATTTTTACCTCTTAGCAAGTGCGTCTCGGGTGTATCATTTCTACAGCACAATGTTTAGACATTCAAACGTGACCCTCGGCTATTAACGTGATAGTTTTATGTAAATACAAGTCTCCGGTGGCAGGGCATCCGTCCGTATTGCATAAGTTGACTAATAAATTAGTGAGTTGCTCTTGTTGTCCGGAGATAAGTGGGGCGGACAAAGGATTACCTTGGTTGGGCGTGCCGCGGCTCTAACTTCTGAAATAAACTGTGAAGTCGTTCGCTTCGGAGGGATGCTTGCCCGCCACGTCAGATATAATCTCAACTCAAGAGTAAAAAATAAGTTAAAAGGATTCCGCGCTAATGGTTCGCCCCAATGTATGAGCAATAAACAACAGGTCAACAATATAATTGCGGTTATGAAGCTGACTCTCGCAATTTACTTCAAGGTTTATTACGCGCTGTAAATAATCCCTGAGCGACGGAAATGGAATTTATTCTTAATTTACATGTTAATATTTTCTTTTAATGCAATTCTATGAATTTTGCAGGCAACCGTATTTTCTATTTATTTCAACGCTTTAAAATATTAACTAGGTATTAAGCTCTCGGGACTAGAAGTACGATTAAAATTGTCTTTGATTTTGATTTGTAGTTTATAACAAAGTTACGAGGTTTTTTAGTAGTATGGTTAACCATTTTCTTATATCTAGTTACTTCTAGTTCGTTCTTCTACTTTCGAAGTTCGTGTAAATAGAAGATTTTCTAATTTGCCAAGAAATAATGGAAACTTTGTATCAGACTGCTACGATATTAAACTTACAATGGGTCAAGCTATTTGTCAAGTTTTTATATTAAAGACGTCTTGTTTGAAATTAATCACGCTAAATTGAACAATATTTACACACCGACACCACACACCTCTCACTGCTCACCCTTCTCATGATGAAATTAAACTGGTACCTAGTTATGTAGAGAACATATAAAAAGGGCTGATATTAATTTTGATGGCGCAAATTTTCTATGTTCAATAGTAATGCAAACTAGAGTTTAAAAACGAAGGTTTCAGTATTCCAGATGCATCCAAGACCTTTTGTTCGCATCTAGGCTTACAGATTTGACATAATACTATTACTTTATCTTGTAATTTTTACAGTAAGACATTGCTTTCAAAAACAGTTCGTGTCGTGTGCCATGCGACTGTAGTGCGCAGGTCCGCAGAAAAACGCATGTCGCACGATCTTGCGTCGATTAATTTTGTAAAGAAAACATAACACACTCTCTCCAGTCAGATTTGAAAGTGTGTAGTTATGTCATCAGGTAGATAAAAATATTGTAGTTGTAACAACCGCAACCATACACATTTTACGTATGCTAACATTTTCATATTAGCAAAAACAACGAAATAATACGGAGAACCATTTTATAGTAGATAATGTTAGTTTTACAAACCATAGAAGTAAATAGCATTTAGTATTAAATAGTACACAAATAAAAAGTACTTTTAGCAAACCGGCACTTTTAGAGTTTATTTTCCCTAAACAAAAGCAACGCATCATTTGAAGTAGGAACAAAACAAAAAGTGTCTCAAGAAATAACATTTAATTTTATAGGTGCCAGAGGCGAGACTACAAACTTGAACACGAACAATTTCATGTGTAAGTGCCCTAAAGCGGAGCGATATGTATGTTTGAATAGCGGATTGAGCTCCCAGCGTCCTCCACGGTTGCTTCATAAACAATGTCTCTGTCTCTCGCCTATGTGCACCACTCTTTACATATTATACATACCTAATTATGCATATGACGGTTCGTCTATCTTTAATTAAACCGACATAAAGCTAGTATTGCCAGTGAACTATATGAGTGAACTGACTAAAACTAGACTTGAAGGCACTCCGGTCGTATAATGTTGGTTGTTTAGGTGTTTCGGAAACAATTACACAAGTCATATAATCCGCTTTATATTGCAAAACTTGTGATCTCCATACTCTTATTATTCCTCTGGGTTTGTGGCTGCTTTATGATTGACTGGCATCGGATTTTGTAGAACTATAGCAATCTCAAAATTGTACGTTAAAGGTGCTTAGAACTCTTCACTACTTAGTAGGCCATATACTGGCCAACTAGTGAAGAGTTTAAATGAGTTCTATGACGCATAAATTATTTAAGTTTATGAAAAAAATACCTATCTGATATAAAATAACACAATAAAGTGATGTGATTATGTTCAATATGGTCGACTTACTTGCCCAGTTCTCGTTACTCCAGACCGATGGTCTAAAATTACAGTTGGTCCAGCAACAGTTCATTTTGATTACTTGAAGATATTCACATTGATAAAACTCTCGATCCGATCGGATAATGAGAACCGAGCCTTAGATCAGAAATTTTATCAACAATCTTTAGTATCCATTTGACTAGTCCGCCACCTCGTTCCCTAACTATAAACACAACTATAAGCCAGTGGTCGGCCTAAACAATTGCCTTGCTTGCGTCATGAAGGGTACAACAGTAGTACACTCCTCGTATTTCATGTTTCTATGTTCCGAGTTTTGGGTTAGTCATTAATGAGTCTTTTGAGACACCCGCCTAGTACCCATAAAATACTATCCTATGTAAAACATTTCGACTAGAACTTTGCTCGGCTTGGCATGAATAGGTAGGTACATTTAATAGACTTAAATTACTTAATGCTACTCTTATACTAATTACAATTTTGTTTTGAAATTAAACTAAGCTAGAATTTTTAACTGTAATAGGAATTAAAGGCGCAGACTGGGTGACCTGTGCGTGAAAACCACTCTTCATTTATACAAAATATACACAATAGACAAGTGAAATAATTTAACAAACTAACTCTCGTCCCAATCCGTAATTAATTATTAGACTTGGTAAGCTATTTACGTGTAAAATATTTCGTTATATAATTTAGTAACTCGGTCTTTCAGACAAGGTCTGGATAAAGTGGAAGCCAAATTGTATAGACATTGTAGCACAAGTAATTCGAGCCGTGGCAAATGAATCATTAGTCCTAAACTAATATTAACCTGTGTTGTACAAACAAAAAGTTTGGGCGTACTTCTAATATCATCAGAGGAGCGTCGCTCGTGAGCTCTTGTTTCGTTTCAAGCAAATATTCTTTCATTTTCTAATGGATCGGCACTGGGGGAATATTTGTTGGCAAACTTTCGCCAGACACTGATATTTACACGATAAAGAAAGGGGTAAGCAATCCGAGTTTCCCTGAAAAGGTATTCTTGTCAGGATTTGGATCTTCCAAAACATTTGTCTGTCATATTTGAGCTACGTTTATTTCACATCCAATTTCGCAAGTAATTAGAATCCGCAACCTAATGAGGCACATCAACACGTAATATAATAAACCTCGACATATCTTTTACACGTAAAGTTTATTAGGAAAATGTGTACTGGGAACGTGTTGTTCCTTCTGCTTATCAAATTTGCTTTTACACTTCCCCGAACACTTTGATACGTAAATGTTTTGAATATTAAGTTGAGTTAGGTGGTTTCTCGCGGCGAGATAAATCTTAGATTACTTGTTCAAAAAGTAGTTGAACCACAGCGTAGGTATGCTAATTAAATAAGTTTTACAAAATTGAATTTGTGGAACAAAACGAATGAACAAAAGCTTCTTCGCGCGAATTTCGTACGAGACTAAGAGATTGGGCTTGGGACTGTATGACATTTTTAGTAATGTTTATTATGAATACTGAATAGGTAACTCAATAACTTCTTTAGTAAAGACAAACTTATCAATTTATACAATAATTTAATTTGGTAATTCACAAGGCAACTCAATATCGTCGTCGTTCTTAAAGTTTATATTAAAGTCGACAAAACTTATTGGTGTTATAATATTTGTAAGTAGTCGCAAAACTTTAACAGGTTGTTACTACAACCATCAGTGCTTCAATATTACATGGCGGATCATTTCTTTTACGATGTAACACCCTAAAACTGTCCATGAATTCGAAAGAAACGTGTTGAGAACTGAACTTCTGCAAAAATAGATTATATTTTATTATTGAACTTTGTTGTCATCATATCTCCGTAAACCCTCGGAGACAAAGGGGGATCCTTTGACAACGTTATCGACGCAAAACAAAAATACTGGCCAACAAACAAAGAGAGTAAAGTTCAGAGTGTTATTCTTACGCCTTTCACAGATAAGTCTAAAGGTTGCGCTCCAGTTTTATACTTTATTTTACTGTTTAAATAAAATTATTATTAAATTTTGGGTAACACAAAACTTCTTCATCGTTCGATAGTAATTTTCGTTTTAATTCTGTTCATAGGGAAAGTCCCCGAAGCCCGCGGCTTCGCTTACGTTAAATTCGGGGTCACACAAAACTCCTTCATCGTGCGATAGTAATTTACGTTTTAATTCTGTTCATAGGAACTAATAAGAAATATAACTGCAAAAAGTATTTAAAACATTTCTGTAAACAGTATTTTTAGAGTTCCGTCACGGCAGGTAATCTTCATACAAAATATTTCAACCTTAGTCTATGGTACTCACATATCTTATTTGACAGTTACCTCCCGCCCCGAACCCCTGGAACCTATCGCCATGTTTGATTATCTGTCAATTTGTCAAACTTTTGACAATAGGGTAGTTTCCAGGGTCAAAATTATTACATTTTATTTAGTCCGTATTTTAGATTATAAAAAATATTGGACACGTATTTTTTCTTTTTTCGATTAAATAAAAAATAACAAAGATATAGCCCATTAAAGTTACGTGTGACGTCATCTAGTGCGAAAAAATGCAGCACGGTGTGACGTTATACGTAACTTTAATGAGCTGTATCTTGGTCATTTTTGGTTTAATTTACAAATAAAAAAATACGTATCGCTTATTTTTGAATAATCTAAAGGACGGACTTATAATTTTTTTTCGTCAACTAGCCTATTATGACAGTTTTGTCAACAGCAGCATTAGTTTCAACAAAGTTGATCGAGTGAAGTTTTGCGTTGATTTATTTCCGTTACTTATCCTCTCAATGTCTGAAGCTGTGATATCATCATGTACAACAAGTGCTGTGTTGCGACATGTGCTAGTAGACGAAAGGACGTCAGTGTTCACATGTCTCCAAACAGTCAGACAGGACTGAAAAAGTGGTAGCAGTCCATTAATTGTGAACGATTGCGAAGCTTGAGCTTCCAGCAACTTCGTAAACAGTTTGTGTGCCAAAAGCATTTCGAGAAGAGGTTTCTTTCTACAACGTGCGATAGAGTTCGTCTTTAAATATTAAAAGGCACGGATGTCTTCCGATTACAAAACAAATCTTTACCTGTGATGCAATGTTAAGCTTTAAATAAGTTTAAAACTAAATAATTAAACAATAAAGCGAAGTGAAAAAGCAGTGTTTTATTTTATAAATTCCCTTTCTTAACTTATAATAGTAAAATGGATATTTTATGCTAGGGAAAAATTAGGCTGAATCATTTTTAATAATTACCCGAAACGTTACCGATAAAAAAAAATTTGTCATTTATGACATGTGAGCCTATTACAGTCCAGTTTTGATCTATGGCAGTGCTCCGTCTGTACGTTAGTACAATATAGTCTGTGGTTCCGTTGTCAAAAATGGCTACGGTCCGTTCACAGTTATTTTACCTCTGACAGATGTCGGTGTTTATTTTCTTTATGTTGGAATTGTATTCTGTGATGACAGAAAAGTAAAATAGGGTTACCCGTGCATAACATTTTACCCAACATTGGTGGAAATGCTTCAAAAATTCAAATGCTTGAAGCTCATGGCCGCAAAATGGTTAGATTACCGCCATACCACTGCGAGCTAAACGCAATTGAACTTATGTGGAGTCTCATTAAAAGGCGAGTCACAAGCAAAAATTTTGGACAAGAGGCAACCAACATTGTGAATTTAGCTGAAGAAGCTTTTCAATCTATCACTACAGAAGACTGACAAAAACAATGGGTCTACGGATGCTGAAATGGACAGGTTCATAATAGAATTAAATTCTGAGTCTGATACAGAATATGACAGCAGTTACGAATCATCATAACATTGGCAGTCCACATGGATCATTGTTATAGACTCACACCTGTTTCCATGCAGGGGTAGGCAGAGGTGTAATATGACACCAACATCATTCTTATTCAAAATAAATATGAAAATTAAATTTACAGTTTTTGTGTTTGATAATTAGAACCTCACGTTGGCGTAATTATGATGCGTTTACCTTTATATATTAAATAGACAACATTTTTATTATAACTACTTATCTTCATAGGAAATTATTTATTTCGTAAGAAAATAAATGTACATGCATATAGCCATGCCAATATCAAGAGGTTTTGTTACAAACATTACTTCCAAATATTTAATACGATCGCTTAGGCAATAAAAAAATAAGTACATTTTAGCAATAATGTATATTTAAAATGGGAGTATTATATACCAAATATAGCAACACAACGCCCATGTTGGCCAATCTAACAGCTAGAGGTAAAATAACTGTGAACGGACTATAAACACGAAGTCCTTATAGACTCGCTATGTCTGTCAGCCTATCCGTATGTCACAGCCACTTTATGCGGAAACTATTCAGTTTACACTTTTGATAATTGGTAGGTAAATGTATTCTGTGAACCGCTTTACAACGTTATAGAAAATAAAAAATATTGGATATTAAGGGGCGCTCTTCATACATAGAACTGATGTGGAAAATGTGGTCCTTAAAAATTACTTTGAGGTTCCTAAAACCATTGTTTCTCAAAGTCAATCGTTTGAAAGATATATGGTTGCAAAGTGGTAAAATGGTTGAGTGTGTCCCTCTAACTTTTAAAGTGACAAATCAAAAAAATATATAATGCATTAGATTGCTATAAAAACATCCAAAGAAAATTGGTTTCAACGATATGTAGTCAGCAGTTTTTGAAATAAAGCATATCTTAAAAACCGCAAATATAGCAATATCGTTTATACAAATACTATTAATAGTTAGTCGAAGATAATGGCTATGGTAAGTGGAGAAGAAGAGAATATTGGTTCAGCCGGTTTAGCGTGAAATTTTATTTTTATTAGTACATACATACACATTTTCGCATTTATACCTAATACTAGCTTTTGCCCGCGGCTTCGCTCGCGTAAATTCGGGGTTCTGTAGTTATTGTATATCATCTATGTTCTGGGTAACACGAATCTTCTTTATTGGGCGGATATAATTGTCGTTTTAACTGTTTAAGGTTTAAGAAATATAACTGCAAAAAGTATTTACACATACAAACTACATAGTACTAAGACTTAGTAATCAAATTGTTATCCGGTATCTGTGACGTTTCGCTAGAGTGGCTAATATGGCGACTGCGATTTGTCTGTCAGAACCATTAGAATTTAACAAAATACTCGACAATCCGAATTTTGCGGATATATTATTATATTGTCGACTCGAAATCTTTATTTTTTAATCTTTTATTATTCAGGTAAGGTTTCGATAGAGTCTACCGTACCCCTATTAATATAGATGTCACACAGATTTGACACTGCGATGGTAGCGCAGTCAGTCGGTTCCAATGTGAAATATTCCAAAATCAACAACTACTTATAAATTTAAAATTACAAGTGGGATAGGACCACAATGACCCACGTGTTCAAAATGAAGACGTTAGTGACGAAAAATTGCTGGGCCTGTTGGAGTCGAAATTTTCTGACGCTGATTCAAGCCATGAAAATACCTACTACATCGTCACATGGCCATTGTTTACGATTGTTTGCGATACTGAGCAACAAGATGTGGATGCACGTGCTTGGGTGACGACTGCAGACATGGGATTGAACGAACAAGACCCGTATTGCACCCCGCTTATGGTCGCACTAAGCCGGGCCTTGAAGGGAGGAGTTTCGACCAGGATGTCTACCGTGTCGTCTCCCTGGATGACATTGTGAAATGAATTGTGCACACAAGGCGCGAGCGAAGGCGATTGCTAACGCCGCTATGTTGTTGCATCAGCTGAGCCTTCAACTGCAACCGTGGTGAGCGTATTTTGTCTGATTGTTTATTGGTACTGCTTTTATTTAGTGACGGCAGTTGTAAAACATTCTTGGTTAGCAGAATACTACTACGCGTTTAAACTTGGACATGTCATAATCATAATCGTAGTTGTAATATCGCCATCACATTGTAACGAGTGTTGTGGGTTCGATTCCTACACGAGACATAGAGTTGTAGAACCGTGTGACTTTTACGGTGTTGTGGTTATCATGACATGATCTCATGCATAATCATCTTTTTATTTAATATCTTAAAGAAGAAAGACAAAAAAAAGTGAGTAGAACTGAACTATTTAAAAACCTTTATAGGGCATAGTGACCCTGCGGTGGAAAAAATTCACTGATGACGGATTTAGGTATAATATGGGGGTAGAAAATGATAAATATATAAGATTTTAAAGTTTCGCGATTTGTATGCATCATACAATATTATTTTGCGGGTCTTAGTCGCGATAATTTACTTATTTAAAGGCATAAGTACCTATGTTATTCTCCTACGTTTCTACCGGCTTGCAACGGTTGTGATCGCGGAGGGACTGATGTCAGCTCAGCGCCGTCCTTGTGAAGCGCGGATTTCGGCAGCTACCCTCGCTTGTTTTATATTTTTGATTTTATCCGCACTGTCGGTACTTCGACAAACTACACTTATGACGTCTACACACTGATGATTTGTGTTACTGCGGCGTTGTTTGCATTTGTAAATGACTGGGTTCCAAGTGGTCGATAGTCTGTATCCGTCGTCCCTGTTGAAATTTCTATGTTTTTTGATTTCAACCGCTTCACGTACTATCCTGGAGTAACAGTGACGATCGGTGGATAAGACTTGTGGTTGATGTAATTCTATCCAGTGGTTTGGTCCAGATTCTAGCAAATGCTCAGTTATGGCAGATTTATTCATTTGTAAAAAAAATCGACAAATGAATAAATCTGCCATAGCTGAGCATTTGCTAGAATAATATAAAATAATATACTTGATAGTTTACTTACTCGTGACCATTAGATGGCACCACTAGTTAAATTAAATTCCATTTTAAGATTTTACGAGTAAAAATTACCTGCTGTGTGTTTTTAAAATTCATGTGATACGCGGGGAATGTTGCCCAAGTGCCCCCAATTTCTCTAGCCAATTCCAAGTTATATTAGGACGTTTAGGAGTGATACAGTAAACGGAAGATACCTTCAGTACAAGGTTTCAGGTAGCTGTTAAACTTGATTTATCAAGTGATTGAGTGATCATCGTAGTGCGTTATGATAATAATTTTCAGCGATTTTAGTTTTCATAATAATACAAAAGTACTCTGTGGTTTTCATTGCACGTAGAAACAGGTTAGTGATCGTTAGTGATGATTGCATACCTAACCTTATTCCTATTAAGATGGGTACTTGTTAGTGGTAGTTGTAATAATCTTGTGGTACCCTCGTTTCCATTTTGTGCAGAGTGGCAGAAACCAGAAACGGAATAGCTGTCGGTGCGTCGACAAGCTTTTGTTAGGCATAGTTTGCCGTGGTGCGGTGTCATAGTGTCAAAGGCATTGTCCGTTGCCTTGAACGCGAAAAGTTCTTTGCTGATCGCTAATGAGTACGTTAGGACAAGTTTCGTATTTAGACTAGCTATGTCGAAATTGAGGTAGAACAAAGTAGTTCTGATATTGAAGAAAGTATTTAAGTTTACATTATGATCGGACCGTACCAGAGGCTGTTGTGTAGCCGTAGCTCGGTAGAAATCGGGGTCTACTAACAGTAGTTCGTGAGTACGCGGTAGGCAATCAGCTTTGCGGAGGTTGGGTTTCAGTGGAAACCATAGAGTCCTGGAGAGACTCAGCGTTCTCATGTGGGGTTCGCAGAAAGTAAAGATGAGTAATTGGAGATTACTGGGCTATGCGTAGCCATTATCACATGTAGAGCTTAAAGGTTTTGGTTTACTTGGTTTGAAATAGTATGAGAGATACCGCGATACTAAAATAGTTTACGGTTACGATGGAATGAAGCATGACTGGACCGTAACAAATGGAGATGTGTGGTCACTGTCATATTTCATGACTGGATTGAACGAGCGGAAATCTGTTTGATGCTTTTTTGCTACTTTCAGGTTGACACGAGGACGTGTACTTCGCAGTATGGATGTGTGGTCGGTGCGACCTGATGGCCGGTGCGGCTAGGTGGCCGGTGCGGTTTGGTGGCCAGCGTGGCTTGGTGGCCAGCGTAGCCTGTGTAGCGCGGGGACCATGTGTGGCGCGCGGGCCTTATGTGGCGCGCGGCCTGTGTGTGGCGAGTGACCCATGTGACGCGTGGCATGTGTGAGTAGATGTATTTCTACAATATTGTTGTGTTCCGTCATGTTTCGGTGATAATGAAGAGTGCTTATAGCACTGATGTTTGTAATAATCGTTAAAAAAGTATTCTCTATCTGTAGGAAGGCCGTATTGGTATGTATGTTCCATTATCAGCCGAAAATGACGAAGAGTGCTTATGTGTGCCATCGCTAGAGGCGATGATGATTATGATGTATTCCCGCTATTCTGTGAGTAGTGGATGACTGAGTGTACCATCGCTAGAGCCGATGATGATTGTGATGTGTTCCTGCTACTCTGTGAGTAGTGGATGACTGGATGAATGTTGTGTCCCTGCTAATTTAAAATGTAGTAGATGATTGAGATTTTAAGCACTGTATCAATGAAACTGAATGTCAATTCTGTTTGTTTCGTGACTTGTACAGTGACTAAGGTCTGTTATTATTCTTAGAAATCTGCGGCATCACACCTTGTGATTCATTGTTAGTGCCCTTACTGTAAACAATTCGGATTGAAGTTATTGTGTTGAAATTCGAGATCTGTTTTACTCGAATCCTAATGAATATGAAACAATGTAGGTCAGGCATGGCCGAGCAGAACAGTGTCTACTTCTGTGACTTACGTCCTTGCAGGTAAGTCACTTGCGGACAAGTGACCAGCAGGATGGCCGTGTCGGAGCATGGTGTCAGTTGAACAGATAAAATACGATTACCGAAATTGATTTGGTTAATTTTTTGTGAGGAAATGCCAGGTTTAGTACCTGGGTGAAATCCTAGATGGCGTGACTAACACGTAATAGTATGTAAGTATTATTTTAAATTGGCAACACAGACGGTTGACAGCAAGCGAGCGGTTATGACGTAAAGTGTGAGGACGAACCATTGAGGCAACGGTAGTCATGCCATTCTAGGGGATCACCGTGTTTTCTATCCATCTACATCGGGCTAATTAATGGTGTAATTGTTTGACTTTTGCTTAAAACCAGTAAAGGGGCGTATCAACTACCGTGTCGAATTATTATTTCAACGTCTGCGGCCACACAAAATGGAAGACGACCACGACTCTGGTGACAGGCACGAGGACCCGCCGTCATATATATAATGATTAGTAGGGATTGCCCAAGGCTGTTACAATAATTATTAGTTTATATAAGTAAGCGAACGAAGTAATGACAGTGCACCACTTAGACTATATATATATTAATATGGTGCACCATAATTATGACAATGTATAATGTGACAGGTACTGACAGATACATATTACAGCGCATCCGTCCTTACTGTCAACAGGTAGGAGGTTTGTTCCTACAAACTTCGACCCTCCCTAAAATCCCTCCCAGATTATTTTTTTGCATTTTATTGTATCCTATGTGTGTTTTCTAGTTCTGAGCTACCTCCCCACCAATTTGCAGCCTAATCGGTTCAGCCGTTTTTGAGTTATAAATAGGGTAACCAACACGACTTTCTTTTATATACACCACTATTTTTTAATTAGTACAAAAAATTTACGGGGCACTAAGTATCTTTAACTGATCATATTTATGTAGTTAAAAAATAAAGACACCAAGTCCCAAAACTGTCTCAAAGCTGTCCACAAAAATACGTAATAATTGGTTAATGCATAACTAAGACTATGACTGACCCACGTAGTAATAGTGACAAACTACTCCATTGATAAATTCCCCCCTGTCCCTCTGCGCCCGCGCCGCGTCCGATGCGACAAACAGTGCTAAATTGCTAGCGGAACTGAATGCATTAATTTTTCCGTCGATACTGTTAATTGTTTGTTCACATCACGGGAGTATGTAGCTATGCTTCGTGCGTACTTTTTGAGTGGAGGAATCGCAAGTGCAGCTGTGTACCATAGACTTCTTTTTGTGAGTGTACAAAAGTGAGCCGGCTAGTATCGAACAATTAAAACAGCGCATATTAGACGCTTTTGACGAAGTGAAAAGACTGTGATCTGTGTATTGGTGGTGGACATTTCGAAGGACAATGGAAATACTTGTAAGTTAATTAAATAATACCTACTTAGGTAAATGATAATTTGAGGCGGGCGGCTCAAAATCGGTCTGTGTGGAGAACCTTGAGGGAGGCCTATGTCGAGCAGTGGTCGTCTCTAGGCTAACAAGATGATGATAAAATAATATTCTAATTACATACCTCCGTATTTAATTACTTGTAAAACGGTAAATTTTGCGGGTCCTAAGCCCAGATAAACTATGAAGCAGAGGGTAGAATTTAAAAAACTAAAATGTAACTACCTACACTGATTATTTTGCTTCATTTTATTGTCTAAGGCTACCTACATTATAAGTGCGACTGAAAGAATGCGTAAGAGTAAGACGGAAAGTAAGTACTATCAATGAAGTAGTGAATGGATTGTAAAATATGCCTATGATTTAGGTGAGATTTTCTACAAAAAACAAATTATTATAACTTGGCTATTTATTGATATAATGAAATTCTTATGTCACATATATGATAATAATGTCTTCGCTAATATGTCCTTAAAGTTTTTGTACTAATTAAAAAATAGTGGTGTATATAGATTTGACAAGGACTAATATGTATACAACTGAGTTATATTGTTTTAGCAAAAGTATTTTGTAAATAGTGATAACAAATCTCAGCAAAAAATATCTCTGAAATGAAATTGTGTGCTTAATAATATCTATGTAGAAAATTTATGAGGTCGTCACGTCCCGACGCCGCAAACTAAGTAAAACTTTCAGCTCGAACTCAAGAACCGTTTCGAATGCCTGGGCGAATGCGTAGATGTGGACGTGTACAGTAACGGGTTCGTGGATGCTGTCCATACAACAGGGGCTAAATTCTTTAAGCCCCAGAAAAGCAAGAGAACCAGCAAGATCTCGGATCCGACCCTCGAGCTGTTAGAAGAAAGGTGCAAGATGGTTCTGCTATCCTAGGACGACATGCCGAAATATCCGGCCTTCAGAAGCTCGCTCGTAATTCCGTCAGCACCCGGCGCCTTGTTGTTTTTGAGCTGTTTGAGAGCCACACTAATCTCGTGCATGCTGACGTCCGGGATATCTTCGGTATAGTGTCGGGTCAATCCAGCTCTAGGGTCTGACGCTGGAGTACTTGCGGGTTGTTGCGTTGTCGTGTATAGCTGTCCATAGAACCTTTCGATCTCCTCCAAGAGCTCAGGCTTGGACGTTACGATTCTGCCATCTTCCGTCTTCAGCTTTGTCAGCTGACTCTGCCCAACAGACAGATCCCTCTGGAACACTTTGGAACCCTTATTCTGCTCGATCGCCTCACAAACACATTTTGTGTTGTATTGGCGGAGATCGCGAGTCAGAGACTTAGAGATCTGTCTGTTGAGGTGCCGATATTTCGGCATGTCGTCGGAGGATAGCAGAACCATCTTGCACCTTTCTTCTAACAGCTCGAGGGTCGGATCCGAGATCTTGCTGGTTCTCTTGCTTTTCTGGGGCTTAAAGAATTTAGCCCCTGTTGTATGGACAGCATCCACGAACCCGTTACTGTACACGTCCACATCTACGCATTCGCCCAGGCATTCGAAACGGTTCTTGAGTTCGAGCTGAAAGTTTTACTTAGTTTGCGGCGTCGGGACGTGACGACCTCACCGCCCACTGGGAGAGTTAATCTGACGAGTAGATACTCGTCATAGTATCTCCCCCAGCGCAAGCAGTCAACCAAAATATGGCGGTCAAACCATCCGAACCCGGCGGAAGAAAATCCCAAGATGCTAGATGGGCAGCAGCGTCCAGCACTAAAGACTTCCGCCACTGCGATCGCCAATACGCCTGCCAAGCGTGGCGATTATGGCAAATCCCCCCATATGAACCACACCTATAAAAACCGGCCCCTAGTCCCCGGCGGCCCCGCTAGTCCTGGTTATGGTAGCGGCCATGGTAACGGCGGGGCAAGGGGTGCGAAGAATCTCCGGAAGAGATCGGGCTACCACCACCAACGAAAATTGGCCCTGGCAACACTGAACACGCGCACACTGCGGACCGACGAGAAGATTGTCGAGCTGGAAGAAGAATTGAGCAAGTTGCGATGGGATATCATAGGCCTATCCGAAGTCCGAAGACAGGGGGAGGACTCGATAGTTCTCAATTCCGGTAACTTGCTCTTCTACCGGGAGGGCGACCAACAGTCCCAAGGTGGTGTCGGGTTCATCGTCCACAAATCTCTCGTGACCAACTTGGTAAATATCGGGAGTGTGTCGAGCAGGGTAGCGTACCTTATACTCAGAATATCCAAGCGGTATTTGCTGAAGGTCATGCAGGTATACGCTCCGACCTCGTCACACCCCGATGAGGAGGTGGAAGCCATGTACGAGGATATATCTCGGGCTATACATGGCTACAAAACCCATTACACCGTGGTCATGGGAGATTTTAACGCGAAACTGGGCAAACGCGACGGTGATGAGCTGAGAGTGGGGCAATTTGGTTATGGGCATCGGAATTCCCGGGGTCACTTGCTGGCTAGCTTTATGGAGAAGGAAAGCCGAGAATGCCGCAAGTGGACCTGGGTAAGTCCAGACGGTGCAACCAAAAATGAGATCGACTTTATCATGTCGACGAAGAGGCAGATATTCAATGATGTCTCCGCGATCAATTCACTTAAAGTGGGGAGCGATCACCGAATGGTAAGAGGCACATTGAATATCTGTACAAGCCTCGAACGGTCGAGGTTGATAAAGTCCACGCTCCGACCGGCACCGGCTCATATCCAAAACCCCAAAATTTATTATTTACTTTTTTTAAATTTAATTACTATTTTTTTAATTTTTTTAAAATAATTTTGAAAGATAATATACAACTACATATTCTGTGAAAATTTAAAGCGTCTACCTGTTACAGTTAGTAATTTGAGCAAAAAATACGAAAAAGACACGTTTTTTGCATGGGACCCCCCTTAATATTTTCATTTTTTTTATTTTTAGTATTTGTTGTCATAGCGGCAACCGAAATACATAATTTGTGAACATTTCAGCTTTCTAGCTATCATGGTTTATAAGATACAGCCTGGTGACAGACAGACGGACAGACAGACAGTGGAGGCTTAGTAATAGGGTTCCGTTTTTTACCTTTTAGGTACGGAACCCTAAAAACTAAGTAAAACTTTGACCATTTGGATATCTAAGATACCTGATACACAGTTCCAATATAATAACACATTAATTATTTTAATGAAAGCTCGTAGGAATATATTTGTTTACTGCAGACAAAAATTTAAAGGGTAAAATTTAAACGACTGTAAATTAAAGTTTTGATGGAAAAAAATAATTAATCTGTGTTATAGAATAACTAAGGGAGCGACTGACGGCGAGTGATGAGAAATCAGCAGAACAGCAACTTACAAACATTAATTTAAGTTACTTAAAATACAAAATGAGAAACTTCTTAATATTTGAGCGACCTAATATTTGTTTGAGTGCCAATGTTACGTCCTGCATTTTTCTCAATATTTGGCAAATGATTTATTTATACTGAGCAGCATTTTATTTTAAAGGAAGTGTTTCGTAATAGAAAATCACATAAATACTAAATAAGACGGTTCCCATTTTTCGGTACAGGGTCACAAGAAAACCTAACATAACCTATTACATTACAGTTTCCCGAGTGAACGAGATTATTTTCATCAATAATTAGATCGTGATTTTCGAAATGCAGGTATTGAAGATATTGAAGTCGCCTATTCTGTATTTTTAGTCTCTCACTTAGTAATTTAGTCGCCAGTTAGAATTTTTATTTCTGAAATGGATTAATCACAACCCGATTTTAGTACGCTCGTTCTAGATTTTATTATTAATCAATATTCGTCGTTAGTTTAGCTAATTTTTCGCTTACTCAGATTCATGCCGCTCAAGTTATTAAAACAGTATCTCATCACACAATGTGCGCACAAGTTACTACGACGGAAAAAGTGAGCTCTCCGATGACACCTTTATGTGCGCCATATGATGGTAGGGCACATCTAACGATTTAAATATTTACTGTAAGCTTCGAGCGTCGAAATCGTCCTATCATTAACTGATACAATATTATTTAGCGGGTCTTAGTCGCGATAATTTTCTTATTTAAAGGCATAAATACCTCTGTTATTCTCCTACGTTTCTACCGGCTTGCAACGGTTGTGGTCGCGGTGGGACTCATTCTAGATGTTTTATTTTTATTCCACTTTCCGGCCCGTAACGGTTTGCAATAATCGATTTTAAACTTTCGCGATTTGTATACATCGTACAATATTATGTAGCCGATCTTAGTCGCGATAATTTACTTATTTAAAAAGTCATAAATACCTCTGTTATTCTCCTACGTTTCTACCGGCTTGTATCCAACACTTTTGCATTAAAACCCGGTGTATGTTTTCCAGTCTCACCTGATTCGACGGAATCAGATTCTTTTTCACAGGGCGTCTACCGTCTGAGCACCACAATGCGCAGAGATATTCAAGGGTGCCGACAAAACGGCTGTCAAAGAACTTAGCCGGGCCGGGACAGACCAACGCAACGGCTTACAGAGCAAACCACGGCACGTTAAACATATTATGTTTTAATATAATAATATTAATTGTAGATCGTTATTGTGTATGCGGTGTTTGTATATCCTATTAATAAATTATTCTAAAAGTTATAGCTTTGGAACTGTGGATCTCAACCTGCATGTACATTACACGCAAAGGTCTATTTCTAGTTATTGAATATGGCTATTCAATTTACGTTGACTATCACTTTCACATCCT
Source organism: Euclidia mi (assembly GCA_944739405.2). Lineage (NCBI taxonomy): Eukaryota > Metazoa > Arthropoda > Insecta > Lepidoptera > Erebidae > Euclidia > Euclidia mi. Next base: position 49,499,930 of record OX123182.2, on the reverse strand, counting down.
ATGACGTTGCCTTTATTTCACGTCCTGTAGAATAAGACATGAACGCAAGCGATCGAAGATGTTTTTTTGCATTGAACAACTTACACGAGGGTTACAAAATACGCTGACGCCTAACTTTGTGGAGCAGCGTGCGGCCACGTTATTGCCCCAGTCGTATTTACTCCTTCCTACTATAACTTTATCATTGGGATTTTATTTATTCCGTGCTAATACAATTTACATAAACTGCATTTTATGAGTTAAATCCACCCAGTAGAACGAGCAACATACATGTATAAAATCGTCTAAAACTTTTATATTATATTCCGTCCTGAGCTTATTTGTAGGTTTGTGAGATGCCGTTTCAAGTTTCTACAACAAAATTAATCATGGACATAACAATGTCAGGTTTCTTTCAAGATGAGGAGAACTATAACTTTTAAACGCTTGAAAGAATAGTAGGGTAAAACGATACAACCACTTTATATTATTGGCCGGAGAATAATTTTTTCGTTTCAGTGTTAGCCTTTTCTTGGAATCACAATTAATTATTTAATTGACAAATACCTACTAAAAGCAAAGAATAAAAAAATAGAAAACATTTGAATTTTTTGCTTAAATACAGATTAAATTAAGTTTGCTATGATTACGGAACTGCATAATTTTCTCAAGCCCTTGAGTGTCTAAACTGAATAGGTACACAGGTATTATCTCTGACGAAAGGGTGGTTCCAAGGCGCTAATATGCTATGGATAAAACACACTAAGCATAAATAATAAACCTGAAGACATTTTTGTACGTGTATTGTGAGTATTTATTATGATAATTAAATTTTATTGCATTACTAATTGAAAAATGTGACTTAAGTATATTTTTATGTTATACGTGAGGACATGTAATTGGCTATCCGTTTCTTATAATTTTTTTGTCAAATTGGAATAAGCTGTTGGACCTCCTAAAATAAATAAATAAAATTTCATAATACGTGCAACCGAGACAGACATTTATTGTACCTATTACCTACCTCTTGATATACTCGTGTCGCCATTTCTTCTATAGAATCCTATCAAGAGAGATACAGTTACAACCAAGCATAATGTTTCATCACATTTATTTTAGAAAACTAACTACTAACCATAAATAAATAAGATTTTAAGGATATATTTTAAGGAAGCATCTTCTTACTACAGCAGCTATCTAATTCTCGAAGCCGTGCAATTCAGAGGACTTAGCTAAAAAATTTAACGCTACATTTTTAAAAGCAGGATTTATTTCAACTCGCTTTAACCAGGATAGCTGGGTCTTATAAAGCCACTAGAGGACGCCAGCAGCTACGCCTGCATTTTTTTTAATTTACCCGTTTTGGCCGATCCCGTGGGAATTTCGGGAAATCCCTTTTTAGTGCACCCCCACGGTCTCCAAGGAACATACATGCCAAATTTCAGCTTCCTGCGCCCAATAGTTTCGGCTGTAGCGTGTCTGTCAGTCAGTCAGTAACGCAAGGATTTTATATATTAAGATTATCAGAATAAGGTTTTTGATTGTAGTTACTATGTTTACTTTTCAATATTTTGAACTCTGCTTTTAAAGTTTAAATTGGAGTAGGTTAATATGCAGTGTTGCAAGAGTTTTAATAAGAACAAAAGAATGGCTGTTCGGATCGATAGCGTGGTCGTGCGTTGCTCACAGTCTAGTTAGTGCCTGGTGGAAAGGGTAAGTTTGACTCCCGAGATATGATCGACCTAACCACTATGATGTCCTTAACTTTACGTTGTGGTAGGTTTACGCGAATCTACCACAGCGCGGTACGGTATGCGCAATCTTGCGGGAATTTGGTCTCGTCAACAATTTTATCCCGCCTTGAAGGCGCGTGGACATTATGACGTTTCATAGGTGCAATATCGGGTTCAAATCAATGGCGCGCACTACTGAGTTTTCAAAGTGTTTATTATTGCTTGCCCCAGGCTCCGGAGAACACGTTAAGCTGTCGGTATCGGCTGTTATGAATATATTTGACAGACGTTATAGTGAGAAGGTACCCGTGAATATACCGACATGTAACATTGCTGTCTCTTTGGGTTGTGGAGGTCAGACGTCGGGCACTCTGTGGAAAAGCTCAGAGTTTTTTTGTAGCATTCCCCATAAATTGGGTAAGTACTACAATAGCTGTAGGTAAACGTATCCAACTACTCTTTCACAAATATACCGCACTTCTACCTATCTCATAAAGCTATATTACATAACGGGTTCCTTTTACATGCAAACTCTTAGGTATAAAGTAAGTAGTAGATATGAGATACAAACCAAATAACAAACCAACTACAAAGTTTCGTAACACACTTAAAACCGTATCCTTTGTCAATATACACATTCCCGTGCACTTGGCTTGAAATAGAACTGTTTCAGAATGACATTCAAGTTGGCACTCAAGTTGTAAACGCCCGAGGCGCGTGGAAACTTGGCGATATGATAACGCTTTTATATCCACGACGTGTTACGTTTAATATAACAACTTTGTTTTGGGTTTACTTTATTAAATACTTGAACTATATTATTTGTTTGTGTATCTTCCTTTGTGTCTTTTGGAATTAAATTCTACACAGTCATCAGTTTTATACACTGACTAAGATTGTTATCATGATCATTTTTTTATCCAAAATGTTGTAGTATTTATTTAATAACAGCATATATTTTAATATAACATTCTTCATCACTTTTTTGACCAGTCCCAGTTCATTTGGGAATAATTTACCATCTATGTGAGTAGTAGTGTAGTTATGCGCAAATTCAGAATACACGATTATAGTGCAACTAATCGTGGATTCTGAATTTGCGTATAACTGAAAACTAAAAGGTGCGCTACCAGTGGTGCCGAAATTCAAACTCAGAACACCAAGAATTTTTTAACCCGTACCGATGTTGAAAATTTAAAACATGTACAAACAATTATTTAGCTATGAGTGCTCCGAAAATATGTAATGTTTTTGCTCAGGGCTTTCATACAAGAGAAGAAGAAGAAGAAGAGGTAGGCACAGGTGTAGAAATACACCTCTGCCTACTTCTTCGGGGTTATAGGCGTGAGACTATGAATGTAGGTATGTTATGTATATTTTCGCCTTATAAACTAGAGAATCATCCGTTTCAACTAAACTTACTTTTTATAGATAGCAATGTATTTTTTTTATCTTGTTATTGATATTGAATGAATGAATGGCAAAGACGTATATTTCAATGTTAAGCCGTAAACATAATAGTTATAGTAATGCAAATAATTTGTAATTACTATCCAAAATTATTTTTATTATGGACATGTTTGGTTGCAATACTGGCTACCCCAGTGCGCAGTCAGTCTTTTAAACCTTTTTTTACTTGTAATGTTTCTAACAAACCCTCTTTCTTTATCTGCTTTTACCTAGAAGTTCGAGATTTACACCAAAAGTCATAAAAATATAGATATTTAAGTATGAATAGCACTTTTTGAATAATAAGCATCATCTATTTATTGCTCAATATCGCTTATTTATATAAATCAAGGCATTATCATATTTGTTCATTGAGACAGTGTTAGTGTCTTAATCTGATTTAAGCCGTATTCAATCTGGTATACAATAACATTATTGATAGCTTTAATCGTTTTAAGCCAGATGGAAATGACACATCGCTGATAAAATTAATAATTTGCTTATTATTCCTGTTGTCAGTTATGCAAAATGATAATAAGTTCTGTAATATGTTTGATGTCAGATAATATTATTCTCGACGGAAGGGCTTATCACCATGAAGGCCGTTGCAAGAAAGAGAGCGGATATTGTTTTATGCTTATCAAGCATATTAATGAATTCCTTGTTTATAAATCCCAAAATAAAATGTTCAAAGTAGGGACAGATATGAGCAAGCCCCATAGTACAGTCCAATACAAACATACTCTCACCTACATGCATTCCTGTAGTGCTGTATAAAATTACTATCCCTATATGTAACTACATTTCTTTTACCCAAGTCTACAAGAGGTAAACGTGTAACCATCTCCAAATTACACTGCTTAACATAAACTGCTCATACCCTGATCAACAACACAAGAAATTAACCACCCTACGTAACCGCTAGACGACCAGTTAGGCAGTCAAACTTATCTATAAAATGGTGAAAAGCAATAATAGTTTATTATCGAATTATTATTTAAATATATAATATATAAATATATATACCACTGCTTAAAACAAATGTGTTTGTTTTTATCTAAACATGAAAATTATAATTAAGCATTCAATAAACACACTTTTGTTATTTACAAATAAATAAAAGTTTTATTACCTTAGAAAATGGGCTAGTTACGGATAGTTTAACTATAACCTGGCTTCATTTACTTAAATATCCACTTTGTCCAAACAAGCGCAATTTTTAATTTCTTAGTGATATAATTATTATAGCCTGTGAATAACTTATCTGAATATAGAAAAATCAGCCCTAATATTATGCAGAAAGTCCTCACATAGGCTTTCTAAAGATTATCTTTCAATCTCTTGGGATTGAACTGGTCTATGTCCGGCCAACAAAAGGCTACTATGCAATACACTTTATAATTTCGAGATAAAATAGAATGTTCATTCAACAATACCTTTGTTTTAAAATTGGATATTAGATAGGTACTCATCTTGAAATCCATTATTAGCATTTTTTGTTTATACAAACGTGATTATAAAAGCGTTTATGGCAGCGTGTTTACAAGAGACGGAAGATGCGAAGAAGATATTGAAAGGAGAGTGACTGCGGGCAATCGTGTAAATGCAAATCATACAAGTGTCAAAGCATACGTTTTTACAACAAACCAGGCAATATTCAGGAACTAAGTATTAATAAATTCAAAGTATTTATTAAACAGAGCTTGTGTTCAAAAGCTTATTACACAGTTAAAGATTATTTAGCAGACAAAAATGCCTGGAATTGAGTTTAAAAATTATGAATTTTGACATTTTGAAATTAGTGAAATGATATTTTTATTTACATTTGTAATACTTATATTTTTACATTTTGACATTTTTAATTTGACATTTGTAATTTTATTTATTTTGTTTTGACATTGTTTGATTTGACATTGTTATTTTATTTATTTTCTTTTGACATTTAAAATTACTTAAGTAATATATTATTATTTATAAATTGACATTCAATAATTTTTTCTGACATTTAATAATATTTTCTGATATTTTAAATATATGACATTTTATTGTTTAAATTTTTATTATTTTTACTTATTGTTTGCAACATGTATTTTACTATGTATTAGCATGTAAAGTTGTGAGTACGATGTGGGCATTATTAAACATACAAACAAATAGTTGTGGCAACCTGTCTGATGGCTTAGGCTGACATGCTTATGCATACACCTTCTGATGGCGTGGAGGCATAGTGATACAGATCGTGCTGGCTCCCTCAATTAAGGTTGAGCCGTACGATTGCTGTTGAATGCGGGCCATCAGTGAGCCGAGTCAGTCAAAAGCGTCAGATAATTTCCTGCATTGTACTTGCATACTAAACCCTTTTTTGTCTGGACTTTAAAAGATGAAGAAAAGACTAAAGAAATTGAAGTGACAAAAAAAACAATGACTCTGAGTTTGTTTCGGCCTTTCTTCTCAAGAAGTCATTTAGCTAGGAAAAGCCGGCTTCATCTAGAATAGGGTTTTGACATGTATAAGTGTTGTAAACAACCAAAATGCAGAAATAAATATGTCTTTATGTCTTTATGGAGCACTGTATGCCTCTATGAACGGCCATACTGTGCCAAAAAGAGGCGCGATTGGCGGTTCATAATGGAGTGCTTGTCCCCACGTTGATGTATGGAAGTGAGAGCATAAGGTACTATATATTCTGTAGTGAGAGTTGGGTATGGCAGAAAAGGCATGAAAGTAGAATTAACGCAGTTGAGATGCGATCACTGCGTAGTATGTGTGGGGTGAGACTGATCGATAGAATTCCGAATGTAACGATACGAGAGAACAGTGGTCTGAAAGAAGATGTCGTGACTAGGATTGAGAAAGGAATGCTGAAGTGGTTTGGACACGTGGAGCGAATGAGTGAAGAAAGAATGTTGAATCAGATTTATAAGGCAAATGTGTGTGGGCAAGTCGGTCGCGGCAGACCTCGTCGGACATTCCTCGATCAAATTGGGGACGTCCTAAAAACGGCAAGGTCCGAAATACCCGAAACCGGCGATCATGTATGAAAAGAGTAATGAGTCTAGAGGAAGCGCGTGAGGTTTGTAAGGATGGAAGCAAGTGGCGTTCTGTTGTCTCTGCCTACCCCGACGGGAAAAAGGCGTGTTTATATGTATGTATGTAGAAACGTGAAGAAAACATAAACGCAATGTATTAAAGTCAGCCAATTTTGAGGAACGTGTACCTATACATATAAGTTAGGTTTTATTTAGCAATGTCTTTGGTTCAGTCTGCAATGAGATCGTACTACTTGAGAGTCACGTATCAGGTGACAGACGCCGGAATGTTCTTAGGCTAGGAAAACCGTCACCACACCGGTAGGATGTGGTACCACAATAAAATTCTTTTTCGCTTTGTAGCGAATTTTATTTCAACCAAAATTACTTACGGCTTGCGAATATACGAATGGCTTTAGTTATAAGAGAAAATATGTCAAAGAAGCTTTTTCTTTATTTTCTTCTTCATAAATAACGTTAGCGGCGGGAACGTAGTATATTGCGAAATCGAAGCACGTAATTATTAGGTATGTTACCTTCAAAACTTAGATACACTGCTACACGTGAAATAGCTATTTTTTGTTTTTGATACAAACAGCCAGACATCTCTAGCATTCCAATCAGGTTAACTCAATATAGGGCGTTAATAAAGAAAGAAAAAAATATTCCTACAATTTCATAGAAGCTTATAACGAATTTGAGCACTGACATTATTCTCGAATAACGTACAGAGAATACTAATACCAGTGTAGTCGTATAAAAAGGAGTTAGCACATGTACGTTTGGATAGAAAGCAATAAAGAACATATCATCTGCGAGGATTAGGGTGTTAAGGTCTCTATTATTGCCTGTTGTAAGAAGTAACAACAGCGGCTTAAATCTGATGTTACATTGCGTCATAATGCCATCACTTTTATAATTTTTGTAATCTGCTCATATAGGAGGGGAGCCCATGAAGGGATTTCGGGATGTACTCGAGCGCGTCAGATATTGATAGCATCCATGCCCTACGTATTTTTTAATAAAGTAGGAATGTTCATTTGCTTGTTTGCATGGTGGACGTAAGATTTCAAAATGTAAAAACAAGAAAATCAATCCAGCGTGTCCGATTTTCTAAGAGGATGTTAAGTGAACCTAAAAAAGGCTCTCATTGAATAATCTGACAATTTAGGTGTCACGCAAACTCGCGGCCATTATTAGAAAGTTGCAAATGTGAATGAGTGAATTCGCCGTTTTCAAATACTCAAGCGCGTCAGATTAAGATATATATGCTTTATCCTTACGTCCTAGAAAGAAAAGAAAAGATAAACACATTTATTCTATTTATGAAGGCACATACAACATAAAGATGGATTAATAACTGTATTAACTTTTGCACTAACTTAACCTAACATAAACAAAATCGGATCCCAACTCAGCATAATGCCATCTTACAACACAAGATGACGCTGTTGGGACCGTTTTTATATATAAAGAAATAAAATAAATAATAATATGTAATGGACACCAGTCAATATTTTTTTTATTTATATTCTCACGCCTGTATCCCCGAAGGGGTAGGCAGAGGTGTAATATTACACCCACATTTCACCATGAATTTTGAAGGTCCCACGTAATAGGGGGCGAGCCTATTGTCGTACCGGGCACATTACCAGACTCCGTGCTGCTACTGAGAATTACTTAAGGGAAAATCTCAATTACACTTTGCCCGACCCGGGAATCGAACCCGAGACCTCTCAATCCCACGCGTACATTTATGCCGCGAGACCAACGAGGCAGTCAATAAAAATATACATAACTAATATTACTCAGATTCCAGATAAACTTACAAAAATAAGCATTCGACCATGGTCACCTGTCTATGACAAACGCGTACGCGCACGACTATTTATTATCTGTGCACGCGCTGATCTCGCGGAGCTTAAATGTTCAGAATAGACGCCAAGCCAATGTCAGATCACCATGGTAGAAAATTGGAAACTAGAAGGAAATTTGGGAAAATAAATTGGAGGCAATTCTTTACGCCGAAGGCTTGTATTGCGAACCGTACCAGTATAAATCAGCTCGTCTGTGCTACGTTCTGGGTGTTTATTGTGCATCAGAACATGATAATTTTAATGACGTGCTAGACGTGCTTTCTCATAATCTGTCAATTATCTGGAGGCATTAAGGCAACAGCTCTTTTTAAAAACTTTGATAGTCTATAGCCGCTCTCCGCACCGATGAACAATTATACATTATTTACATTTTATCTTTTTTAATCATCTAAGCCAATAGGTCTCCATGACGCTCGAGTAAATGCCAATTTAGCATCGTGGGCTCCCTCACTAAAAAATGGCAATTGTTTGCCACATTTACAGTAAAATCACCGAATCATCAAAAGCTCTTTCAATTAAATTATTAGTGATTCACAGAGCCTACAAACATCGTTTTATCAAATACCAAAGTGAGAGAATCTTACACAAGGTTACCTATTTTAAATTATCGATTTTTTGGCTGGTCCTTTTGATTTTTCTTATTATAGTTATCTTAAACTATCACAGTATTCAGGCGACTACCATATAAAATTTCCTAGACTAACAACCAGCTTAATTAGGGTTCCGTACCTAAAAGGTAAAAAAACGGGACCCTATTACTAAGCCTCCGCTGTCAGACAGACAGACTGTCTGTCTGTCTGTCCGTCTGTCTGTCTGTCTGTCACCAGGCTGTATCTCATAAAGCGTGATAGCTAGAAAGCTGAAATTTGCACAAATTCTATATTTTGGTTGCCGCTATAACAACAAATACTAAAAATAAAAAAAATGAAAATATTAAGGGGGGTCTCATACAAAAAACGTGTTTTTTTTCCCGTATTTTTTGCTCAAAATTACTAACTGTATCAGGTAGACGCTTCAAATTTTCACAGAATATATATTGTATATTACCTTTCAAATTAAATTAAAAAAAGTAAATAATAAAGGGATACAACAAACTTAATTTTTAAGCAATTTGTTACTCGATCTTAATAAACAGGTAGAAACATAAAAAGTATTTAAGTATAGGTACATAAAACAAACGTGATTTTCTTTTATAGATGATGGTACGGAACCATTTGTGCGCGAGTCCGACTTGCCCTTGCCCAATTTTTTTTTATTTACATATTATCAGGTTTATTTATATTGATAGTGATAGCGCTAACATACCCCCCATGCGTATGTTATCGTTATTATCGACACAATCAAATTGTAATCATGACTAGTAAATACCAAAGGAATTGTTTTATTTAACATGTTTAGTATTAACAGATAATAAAATACCTTCAAATGGATAATACTAAAAAACTATAATAATACAACATATTGCACTAAATTACTTCGCCATGAAATGAAATTTGAACACGATTTTCGCAATACTTACCGCCCATAGTCAAAGTCAAAATTATTTATTCATCTAGGTCACATGGTGACGCTTATGAACGTCAATTAAAAAAATTAATTACATTTACTGCCTCATTAGTCATTCGCAAAGCAATAGGTAGAACCACTAGAAAGAACAGGCAATAAAACTCGTGGACACTCTTTTAAATCGCCAATATTATGGTACATATTTTTATTTTTGTAAGGAGCTGCAACTGTCACACATTGTACTTAATTACTTGTAAATAGTAATTAGTTATAGACATAATATTAAGCATTCAATGCAGTTACTAAATTAAGTGCCCTAGTTAGCCTTCCAATGTGAATTGTGTAACAGGAGCATCCACCTATGTCCTACAATATAGACAACTCGCGACCATGTTCAGAACTATGGTGGAAATATATGTTACAGAAGTTAAAAACGTTAGTTCACAGCCCATGATCACGAGTTATCTTCATCTTACAGTACAGTAAACTTTAATAAAATTAGTGGAACAATAATGCAAATGTAAATGTAGTAAGTCGAATTACCTAATAATAAACGACTAATAATTTAAAAGAACTAGAAATGTTATATAATGATAAACCGAAAAATGCTAAGTATCTAGGTATATAAATTCTAAATAAGTAGTAAATCATGAGTTGTCTAGTGTAAGTGACCATCTATCCTTATCACTGAAATAATCATTAACAGTATAATAACCTTTCCTAATAAGGCAGTATTTTATTTTACTTTTAAACGTATTAAATGGTAATTCTAAAAGATTAATTGGTATTTTATTGTAAATACGAATACCTAGCCCTACAAAAGAATTGGTAACTTTATGTAAACGGTGATAAGGAGCATATAACTTATGCCTGTTTCGAGTATTTATATGTATATTATGTATATCACTTTTTGTAGTAAATAAACCTATATTTTGCCTAATATACAATATATTAGCAAATAAGAACTGCGAGCCTACTGTTAGAATTGCTATAGACTTAAAGCGTTCCCTAAGAATATCGTTTGCACCTGACATGTATATTGCTCGTACCGCTCGTTTCTGTAGAACGAAGATATTCTGAATATCTGCAGCTTTGCCCCATAACAAGATGCCGTAGGACATGACACTATGAAAATAGCTAAAATATACTAGACGAGCTGTGTCGACATCAGTAAGTTGTCTAACTTTTCTGACAGCATACGCTGCAGAGCTGAGCTTCCCTGCAAGACATGCTATATGAGCACCCCTTTGTAACTTATTATCTAATGTAATGCCTAGAAACACTGTGGAGTCAACTGTCTCAAGTTCCTCCCTATCTAGCATAATGTTAGGTCCCAGTTGTCTAACGTTAGGTAAGGCAAATTTAACGCATTTAGTTTTTTTAGAATTAAGTACTAAGTTGTTTGCTGTAAACCATTGTGTAACTTGTATAAGTGCATTATTTACATCAACAAATTCATTCCTATTCCTGTCTACTTTAAAAATGTGACGTATCATTTGCAAAAAGTACGACATCACAGATGTGTTTTAAATAAAAAGGTAAGTCATTAATAATATTAATGACTTACTATATACAAGGAATAGAAAAGGACCTAGAATTTAACCTTGTGGAATGCCTAACTGTATAGGTAATTTAGAGGATGTAGTCCCATTTACATCGACACACTGAAATCTCTGCCGCAGATACGACTCGACAACACTAAGTGCGGTTTCCTCTACGCCGTAGTGGCGGAGCTTACGCAGGTGTGTGTCGTGATGAACGCAATCAAATGCTTTTGAGAGGTCACAAAATACTCCGATAGCATTTTTAGATGACTCCCAGGCATTATAAAGGTGTTTTATGAGAGCAACACCCGCATCAGTAGTGGATCTACCATTAGTAAATCCGTATTGATATTTGTGAAGCAGACTATTTAAATTAAAGTGTCTTAGTAGCTGCTTTAATAAAATATTTTCAAATATTTTACAAAATGCCGGCAATATAGAGATGGGCCTAAAATTATTTATGTCATTTTTACTGCCAGAATTGAATAAAGGTATGATTTAACTTAACTTCATCAAATCCAGAAATACGCCTAGGTCAAAACGTTGGTTAAAAATTATAGAGAGGTCAGGCGCAACAGTCTCAACTATAGTACTTAAAATTTTAACTGAAATGCCCCAAAAGTCGCCGGTATTTTTAATAGTAATTGAATTAAATGCGATCAATATATCTTGCGGGGTGACGTGCTCGAATCTAAACACGCTCTGGCATTCAGGTACACTGCTAAGCAACAAATTTCCAGCGTATAAAGACGATGATTGTAAGGAACTAGTAGTTGTTATTGGTATGCTTGCAAAGAAACTATTGAACATATGCGCAACTTGAGATTTGTTTGTGACTAATAAATTGTTATCTTTGATTTCAAATTTGTTTTCTCGTTGTCGTGCTCTACCGGTTTCATTATTTATAATTCTCCACGTTTCCTTAATTTTATTTGCCGATTGCTTAATTTACTTCTAATAAATTTTAATTTTGCCATAATACAAACTTGTTTAAAAAATGTTGAGTGGCTTTTTACATAATTTAGAAATGGTGTGTCAAATCTATGTTGTTTCAAACCATATAATTCAAACAACTTGGCTCTACTTCTGTATATACCTTTAGTGGCCCACTGGTTAAAAGATCCGGTAGTACCCTTTAGTGTTACAGTTTTACTCTTAAAAGTATTTTGAAACTCATGAATAATTAGTCCAAAAAGTGAATTATAAATTGTATTTGGATTTTCTGAGTTCAATATTGAAGGATTGAGATTTGCGATAATATTGTTTTTAAAACGTATAAGACGATTAGTAGTTTGAGGCCTACATTCTACTGTATGTGATTTATTATATGCTGAACAAGAAAAACTAGCTATCTGTCCACGGTGATCAGAAGGAAGAGAACTAATAACTACTGGGTTTTTAGCAACACAAGAACTAAATATGTTATCCAAACAAGTAGAAGATGTTGCAAAGACTCTAGTAGGTTCACAGAATAAGTTACTTAAATTAAATGACTTAAAAAATATCTGAAATCTAGTACACTGTGAAGAATTCTCTTAAATATTAATATTAAAATCACCACAAACTATAATATTCTTACTGCTACATTTAATTTTATTAATAGCATCTTCCATAACAGTCTCAAATAAATTATAATCACCAGAAGAGGATCGATATACACAAATTACAATATATAAATCTAGTTCCACACAGGACAACTCAATAGTGCGCTCAATAGATAAGTTCACAACATCTTTACGTTCTTTGCATTTTAATAAATTTGAAGTCATTATGAGAGAACCGCCTCTAATAGCCTGCTTTCTTATATACGCGCTCTGCATTGTGTAATATTGATTAATGACAATATTTTCATGGTTCTTTAACCAGTGTTCACTGAAACACAAAACTTTAACATCATAATTTTTTAGAAATAAACTTAATTCAAATTCTTTGCCAGATAGGCCCTGCATGTTTTGGTGTACTATATTCAAATACTGCAGCCTAACTGTTGCCCTATCTTGGAGTTTAAATCACAAGATGCGCCAATAAAAACGTTGTTAGTACATGTACTAACCCTATCAAATAAATTGTAAACACAAGGCTCTTTGTCTTGCCATAAATTGTATGCTAATAGTTTAGCAATCTGTCGCTGAATATAAAATGGCAGATACATTTAGTATCTTCTTGGGTTTACGCGAATGTTACACATTGAAATTAAACTACAGTTTACGGATTTTATCGCGATGTATTGGTTTCACTAAGTTATTACATTTGAAACTAATGATCTAGAAACTATATTTTAAATTTATTACTAGCCGACGTTTCGAATTCTTTACAGAATTCATGTTCACGGCAGACTGAGGTGATATTTGTCTTTTTCTTGAATGTATAAGTTATCTCAAAGTACGTCGAGGCGCAAGCCCTGCAGACTGCCACCATCACACCAAGGTTCTACAAGCGGTATGTAGATGACACTTTCACAATTTTACCAACAGATCTATTAATAACCAAATACAATTCACAATGGAATTAGAGGCAAACAATTCTTTAGCTTTCTTAGATGTACTTGTCATGAGGAATAAAAACAACTCCTTAAGCCATACTGTGTATAGGAAAAAGACCCATACAAATAATTACTTAAACGGTGAATCTCACCACCATCCTAAACAGTTAGCTACTGTAGGAATGTCTCTGTTTCAGAGAGCCCGCGGGATCTGTGACAAGAAACACCTGGACGCTGAGCTCCAACATGTCAGGCAAGTTCTGCAAGACAACAAGCTCCGACCACCGCGCCACTGTCACAGATCCCAGAAGAAAGAAAAACCAGCCACAGTAGAAAGACAACCTGCTGTCCTCCCATACATCAAGGGCGTGACCGACAAAATTGGCTACGTCTTGAAGCGAGCTTCTATCAAAACTTACTACAAGCCGCCAACGAAGATCAGTCAATTATTACCATCTGTCAAGTGTCAGTTACCCTTGCAAGAGGCCGGTGTCTACAAAATTGACTGTGAATGTGGGCTCTCATACATTGGACAAACCAAGAGAAGCATAGGCATTCGACTCAAAGAACATATAGCTGACATAAAACATAAACGCTCAACAAAGTCTGCTGTGTGTAAACATGTGGAACAAGGACCCAACCACTACCTGCGATTTGATAAACCACAGATACTCGCAAAAGAACACCGTTTTCTTCCAAGGATGATACGAGAGGCTATTGAAATTAAAAAATACCCTAATTTCAATAGGGAAGATGGTTGGAATGTTCCTCCAGCGTGGGACCCTGTCATAAGGCTAATGAAACCCAAGAAGGACAAAGTCACAGAAGACCTAAGGACACTGTGAGCTCATTCTGCGTAAATAGTAACACCAGTAGTTGAAAAATGTTCGGGTACTTTGAGATAACTTATACATTCAAGAAAAAGACAAATATCACCTCAGTCTGCCGTGAACATGAATTCTGTAAATAATTCGAAACGTCGGCTAGTAATAAATTAAAAATATAGTTTCTAGATCATTAGTTTCAAATGTAATAACTTAGTGAAACCAATACATCGCCATAAAATCCGTAAACTGTAGTTTAATTTCAATGGCAGATACATTGTATATTTTGTTAAAGTAAATTTACTAATAAATTTATTAGTGTCAAAAAAGAATATTGCGTCACTATGACGACAAGTTATATTATCCAATAACATTAGCGTAACTATCCCCTGGCCTACAATAATTTATTACACACTGATTTGTATACTCACTGAGAAGACTACCAAAATTATGACCTGGTCTATCAGAAAAGATGTAGGTTTTATTAGTTGATGTAGAAGGCCTAGATTTAATCATATTTGATTGCAAAGGCGATTGGTTTAGTAAATTATTAGAAAAAATCTCAGGTAGTATGGTACTCAATGGGAGTACTCAACTCTGTTGGGATTAGAGTGTGAGCACAAGAACACGAGAGCTTATTGGTCAGAGACTCATACATTTCTGTATTACATCTCACCAAGTCTAAGAGCTCACCTGCCTCCACAATACGGTTGCTCAGCCTTTGTTGAGAAGTCTGGTATTTGTTGAAAATCTCATTTAAGGTGCTTTCTCCAAGTAACAGTTCTTCCCTCAAGCGATGAGTATCAGAATCATACACTAACCTACTTTGTTCCAAATTTCTAGAGTACTCAAATAGTTGATTAACTAAGTTTATGCGCTGTTTTCTGAGATTTAAATTAACCCTATGCACGTTATATTTCCTTATAGATTTATGACATTTTTTAATTAATTTATTAACTTTAATGTAGCGTTTCAGTTTTTTATGTCTAGAAAAGCTATGTCTCATAAGAATGGTATCCTCCCTGGTCAGATCTATTGTCACAACTGGCTCCCTAATACACACATGATCAGGCTCACTACTAACCAACTCATGATATAGGCTGCAGGTATTCGCAATCTGTTCACTGTGTTTAATAGTTTCAATGTTGGAGATGGTGTTATGAGCTTTACTCAATTCACGTTCCAGTTCAGCAACACGTCTCAGAGCTTCTTCATGAGTGTACATGCACTGTTGGAAGTTGGACACGGTCAGTCGTAGTTGCTCATATGGTTCTAGGATTTCGTGATGGTGAATGTGCATTTCAGCAAGCTGTGCCTTGAGTTCAGTGTTCTTGTCTACAATTTTTTAACTTCTTCTTTGCTGTCCTCCCTTTTCTGTAGCAGCTGGTTACACAGGATTTTAGAGCATTCCAATTCCTTAAGCGTGGTCTGTAGTTTGTCCTCCAGATCTGCCATTCTGCGGGTCATCATTTCCACAGACCTACCCCGTTGGCACCTGAAATATAAGGAAGAGTGAGTGAAGTCAGCTGAGGGGAACTATGAAATTGGTGGATAGAAAGTTGTGAAGGAAATATTGTAGGTAGATCATAAAAAAGAAGAAGAGACTAATATTGAATAAATTTAGGAACAGCTTATTTTACATAGGTACTAAGTATTGGAGAATTTGATATTCTATTCATAGAATAGTAATGAACATAATAGGTTTGATATATTTATAAAATAATAAAATGCAATTAACAAGATGAGTATCACTTATTGGTATTTTTTTGTAATTTACTATAAAAATACAATGAATGTTTGAAATATATCAATAAAATTGGAATGTAGGTACTTATATAAATGGGCCTGTATAACACTACTGTACTTTTAATATTAATGTATTTTATAATAAATAATTATGTATTGTGTATAGTGTGTCATGTCTGAGGCAAATGTTTTCCGTCATCGATGTTGCTTCCACAAATTGTCAAGCAAAAGGAGACAAACGGTGCCGCTGTGCATTGTAATTGACGTCGCTCACATATAATGAGCAGTGTTTATGTGATGTTTAGTGTATTTTCGTTAGTAGTATATACAATAAAACGGTACAGGATTATGTAAAGAATAATGAAAACAATACTCCCCGGGTTTCCAGATGATTTTAAATCTCGTCTCCGTTATCCGTTACTTTGACAGTTAGTCCGCCACAAATTTTCTAGCGAGGTTTTGTCAGTAGTCCTTTCTTTGATTTATAGTTACACCAACAATAGGGTAGTTTCCAAGGTCAAAATAATTACATTTTATTTAGTCCGTATTTTAGATTATAAAAAAATATTGGACACGTATTTTTTTATTTTTTCGATTAAATAAAAAATAACAAAGATATAGCCCATTAAAGTTACGTGTGACGTCATCTAGTGCGAAAAAATGCAGCATGGTGTGACGTTATACGTAACTTTAATGAGCTATATCTTTGTCATTTTTTATTTTTAGAAATAAAAAAATACGTATCGCTTATTTTTTTATAATCTAAAGGACGGACTTATAAAATTTTTTTCGTCAACTAGCCTATTATTGGTCCAGTTTATGGGTATACACTTCACTTCCCACATGGAATTAATACTTAAAAGAACATAAAACTATTTTTATCTTTAAATTATTATACGTCTTTAAATGACAACTGCTCGCTAGTGTTGCCAGCGAAGAAAAACAGATTGTGACCATGTATTGAATGTCTGGTTTTGAAATCCAGCACTGTTCCTAAAGTATTAATTCCTTGTACTGAAGCACTATTCAGTTTTTCAATAGGTAAATATACCTAAGCGAGGCAAACGTGCTTTTTTTCAGACTCTCTTAGATCTTATTATTATTATTTTTTTTACGAGGTGGCAAATCCCTTCGGATCTCCGACTCTTGGAGGAAATAAGAGCCGGAGTATGTGGTGTTTCCACTAAAAACTTCGACTTCCGCCATGTATCCGTGTGTCGGAGGGTGGGGCATCACCAAAGCACTCGTCGCCACCCTCCGACGGGTATTGGCCCGCCAGATGGTCAGGCGGGCCCCGAACAAAACCCCCTTGGCGACGGATTAAGGTCTTGGACTCCACCGCCAAAACGCCCAGCGGCCGCAGAGGATAGGGAGGACGGCAACGCAACACCGCATCTCCTCTTCCTCTGCGGCCCCACCGCGACGCATCGAATGGTGCGCCCCCATTTGGTCGCGGGAGATAGGGCGCGCGGCAACGCAACACCGACACGCCTCTCCTCCCGCGACCGCACCCGACTGCGAGGGACAGACAGAACTGTCCCCCGCACCCGCACCGTTGGACGCATCCTGCGCAGGCCCCTCCAAGCCCACGCGGAGCGTCCCCTCCTGGATCCCTCTTAGCTTCACCGCGGGTGACCAATCCACGGTTACTGAGCCCCCCCCCACCACGACAAGGTGGAGATCCCACGGGGGGGAGACTCTCTTTCTGATTCTAGTGAACGAGGAAAATATTGTTGTGTTAACTTTGATAACATACAGTTTAGTATCAATAAAGACATAAACATTTTTTGTTCAAAATGACAGTAGCGAGAAACGCTGAGAGTGCCAAATCGTGACACGACTGCGAGTAACATTTTTATATGTCGTGATCGGGCTGTTTGCTAGGAAATCGCGTAATATGTCGAGACAACGGTACTCAATGCCAGTCACTCAGCAACACAGACTATATTGTACTAACGTACAGACGGAGCACTCCCATAGATCAAAACTGGACTGTAATAGGCTCACATATCATAAATGACAGTTGTTTTTTTATCGGTAACGTTTCGGGCAAGGATTAAGAATGATTCAGCCCAATAGCATAAAATAGCATAAAATAGCCTTCCTAGCATAAAATATCTATTTTACTATTTTAAGTTAAGAAATGGCATTTCTAAAATAAAACACTACTTTTTCACTTCGCTTTATATTTTAATTTAGTTTTAAATTTATTTAAAGCTTTACATTGCATCACAAGTGAAGATTTGTTTTGTAGTCGGAAGACATCCGTGCCTTTTAATATTTAAAGACGAACTCTATCGCACGTTGTAGAAAGAAACCTCTTCTCGAAATGCTTTTGGCACACAAACTGTTTACGAAGTTGCTGGAAACTCAAGCTTCGCAATCGTTCACAATTAATGGACTGCAACCACTTTTTGAGTCCTGTCTCACTTTTTGGAAACATGGGAAAACTGACGTCCTTTCATCTACTAGCACATGTCGCAACACAGCACTTGTTGTATATGATGATATCACAGCTTCAGAAATTGAGAGGATAAATTACGGAAATAAATAAACGCAAAACTACACTCGATCAACTTTGTTGAAACTTATGTTGCTGTTGACAAAACTGTCATAATTGTCAAAAGCTTGACAAATTGACAGATAAGCAAACATGGCAATAGGTTCCAGGGGTTCGGGGCGGGAGGTAACTGTCAAATAAGATATGTTAGTCTCATAGACTAAGGTTGAAATATTTTTTATGAAGATTACTACTGCCGTGCTCAGCAAGTTTTACGAGTTCCGCAATATTAAGTTACGCGGTACAAATCTTTAGAAGTACAAAAATACCTATTTTCTTTAGTTCGTGTTTGATACAGGCGTAAATCAAAATCGTGCAGGAAATAGATTGCAATAGGCAATGCGTACATAAATGAGTTTCCGATTTATTCGAAAATTATTTGTAGTGTAATTCTACGAAATATAGCTCCAGCTTATAAACGTATGATGGACTGTTGTTGTTCCACAACATTTGGCGTTATCGACACATTAACAAACGGGGAATTATAAAATGAGCGAATTAAAAAAAACGAAGCGTCTGGTGATGAGATACTGTTTTAATAACTTGAGCGGCATGAATTTGAGTAAGCGAAAAATTTACTAAACTAACGACGAATATCAATTAATATTAAAACTCAGAACGAGCGTGCTTAAAGCGGGTTGTGATTAATTCATTTCTGAAATTAAAATTCTAACCACGCGACTAAATTACTAGGTGAGCGACTAGAAATACAGAAAAGGTGACTTCAATATTGCCTGCTTTCATTACGAAAATCACGATCTATTTGTTCATGAAAATAATCTCGTTCACTCGGGAAACTTAATAGGTTATATTAGGTTTTCTTGTAACCATGTACTCAAAAATAGGAGCCCTGCGAAGCAGGACTTCTAAAGACTAAAGTTGGCTTAAAAGACTGAAGCGTCTTATATTTTTTTGTTCATTTGATTCAAGTAAATGCATATTGCTTATTAGGTCGTTCAAATATTATGAAGTTTCTCATTTTTAAGTAACTCAAATTAATGTTTGTAAGTTGCTGTTCTGTTGATTTCTCATCACTCGGAGCCAGTCGGTCACTTAGTAATTCTATAACCTAAATTAATTATTTTTGTCACTCAAAACTTTAATTTACAGACAAAAATAGTTAACAAACAATGGTAGCCTATTGGAGCATATCCTATCAGTTCAATTCTTATGTGAGCTTTGTAATAACTATGAAGACAATAATAGAAACAAGAAATATCTACTTCGCGCTCTGAAAATGTTTTTTATATATACATTAACTAGTTGAAAGTAAACAAACAATATTTAAAAAAGGGTTCGATCCAAAATCAAAATATAAATGATATATGGGTATTATAATATAAATGTTTCAATAGCTTGCCGCCAAGCCACATTAAATTCCGTCGCGGAAAATGCGTGTAATAAGCACATGCGTGGAATTTTGAGGCTATGGTTACCACTTGCTCCATTTCCGAACTGAGGTTTTCGCACTTGTAAAATTCAATTGAAATTGTATGCCCCACGTATATTTTACACCTTACCGATTTATATGCTTTCGGTTGGATATACGTCAGAAGTATTATTTGAATGTGTTTTACATTAAATCCTCATATAAAAAGTTATGTATGATGCGAATCTCGAAGGAGATATTGTTCGAAAATTGATTAGATTGCCTTTTTGTTTCCATTCCAGTATATATTCAAACAGTGTACCATATCTTATACTCGATCTCAGAAATGTGATCCGAGCAGCCCTTTTAAAAATTAATTTAGTTGCTTATTGACGTCGTGCAGGGCTGTCGTCTCGAGTCCCGATAACGGTGACTGATCGGACTCCGGACGGGTGGAAT
Source organism: Euclidia mi (assembly GCA_944739405.2). NCBI lineage: Eukaryota > Metazoa > Arthropoda > Insecta > Lepidoptera > Erebidae > Euclidia > Euclidia mi. Next base: position 49,479,373 of record OX123182.2, on the reverse strand, counting down.
AGATGAAAGAAATACGTACTACGTCCGAAATTCCTCGTGATGAATCGGCGTCTTGTAATCGTTGGACTAACACGGGTCCCGTAATTTGTTAAGGGAAAGTTCATTGGATCCTGGGACCCTTGCAGATGTGCACTATCATCTGTTGTGAACGAATACGCGACATGTTTATTTATGGTCCCCTAAATTGACTTCAGTTATGGGGACCCGTGCGTCACAGGAAAAATATGTCTGGTTTGCTTTCTTATGTTTATTATATCCACATTGTGTTTCATATTTTTAACGGCACTCGTGGTTGCTGAAAATATTTTGACCAGGTTTACGCGACAGTATTTTCATTATAACATATGAGGGCATTTAAAGGCTTCGTTCACTTCAATTCATAATTTGGCATAAACGCCGATACAGGTCCGCAAATTTAAAGACGGTTCACACTTGACTTTTTTTTCTAGAGCTTAAATGAGGCTAGCTTTTCGGCAATAAATAGATACTGAATTTAGCAATAAATTAGCTGTCAAAGCTTAGAGTGTCCTAGGGGTCCTTGAGAAATAATATTTATAAGATTTCAGCTGAAGCATAGAGATTGCTATAAATCATATTTAACACAGATATAATCAGAAACAGTTCACTTATTTTTTTTATTATAACGTCTTATCGCCATTGGTTATTGATCGATCTTTATAAATACAACGTTTTTCTCTCTGCCTTGTCTTTGCAAGCGAGACTAGAAAAACTGCTCGCAGGCTTCGTATTAACGTCGTAGACGTGCCGCGCTTGCGACGCGCGTAACAAATCGATGTCTCGTAATCGGCAAACTCGTATTTAGGCAATTTGTTCGTCTGAAAATATCGGTACTATTTTGCCCAACACTTGCTTGTCTTTGAATACACCTAACACGAAATGAAGGAAAGTTTGTTTGGTCTAGTGGTTAGTGGCCGTTACTGCTACGCGCGAGATTGGGGTTTCAATTCGCGCTCAGAACACAACCTTGTGTACTGAGTATGATTATTTGTTTTGTTTGATGTATGCAATCATTTATCATGTGGTTTGTCAATTATCTGGTTATCATAGTAAATCGGGACCAGACGGTCGTGTGTTGATTGTTTTGCATGGACAAATAAAATAGTGAATTAGAATGTTGTATTATTCTTATAGTAGGTATAGGTTCTTTAATTGAACTAAATAGGCTTAGTTCAAAGACTGAATATTGCAAAGCAATTGCAGCCAATTGCGCTGTTGATTTTTAGTCAATAATGATGATGTAGCTTCAAGGCCGGATAAATATTATTCAGTTTTAAGCTTCAGATATTTTATTATACCTATCGTTTTTTCTTTATTCATCAATTTCATCATATAGCTATGGCAGAGTCTTGAAAGGCAAACTACTTGGACTGTGTATAGTTTGAAATTTAAATAAGAGCATGTGAAATTCTCAAGAAATGTAGGTAGGCATCTCGAATGTCTCGAAAGCCTCTCCTATTTGCTCTTACGGCAACCTCGGAATAAAATGAGGAATCCGTCACCACATGGAGCAAATCTTCCAATGTAGCTACAGATATAAAAAAGAAATAGGTGAACGAGTTGACTTACGTCGCGCTGTGTTGTGCGTTCGATTCAATTCTGTACGGAACGTAAATTATAGTGTGATCCACAAAATATAGTTGTGTCAGCTTTTCTTTCGTTCGTTGATTTGTTTTTAGAAACTGCATCGCGACACAGGGTTTAATTTCAGTGCGTATGTTATAGACCATTCAATATTTTGTACGTTTGAATAAAAATAACACAGAGCCGTTGTTCGTTATTTACTGACATTTTACTCGGTATGCAGATTGGTAGCTGCATACCGAGTAAATGAATGCAGCCTTTACCCAAATTTATATACCTACAGCTGCGTTACCCGCTAATCTTAAATCAGCAGTTATTTCACAATAACAATATAGGAAAAACCCCATTAGGATTTCCTTAATAAAAGTTACGAATGTCATTAAATTCACCTTCGCACGGTACAAATATACCTAGATTGTGCTAGCTTTTAATTAGGACTTTCGCGATAAACAAGAATATTCCTTAGTAAGCAGACAATAGGAAGGAAATTCATTTGTAAAAATATTTGTGTAGTCGACACTCTGCAATCTATTATTTTGTTTATATATTGTATCATTACTTAGACACATATAATATGTCCGACTCTTAATTAATATTATAAGCTCAGTTTTAATAATTAATATTTATATTGTTTTCTGAATATGAACGACATGATTATCTTAATTAACGTAGGTAAGCTATCGTGTAAATGCAGCCGTCCCAAAATATATAGGTAAGCATTTCCCAGATAAATATTTCATCCCAAAGCTTATAAATACTTCTCAAATTTTCTGCAGCACCATTTACAGTTTGCTTTCCAGTTTAGTTAATATTTAAGTGCGCTATAGTCTTACTAGCGCATTTAATAAATAAATGAATTGGGCGAATTTAACGTCCTCCGTTTATTTATCTCATTCCTATGAAAAGCTAATTAAAAAGTAATTAATGTTTAATTACTAAAATGAGGAGGGGGATACCGTATTCAGACTGTTACACGTGGTGATAAAATTTTACTGACGCGTGTATTTTATAAATAGCAATCATATTCTTGTAACTCCGCCAGCTGCCTTATTGATTGACGAAAATAATCTACTTAATTTAATACATAAGATGTTGTTATTCGTATTAGCTGTAGCACTTAATGGGTGTTATCTACGGCCGCTTTTCCGTCGTAGCATTACAACCTACGCATCTACGTATCTATCGCAACCTACGTATCTATCTATCGCACTAGAGTACCGTAAACATTTTTAACAGTAGGTACTTCTGCTACCGTCAAAAATACATCTTATAAAAATACGGATTATGTCGGCTTATGTTTATGTATTCGTAGGCTTGAATGGTCTTTAGAATTGCTCACCAATTTGTGAGCAAGACTATGCCCTATAAATATTTTGAACATTGTTGAACAATGTTCAAAATATTTATAGGGCATAGTTGTTTTATAAGTTTATGAGTAGGTAAGCGGTTTTTTTAACTTATTACGCCACGGTACTCGTTTTGATATCAATATATTTAGTTGTTCGATACATGTAAAACGTTATAACTGAGTTGTAAATTGTCGATTGCGCCAATATATGTGCATAAATTACGATAAGTAATTTCATTCAATTTGATTAAATAATTTTATTTGCCAATGTCAATAACCTAAACAGCTAGTTAATAATGATACGGAAGAGGTGTGATAATCTATCCTATCGTTTAATTTTCAAATTCAAGTGTGGTAATTCTATTGTTAAATAAAATAATTTAACTTATATGAAACCATCTGTAGCTTCTCAGTATAATATATCGTATACTTACTGAGGAACTTATTTTAACACAATCCTAAATCAGAATGTAATTCTTTTGTAGTATTTACACTTTATATAAAAATAAACTTCTAATACTTGAATCTAAAATAGAATTTATTGATATTATTCTTGCTTTTTGATGTCTTCTACGTAAATGACATCTTGCTCAAGCATTCATTTACATACTTATGAAATATTCACCATATCTTCAGTATTCAAAACGACAAAAGCGTGTTAATCAGATCTTTTGGCAACTTTTCTTTAGAACTTTAAGCCGGTTAAAATAAACTAAGTATAGGAACGCAAAAACTATGAAATCCTGCGATAGTACTAATTAGTATTCTTAAATATCTTCATATAGCATTCGTCATTATAGTCTAACTACATTGAACTGTATTCTTAAGAATCACTGTATGAAGCATAAACTCTGTGAGGCTTAGTACCGGACCATTACGAGTAGCTTTGGGTCGCCTATGAAAAATCACTCTCTTCACATGGGAACATAAGCGGTACAGTGTCGTCATTTTAAAAATATTATGTAACTGTGTTAAATGATAGAACACTCGCGTGCGAGAGTGGCGTCGCCTCTGTATGGAATGTAATATAAGAGTCGATGCTGTCTGGTATCATATGTACTTCTCATAGGAATGTACATTAGATTATCGTTTCCCCGAGCTTCCACCACCTCTTCTCTTCATTCGTCACGTCGACTCGTATGTGATGGATAGTACCGTGTAGTAGGTATATTAGGGTTGTTGCAAAATGCTTTTTTCCTAGAATTCTTTATTTATACAACTCTATTTTTCCTTAGCGTAAATCTACAAACTAAAGAATAGTGGAACGCTGGCAAACAGAAGCATAATAAAAGCGGGCGTTGGAAGACAAATACTAAGCCCTCATTGAAAAGAGGCTTAAGCTTATAGCGCGGAGATAGGCTCACTGACACAAAGTGGAATCAAAATCGGTAGCAGCCCTACATTCGAGTTTGGGTCGACGGATTGATCGAAGAATTACGTGGCTAACATCCACCAAAATGATTGATAGCCGTCCTGGGATAGGGAATTATTGTTGGATCTTTGATAGGCGTTTAGTGCGATAGTTGATTTCTACGGTCTCGTGCGACGTTAAGAACCCGAATATACTGCTATAGTTTTTAAGCGCTGGCGTTTCAGTATATTTATGAGTATCTCGAGAATATATATTTCATCTTATTTTTTACATCATATCCAACAACGGAGCAAATTTGGAAGTTTCTTGATGCAATAATGGATGAAAATAATTGTCAATTTGTAATTATCAATTTTAAATAGGTCTGTGAATTTGTTATGTATGTTGCTGGAAAAATGTAAAACGAATAATTTTATTACTTGATACCGCTCAAATACAATGGCATACATAATATACACTATGGCAAGACCCTGTTTTTACAGGGAACTACTTATTGCTAGCGTCCAGGAAATAACTAACTGAATGTCATTACTTCTGAATAAAAATAATATAGCAATTCGATTGATTCATCCCTAATCATTTCATGATTATGGATGAATGAATGATGAATTTTCTTCTATCGACATTTTATTTCTTATTATTAGTCCCCGCACTATGCGAGTGATATTCGTAGGTGTGCTTCGTGGAAAAGGAAATTAATTATTTTAATTTATTATTTGAAGCCCACCTACGGGTGTGCTAAGTGGAATACTTTAGATGTGCTTTGTCTGGGTGTGCTTCACGCAATACCTCGTTAAACTAAGTATCCGATATTGTAGCTTGCATAAAACTCAGTATATAATATCTTAAAAAAAAATAACTTAATGCTAAATATAACAATTCTTTTAAAAATACATTGCGGTCAGTCATTGACAGCGCGTAAACAAAATTTTTTTGTAACAATATTAGATACGTTATTCATTTTTGCACACTTTTATAGAGTGCTAAAAATCGTTCGATAGCCATATCGGGCGTTCATGGTCAATATCTTTGTTATCGCTTGTGACAATTTCAGTGTAATAAATTGCGTTAGCCACACTGATAAAATGTTGTTTACGTCAACTATCAATTTCGATAGTGCGATATCATTTCAAGGCAGTTATTATTTTATAGATTAGATAGTATTGAGGGGCTCGTCAGTTTTACCTACTTAAAAAGATAAAGAGTTATTTTTATATAGTTAGATTAATAACACGCGATGTCTAATAATAAGTAAGTGTTAAATACCAGTCACTATATACACAAAAACATCTTGATAATGAGGTGAAATCATATGACAGACCTTGTGCATAAATTAGCAATTGTTATTATTTGATTATTATACAAATTATGATAATTAAATAAGTTCAGCAGTAACAGTAGGTTAATTAGCTTAATAATATAGCAACGGATAGGTACTTTTGTAACTTCGTAAATTGATGAAGGCACAAAAAAACGAATATCTAATTTTCATCATCATCAGCTCTAATTTTATACTGTCCCATTGCTCGGCACATGCTTCTTCTCCCTATTACCAGGCCTCCTTCACTCGGCCGTACCTACAGCGATAAGTGCCTACACTTTCGCGCGGCTTCCAAGCCCGCGTCCGACGCGTCGCGCAAGGGTTGTCGACTTGAAAATTTGATTTTATTTATTTTACGAGACCAACTTGAAAATTAGTTTTTTTGTTTGTTGAGATATCCCAACGATTATGGTGTCAAATTAAAGATCTAGTTCAAAAACCATTTTATCTGTTTGAATCATGTAAATCGGTTCACGCGTTTAGGAAATAACTAAGAATTAGTATAGTGAAAATGTAAACGACTAGATTTTTTGTGGTTTTTGTTCTACGAGTTCAAATAGTTGGATAGGATACTTATAGGATGATTATTTATTACTCGTATTAGGTACGTGGTCAAGTAGGTAGATAGACGATGAATAAATATTATAGTAGCAGCGGCAAGTCGACAACCCTAGCGCGACAGCTAGCGCGTCACTCCGCGCCAGACAGCGACAGCGTTATATGTTAGAAAAGAGCGGGAACCGTTAGGTGAATATCGCATTAGGCACTGAGTGCTTATGCGAGCTGAATTGCACTTTGTTGCTTAGTAGCAAGAGTCGCAATTTCAATGAATTGGTTTGAGAAGTGGTGCTTCTGTACGTAAGTACTGTTTACTCTGTGCTATTACTTCTAATTTATTCAAGACAAATGAACAAAGTGTCTGAGAGTGTTCGGATGACTGGCGGTAGTAAGCTTAAGCTACAATACTTATAGCATACAGCCATCAAGAAATACATTATACACCATTTATCTTGACAGTTATAAATAAGTTGATTTTAAGAATATGATTGCCAGTCTAGTCTTCTAGTCTTGCAAAAAAATTATGTTACATTGATTTTAACCTTATGCATCCGAAAAACATAAACTTGTGTTTTTATCTGTCAAAAATTTCATGATATACAAAGATTGTTGCAAAAACGTATACCTACGCTATAAACAGTTGGATATAACGCAAATAACGTTAGAGATATTGAACACGAGGAAGTGTTATTCAAGGCTGATCAAATTCTTTGCTAGTTGAACACTATTATTCATACACCTAATTCTGCGCAATTATGTAGACAACATGTAAGGTTTAATGTTGTAGCATAGTATCCACAACAAAAGATATCCAAATACTGATTAGTTATCCAACTCATTGGCTCGTGTAGCGTGTGTTCGTAATCCGTCATTATATGAAAAAAGACGCTTGTTCATAGAATGCTCCATCATTACATATCCATCATTACATATCCAACATCCGGTATTCTCTAAAATTGGCTATTAACTTAACAGTACATTGCAGATAACGTTTCAATCACAACCGACGTCAAACTATGTCAAAGATATAACATAAACAAGGTTTAATGGAAATCCTCTCTCCAATCTGGCCGAATAATTGGCTAAACCCACCTGTACCGTAACAAAGGAAGGAGGGGACGTTGTTTCAACGAGGTTTATTGGCAACTGATGTAACATACCATTGCAAATTAATACCGACCTCAATATTATCGGAGAGACGGAGACCATGGTACCAACCGTCCAATGTACGAACGTTCTACTCACATATAACTTATTTTCTTCTAGGACCTACCGCTCAAAAAGCGAATTGATGTAATAGATTTGTTTCGTCCCCTACACTACACTTTTGTTTCGCACATGGATATTAGAAATAATGCCCGATCAGTATCCTTTCAGGATTTTGTTTGCAATACCTTTATTGTGCCTTTATATTATTTTAATCTACTTATTTATATCTATAACAATGCTCTTAACCTCATCATTTGCTTTTACAAATCTGCTATCTTACCTAAAAATCTGCGTATGCATAACACCCTTAATTTTCCAGAAATACCTGACGACAAAATTCAATGAGACGTTCATTCATAGGCTACCGGCCTTAAACACAAAGCACTATATTGAACCCAGTGATCTCTGTAACAATGCGTAATATTTGTATTGGAACAATAATAACGTGAGCATCGATTATCGATCGATTGTAATCTGTGGAAAATGTTGCAGTTATTACGATAAGTAATTTACAAGAAAATGTACTACCTTAAGCATATATATTGTAATATCGTTTTTTTTCCAAATAAAGTAAAATAAAAAAAAATAAAAAAAATGTGTACCTCTGGCGTACAAAAGAACTATTCGAATCCTTTGTTTTTCGAGGGTCATGTTTAGCGAACAGCCTTTATTAGGAAATTGGAAGTGTGCGACACAAAGGGTCTTAAATTGAATCAACTACCCCAATATTCCCTGCAGGAGTGCTTTATAGGCTAGGGGCGTGTGTGCCGTTCTAACCGCGTCGCCGCACTGCCTTACCGGCTCCACATTCACTAAATTTGGTTCGACAACATAAAATAATATGTATAAGCGACGATAGTTTTGAAAAATAAGTTTATGCGAATCAAATTTGCTTTTTTTCGATAATATTGACGTTTGTGAGGCGAAGTGAATTAACTTCAATACGTATTTTTCAAATGTGAAAATACAGAAAAGCTGAGGAAATGATAAAATTTGTTTCACATTTTGTTGTTGCATCATGTTTAGTGTTGTATTGTTTATTCGCTACAAGTAAAACCGATATCCACATGACGATATTTGTATTAAAAACTGAACTGAATAGCTGTTTCAGTATTTTATATTTACAACTTAACTTTTAACAGGACAGTCCCCATCTAGTTTATCTGTATCAATCGTTTTTAATTCTTTGGTTAAATGACGTCCTCGGTTGGTTCGTAGGAATTGTAGAATCATATCACGGTTACAGATCTTAAAAACATCAGATAAACGACTTGCGAGAAGAATATCATATCTCCTGGGGCACTATAACGTTCAACAAATAATTTCTAGCTAATCTCATACATCACTTAATGTTTCTGCCTGTCTGAATGGTAGGTACTAAATAAAAAAAAAGCTCAAGAATTTGTTTGTTTATCTTTTTTACTTATCAAGGAAAGTTAAAAAAAGAAATATTTGATGACATGCACTAGATCTTGTCGGTAATATCCTTTTGATCATTCCCTAAATTACACGTTATACCCAAACAATTTCCACTACGAGGAGAATTTTATGTCTGTAACAAAAATATTCCCCGTTGTTTACTTAACGTAAACATGACATGACATTTATTTATACTTTACCTTATTAGATAGGAGGGGTCAGTAAACCACTCTAATGAATTAATTAGCTAATTAAGCTTGTACATCTTTACCATTATATACATGTGCAAAAAAATATTTGGGTCACCATCGACAAAAGTAAACTATTACACTTTCGGTATTTATAGAACACGATGAATTGTTCCGGCGTTCGTACTAGAGGTCGTGAGTTCATTCCGTATCCTCCCGCTTACTTGTCTATATCGTATTTTTTATCTATGCCTCATTCAATACTTTTAATAACATTTACAACATTTTACTTTAAGATGCCACTAACGAAGATACTTCTCATAGATTTTTAACTCAATGTTTTATATCTGAAAATACCTTTTATAATTATTCAAAATTGGCATCATTGGCACTACATTACTATTCCATGAGAGGTGTTCTGTGCAACGTTGCCATGAATTCACTTCTTATCCACCAATATATCTGAAAATGTATTTTATAATTATTCTAAATTGACACTTCATTTGGTATTTTAATTGCAATGCAAACATATACAATTAATGTATGAATTTAGTGAAAATATTATAAGAATCCATATTAATATATCACAGGCATTTTTAAATGAAATGTGGTGTAAAATTTAAATTTAATAAATAAATATTTAACTTATAACATGCTTTCTTTGTCACCAGGTAGAAACACAATATGTCCTCACCGTCCAAACTGCGATCAAAAAGGCAAACTCGATGCAAACGTATATTACACAAACGACTACCAGTAACAGGATGGCTACCAGAGTACAATTCAGAGAAAGCGGTCGCAGATCTAATAGCTGGAATCACTGTCGGCCTCACTGTTATACCACAAGCACTGGCATATGCGAATTTGACCGGACTTAGTCCACAAGTAAGTGTATAAATATAAAATTGATAATGCAGGGCATTTGTTGTAAAGTTAAGCTCAATGATTTTCTTGCATGTTCAGTTACACAGAATTTTATTTATACAGCTACGAGTATAAAGATATACCTCTACAAATAAAACAATGTAAAAAGTATAAAGATATATATTATACCTATATAAATCTTTATTCTATATCTTGAACATATTTGTGACTGCCTCCGTGGTCCAGTGGATAGCGTATGCGACTGCTGATCGGAGGTACCAGGTTCGATTCCCGGGTCGGGCAAAAGTGTTACTGGGTTTTTCCGAATTCTCAGTAGTAGCACGGAGTCTGGTGATGTGCCCGGTAACAGCAATAGGCTCGCCCCGTATTACATGGGGCCTAACACTTCATGGCGAAATGTGGGTTAATATTTACACCTCTGCCTACCCCTTCAGGGATACAGGTGTGTGACTATATAAAAAATAGAATATATTTGTCAGCTATACAAGTCCTTACCTTTGAATATTTTGTACCGATATTGAACAGACTGTGTAAATACAATTTAAATCTACGTAAACCACGCAGATTTTCTTTATGTTTACAATATAAAATGTTTTGCAAAACATGCATAGACTTAATGTGAAAGTATTTCATAAAATGTTTTGTCAATGATGATAAATCGTTGCATTAGCAGACTAACCTTACTCAACAATTATGATGTCAGTTATCAACCATTTTGATGGTATTATGACATAATAATTGCAGACTTTACCGTTAAGTTGTAAATTGCGAATCCGTTAATCTCCTTGCGATGCAATGAATCGTCTATATCTTCTTGGTCGTTTATTTGTTTATTCGGGTTGCGACGAAGTCGGCGAAACTTGATGAACAAATACGCAAGACTATTCGCTTCCAGTGATATACTCCGATAGTACTCAAGGATTGAGATAATTCAGATGTGGTCGTACGTTTACATGCGACCAAATTTTGTACGAAAACGCGTGCAAAGTTGGCATTATCTTATATTAAAAGAACGTTATACAGGTTGTGTATTTGTAGAAGTACTTTTAAACCAATTTACCTATAAAAGGCATACCTGGCCAAAACTGCTAAGAAGTTATTCAAATGTAAAAGTTGCTGGTATAGAGAAAAGTTTTACTGTGAGTAAATGTAAAACACGCTTTAGGTGTAGACACAAAAGATCGCCTCGCACATTTCGTAGTCATCACTTGTCTTAGTGCTACGCACTTACCAGGTGCTATGTATTCCACATTTATTCTCACAGCCGTAACACTGAATGTTTGTTGTGGAATAGCGCTCACACTCGTAACTTTTTCAGGAAGGTCTCTACTCATCGTTTATGGGATGTTTCGTGTACATAGTGTTTGGATCCTGCAAGGACATTACCTTGGGCCCTACGGCGCTACTGGCCCTAATGACATACCAACAGATACAAGGCAGAAACCCTGATTACGCCGTGTTACTCTGCTTTTTGTCCGGCGTAGTACAACTTGTTATGGGAATATTGCATTTGGGTGAGTAATATGTCATCAAATTTGTTTTAAGTATGTATCTACTAGCTGTAAAGGATATAACCTACCATCTCGACAATAGCGCCTATATTAATCCGGCACTATTGCTAAAGCTAAAGTGCATAATTCTAAGCTAAAGTCATCATCATCATCATCCTAGCGCTGTCCCGGTTGCGCTCCAAATCCCACGCCTTGGGGCCCGTGGTCCGCTTTCCGGCTAAGTCTCCTCCACTTCGCACGGTCTTCAGCATCCCTGGTGGTTAGTTGGTTGGCACGCATATCATCCCTTACGACGTCAAGCCAGCATTTCTTTGGCCTTCCCCGTTTACCAAGGCCCGGTGGAGGTAGCATGGCAAGACATTTGTTACCCACGTAAGATGCCGGTTGACGTAAGACGTGGCCATGCCAGCGTAGACGACACTCTTGCAGTTTGTCAGCAATGTCACGGACATGAAGGCTACCCCGGATGCGGGAGTTCCTAACGCGGTCCTTCCGCGTGACACCACACATCCAGCGCAGCATGTTCATCTCCGTGACACGCAGACTCTGCTTGTGTCGCTCAAGCACAGGCCACGTCTCACTGCCATATAACAGGACAGGTCTAATGATGGATTTATAGACCTGTCCTTTGAGCTTAACCGGCATTTTGGGGTCACAAATGACACCGCTCACCTCACGCCATTTGGCCCAGTATGCCGAAATGCGTGCCTTGACGTCGCAATCGATGTCACCAGACGCGTGCAGTACTGATCCCAGGTACTTGACCAGGTCCTTTCGCTGGGCAATGTCTCCGCCTATACGAATTGACGCGGGATCAGTACTGTTGCAGGCCAAGTACTCGGTCTTCGCCACGTTTATTTTCAGACCGCCGTTCTCAAGCGACTTCCACGCATTTACACGCCGCACCAAGCGTCCCATGTCCGCATCGGCCAGCGCGATATCATCAGCATACATGAGCAGCCACGGGAGCTGCTCATGTGAGTCTCTGATGCTGTCTGACAGTACGTCTAATATGACACTGAATAAGTACGGACTAAGGACGGAACCTTGGTGGACCCCGACGGTGATGGGAAAGGTTCTTGTGTCGCCAACAGCAGTCCGAACTACGGAATCGGAATTGGAGTACAAGTAATTCTAAGCTAAAGTGTCCTATAATATATTATACACTACGTATCAGTCAAATTCTTCAAGCTTCAGAGATCATGTTGTTTTCAAAATTTCTTATTCAGTCGCGAGTGTTTGTATTTGTGACTCATCGCTTAAACATGTATAGATTGAAATGATGAAAACATGTACAGATTAAAATTTAACCGCTTCGTTGGCCGCCTAATACTTTATAATACTTTATTTATACACACTAGAATACAAATACATTGAAAATCCATACTGCCGGTACAAACATATTTATGTTAAAGTTTACATTTTGTTGTCCACTAGTACCCAAGCTAAGATTGAACTTGTGTTATGGGTACCAGGGTTTTCATACATTTCTTATCTTCATGAAAAACAATCAGTCAGTGTTTGTTAGAATTTCTAAATAATTATGCTATAATATACCTATAACAATACCGATAAATAAATGAACACAACCCAATTAAAAGTTCTCTTTTCCTCATTCCTAAATCTGCGCACCCATATTAAATTTATGTGTAGTGTCAATACCTATCTAAAGCAGACAAATAACTTTGGTGCCCATTTCGTTTTACGCGTAGATAACCATGCAAAATAAAAACAAACCTTTACCGTAGTTTCTATTTGATTTACCTTAGAATTGTCTGTCTAAATAAATAAAACGGAGGATAGTATAACATTATACATACACAGATAACTTTTATTTTGACCCTCTTTAATGTAACTCGTATATTATAATAATAGGATTTGATTGGCTGATTAGCAGTATTTTCGTAAACTTTTCCTCATTAATCCGCCACTTTAACACATTGACCATGTACACAACTATAGCTTAATGTTTTTCAGTTTACATAATGCGTAAACTCCAAACAAAAAATCTTTTGATGGGGAAACCAATGAAGCAATTATATATAATCAGTATACTTGATATAATTATGAAAAATTGATTGGTTTTACACCAATCAGCACACACAGACCAGAAAAAATAAGTGTACCAGACACTTCTTTTTTTAAATCCACGACTGAGAAGATAAAATATACAATTGTAAGTTTGTTTGCAATACCGCCAATTTTAAAGCTCTTTGAAGATTTGTATTTGGCTTCCAAGTAATAAATGTCTGCAGTGTTATTGCTACCTATTCAAAACAATACACAGTGATCTATGCAGTAACACAAAACATTTTCCGAAGCCGAATAGGTTACTGTTTACTGCGTGTTTATTGTCAATAGCAACACTGGTTAGATGAATACTGAGGCACAGTGTGATGTGATACAATATACTGTGATAAATTACTTAATATGCTGTATAATACGCCATTGTAAGACCCTCTCTTGTATAGACTTCAATTATATCTTGTAAACGATGCGATAAACGCGTAGATGAACGGTGCATAAATGGCATTATACTTGGAATAATTATATCCTGCACTAGCCAAGGCCACTGTGCCGTTCGGGTTAAAAGTGAGAGCAAAAATACTGTGTTTACACGTTTTATGAGACGAATGGCAAATAAAACTGTACTTATAGTTTTATTTATGTATTTGTTGTATTTTAAATTAGAGGTAAAATACCTTATATTTCTCTCGATGTTTAGGCATGGGCTACACCAGCCGTGGTCACGAGATAACAGCCGAAACGTCGAGCCCATATATAGATTTTACCTATATTTTCAAATAATTACACGACATAGTTTACCCGTTACACAAATTTGTTATTGGTTAATTATTTGGACAAGTCGCGAAACTTTAAAATTATTTATAACTGTACTATGATGATTTTTAAAGGAATAAGTTTGAATCTTATCAATTCAGTTTATACTAATAATTTTTACTTTTTTATACATACCTATACAAAAATACAATACTTTACTTTACAACCAGTGCCTCCTTATACAATATACACCATATTGTATAAGTAGGCACTGGTTGTAAAGTAAACTGCGGGCTCTTTATTATTTTGTGACTATTAATAAAAAAAATAACTGCTGTATTAGTTCTCGTGCACATAATCTTAATAAAAAAATAACATATTATAGCCGTCACCCCTATTATTATTAATAAGGTTCTTTTTGAAACAAATAATACACAACTCGTCCGTTAGCTAGCAGATTATTATACAGTATTATTTCTCATGTTTACATGTTAATTTATGCTTTATAATTCACTATGCAATAACAGCAAAACGTACATGTTACATTATATAATGTGTTATTGAATATTACAATCAACTGTTGTATAAGTTTGGCTTTGGTTCGTTCTCCAAATTAATTCTTTATAACATTTGATCCTTAAAAGAATGTTAACAAAGGTAGGTTCTTACTTGAAATTCTGACAAATAATGTAAATAATGACCGCGCAAAAAAATAAGGCATAATATGAAAACGTTTCGGGTATAATGCTTTTCTCATCAGAATGTGAGAATTCGTCTGCCATACCGACAAGTTGCCAGCAATTTGGAAATGGCAATCACAGAAAATTATAATCTTCAAAAGCTGCATGCAGTATTACTCCTACTTTGATAGAGACTACTGCAGAATCTGAAATAGAGATCGTAGCATAGAGCCGCGTCAAAAATAATTTGTCCTCCGCTCGTAACGAAACGCACAACCTACGAGTATATATTAGACAGATAATGTATTAGTTCCAGTGTGTGCTCAAGCTTGCATAAGCTGACTCCATAATTTGCTCATTGTTGTCTATGATTGAAACTACATCGATGTGATACGTAATAGTGTCATTCACAATGACTCTTCAATTCGCTATACATACATACATACATAGACTCACACCTGTTTCCCGGAGGGGTAGGCAGAGACTACGGAACGCCATTTGCAACGATCCTGACATACCTCTCTTGCTTCATTCACTCCCATCAAGTTTCTCATGCATGCTCTTCTGTTGAGGGTACTTCTGACCTGTCATTTTTTTAGGATGTCTCCAATCTGCAGGTCGATTCAGAATGTCACGACAAGTAATCGTACGATATGTCAAATTATTGCCCTCGTCTTTTAGCCGCCTATCAGAGATATTTTGAACAAATATTCATTGAATTCAGTTTATTTATTAATTTACTTCATACTGAATGCATAAAATTGATAGGAAGTGCGATAGTTTTGACAAAAAATGAGGTAGCCCGTTTGACAATTAACGGAACCGAATGTCAAATGAGATATCAAAAGATTCTGAATCGCCCTCCTGGTCAGAGAATGTCCGCCGAGGTCTTCCCCTTCGTGCTGTCCCATTTACACTTGGCTTATATATTTTCTTTGTCAGTCTTTCGTCATCCATCCTCTCCATGTGCCCAAACCATCTTAACATGCCTTTCTCGATGCTTGTCACTACATCTTCTTTTACCCCACACCACTCTCGTATCACACAATTCTTTACTCTTTCGGACAAAGACACACCACACATACTTCTCAATGCTCTCATTTCTACAGCATTTATTCTAGTTTTAAGTCTCTTCTGCCATAACCAACTATTACTACCATACATAAGGCTGGTTTCAGAGTGACGCGCGCGGCACGCGCCGTCAGCCAGCGCGTCTCAAACAGCGCGTTTGGCGCGTGGACCACTGTGAAACGATTTCGCGTCTCTTTGCAATGTATGAAACTTCGGCAGCGCCGGCCGACGGCGCGCGTCTCATTCGCTGCGCGTTTGAACTGCGTGACTATGAAACGCTACTACTAATCTAATGTAATTGCAAGCGCGCGCGTGTGGTCGGCGCCGGTCAAACGCGTGACTCTGAAACCAGCCTAAGGGTAGGCACTAACACCCCTCTATGGACAGCCAAACGTGCCTTTTTGAACACGTTTTTACTGTTCATAAACGCCTTCAGAGCTCCATTCACACTATTACCTGCATATAGAAGGCATTTGACGAGTAACCCATTCATCCTTAATACGCAGTCACTATGTTTCAAATCTTGCAAACAACTGTCCATGAAGAGGTTAAACAGCCACGGCGACGCTACGCATCCCTGTCTAACACCTTTCTCGATGGTAAACTAGTCAGTGTATGCCCTCATCACCGAATGCACCTAACACCTTTTTAAATCCATCTCGTTTTACTCCCACCCATCCATTGAAATCCCCTAACAAGATCAATCTTTCGTTATCCTTACATTTCCTCAAAATATCTCTTAAACTCTCCCAAAACTCCTGCCTTTCGTCTTGCTCTTGCTGTGACATACCTGTAACTATATTGACCGGGGCGTACACCCCAATAATAAAGACACGAGTAAGTCCTACTTTCATTCTCATCCATAGTAGCCTAGCATTTACACATTCAAACTCTTTTACACACTCATTCATTCGCGCAGATAGTATTACACCAACTAACTCCTTTGCAGGCTCTGATGGTACTATCTACCCCAGACCAATACGCCGTATATGTGCCATGCTGGGTGGTGTCACAACCTTTCCTTGTTGTTTCATTCACACAAAGAACATCAATCTTTCTATCATCCATCATCTGACATACTTCATCTAATTTGCCGTCCATCCCTCCGTCATCGTTCAACGTTGCAAACCGGCTTTCCGTAGGCTGCTTTTCGCCCTCGCGGGGAACGAGACGTGACGGGTTGCGAACCGCGTCGCCGCCGTATGGAGAAGAAGTAGATTTTGTTACCATAGCGTTCCCACTAGATGTAGGGGTCTAGACTGTCCACCCCCGCAGAGCCCTTTACGGGGGTAAGGCGGAATATCAGCTGTGCCCTGTGACCACCAACACAGACACCCTCCGTTTACGACCAGCTTGCCCTCTGGCCACGAATCTCTCGGCACGGGTCGGTTCACACCTTAGATTTTGAAGAAGAAGTTGGTTTCATTTCGGAGTTTTCCTTCTCCTAGATAGGTTGCCAACCAAGGCTAACGAGGCCCATCTCCCCGAACGTTTGGTTTAATTTCAGAGTTTTCCTTCTCCTAGACAGGTTGCCAACCAAGGCTAACGAGGCCCATCTCCCCGAAATTTATCAATTCGCTATATATATAATATGTTACTACTATGTGTTACTATGTGTTATATATATAAAATGTTTACTTAACCGCACACTGAAATGGAACTCGTTAATTGTTCACACGATTTTATTTAGCTGTTATGTTTGCAGAAATGTTAACAGTATGACCAGCCAGTGATATGACGTGACTCATTAATAACATTAGAAAAAAAAACGGTGACAAAAATCTATAAATAGCAAATTGGCCTATGGTTAGAATAAACTAATTTATCTACACGCACACCTCTAATGTAAAAAATCATAGTGGCGTTCATGAGTTACAAGTTTTCCTAGTTGACTGTATATATATATATATATATATATATATATATATATATATATATATATATATATATCCCGTAATCTATTGTACGTCCACTATGGCCATTTTTGCATCTAATGTGGCGTCCACCTGCTTGAGTCGTCCATATATCGGACGTCAAATAGGAGACGACGTGCAATGCTTGCGAAATGTCCCCCTGATACTAGAAAAGTCAAAATATGAAAAATAAATTGGACGTCATTTTTCTTCCAATCTTGCTGCACAGAATATTTTCGTAGTTCCCTTGATTTTCGTCGCAAAAATTAGTGGCGCTTCCGTCTTTATTCTATACGTTCATTGCTAGCCGTATGTGACGTCCAACGAAAGCTCTCAATGCTACGTTGCCACTTCGTGCACACAGTAGATCTGAATTTGCAGGATTCTATTTATCGGTTATTTTATTCACTATTTGTGAGTAAGTATTTACACGTTTTCAGTTGATATGTGATGTAGCGTCTGCCTTTTTAAGCAAATTGTCTGGAAAAACAATCGAAGTGAAAAGAAACAGAATACCTAAGGATTACGTTTACCCGTATATAAGATCTGTATTTTGTTACATTTCTTTTTTTAACCTTACTAAGCCGTATTTGTCATGTTTTTATATCACACGCATCTTATTTTATATTCATAGGTCTCAATTCTTCATTGCCTCTACTGGAACTTCAAGGGAGTTAATTTATAAAAAAATACTTAATAACTTTATTAAACACGCAATAATGCATATATATATGGTATTGTGCCGCTGCCTTGGAAAACCCCTAAATTATTGTTTTCATCAAATCAATTCACGTCTGGAGTGTATTCGTCACTATTGTGATATATAAAATAGTTCAGCTTAATAGAGAGCTCGTCAATTCGTAACTATTGCTGACATTGTGATGTTAAATTTTGATTTGATTCTAAAATGGAGGTTATTTATGTCTACACGTTTTTTAAACAAAAGTTTATTTTATCATATTTTGACTAACAACCTTAGATAGCCTTGAGATCAAACCCATTTTATTTTAAGATCCCACTGCATCAATTTTAATAACATTACTATTTATTTTCACCATCGACCGTCGCATATTGTTGCTGACATTAATGAACCTGAAAATTTGATTTATTTTCTTGAACTTTCCATGTTTTGGTGCCTTTATTGCGAATATTTTTATGTATGATCATTACCCCAAAGATGAATGTGATTTTGTTCCTAATTTTACACCAACACTGTTAGGTACATGGGTCAAATTACAAAAAAAATGAAATAATATTTTACAATCGGTGATTTAATTTGTGTTACATTTTATTTTTTGTTTATTGTTTAGCAGGATTTAAATAAACTAATCACTTGTGCGATTCACACTTATTTAGATATACACTACCGCTCAAAAGTATTTGTTCACTTTGATTTGAGGATGTTTGAAGAATATTATTTTCTTCTAATTGTACTAATTTTATTATGACAATTCATTGCCGTATGTTATGAAATCTAATGAGGACAGCTTCCCCATCATGATTTACCTAAAAAAACTTAAATAACCAAAAAGTAGGCAATGATAGCCAGTAGACAGTAGGATATACCAACAGACTGCCGTGCGGGGAGTTCGAAACCACCGCGCGCGCTACTGACTTTTCGGAGTTATTTGGTATTTAATTGTTAATTATCGCTCGCCTCGTGCCTCGGCGAGCATGTTAAACCATCACTCTTGGCTCTCGTGAACAGTTGTTGACAGTCGCTACGCGGCGTCAGTACCCTTAAATAACTGTTGTTATTGGTCTAAACCATGTAATACCGCTATCCCTTTGGGTTGCGTAGGTCAAACGGCAGTCGCTCTGAGGAAAAGCTGATATTAAGTCATATCTGGTTAGACTAGTAAGCGGAGACCGGTCGCTTGTCCGCTTATCTAGACCAGTATCAGTTTATTTAAGGGTACTGACTCCGCGTATGAAAATGAGTCGGCGCGTATGAACAACGTGGAAATCAAAGGCGTTCCTCAACCAAACAACGAAAATTTGTTCAACATGCTCTCGAGTCTTGGTTATCAGATAAGCTACGAAGCTGTTAACAAGACCCAAGTCAACTTTATAACAAGAGTACCGACCCGTGAAAAGGAGCGTGCGAAACCGATTATAGTGAGTTTCTGTAATCGCTACGTGAAAGAGGATTCTATTGCAGCAGCTAGACAAACATCCAAGAGCAGTCCTTTGACAGTAAGACGCATAGGTTTGACGGGCAATCAGAAAATACATGTCAATGATCACCCCACACTTGAAAATAAATTGCTTTTATCGAAAACAAAGAAGGCAGCCGCGAATAAGGACTTTCGTTACGTCTGGGTCAAGCACGCCAAGAAAAAAAAGAAAACCGATTCATCGCACGTGATTATAGTGAAGTCAGAAATGGACCTTGCCAGAATCGTATGATTATTTGTCAATTATATTACAATCTCTTAATAATGTTCTTGTGCGAGATACTATTGGTCGAGTTGTGCTATTCACGTATTCCAACTAAGTTTATCGATGTACATACTGCTGTGTTATGTTTCTATTAAAAACATTTTACTAACCTTTTTAGTCAGATATAATTTAAACCACATAGTGTATATAATTCTGCGCATCGTATTGCCCGTTATGACTAATCACTGTCCGGCCGTACCGGCTTTTGTCACTCTTCGTATTTGTATGATTGAAGTGCTCTGTGTTTGACTGTGTCCATTTAAAACTCGTATGTTTTTAAAGTTGCACTGGTGCAAGTAAAGCTGAAAGGAAATCGTCTATCCTGGTATGGGCATGTAATGAGGAGGGATGAAAATCATGTGACTAGAAAGGTGATGAAGATGAGAGTTGAGGGATATAAGGCAAGAGGAAGACCAAAGAAAAGATGGATGGATTGTGTGAGAGGAGACATGGATGAAAAGGGAGTGAATGATGAGATGACGTCTGATTGGAGAGAATGGAAGAGAGACATTCTGCGCCGACCACAAGTAATATGAGACCAGGGCAGGCAGAAGAAGATGTTTTTACTTAATACCCGCTATAGCGTAATAAGTGACTGCAATTATATTTTAATAAGTTTATTTTAGCATTTATTAGTAAAACATTATAATATTATTGTAATGTGTAATAAAACAGTTGTGATTAACTTGATCTCTGACTTCTTAAGCGTTGCGGAGTGCGATGACCCGTTGGTTATCCCCGTAGACCCGCACCATAAACCTTTGATTGTGAAGGTAGGTTTTGTAGAAATTCATCGGTTTGCAGACAAAATAACTTCAAAATATCTTGTCCATAAGGGTAACTACGATGCAATTAAATCTGCTCTTAATAAAACAGACTGACATTTATTGTTATGCACTGAGCCGTGGGAACAGTCAGTTAAACATTTTTACGACAGATTATATACTCTCAGAGATAAATTTATACCTATGAAATCTATCAGGCAAACTTCTCATCCGCGTTGGTATAGTTCAGGCCTTATAAAAGTGGTAAAAAAAATGTCAAAGTACCACCGGAGGTTTAAATTGTATGGTAACATGAGTGACTATCTAACGGTATCTTCATTACGCCGGCGAGCTGTGGACTTAGAACAAACTTGTTTTGACGAAAACATTACTTACGTAGAATACACAAACCTAAATAACCCGAGGGCCTTTTGGTCTTTTATTAAAAGTAGAATAAATACCTCCTCACTGCCTAGTACACTGTACTATTACTATATAATAAGAAGGTATCAGCTAATATGGGTCTAGAAATTAGTAATTAATTCGCAATATATTTTAGATCAACTTTTCAGGAGCCAGAAGTAGACAATATGCCTTTTCTACTTGAGTATAGTACTTTAAATGGTAACAGCAGAAGCACAAATTACATCAGTACAATACATTTTTCTCCTGGAAAGGTTATGAAATATTTAAAAGGTTTGGATCTTACTAAATCTGGTGGGGCAGATTACATCCCTCCATTATTTATAACAAGTTTAGCCGATAGTTTGGTTTTACCGCTCTTCATGCTTTTTATAATAGGTCGGTAACAGAAGGTTTAGTTCCATTAAAATGAAAATCGGCGTTCATTACACCAGTATTTAAAAAAGGTGATAAATCTAATGTAGAGAATTATCGTCCAATCTCAAAGTTATGTTTGTTTTCTAAAGTACTAGAACGTATTATTTATATTATCATTTGGTGCTGAGCAACATGGGTTCTTATGCGGCCGATCCACTACATCAAATATCTCATGATTTTATATCTAAAGGTTAGTTAGGTAGATTGTGTGTGTAGTGATTTATACAGATTAACAATAATGTTTTGACCGAATTGACCACAAAATACTGTTACAGATTTTTTTGCTGCCGGCATACATGGTAATTTGTACCGCTGGTTCAGCTCGTACATTGAAAATCGCTCTCAATTCTCAATTCTCGGTTGGTGTTCAATCTCATCTGGAATTCCTCAGGGTTCGCTTTTGACCCCACTATTGTTTACTCTATTCACTGGAGATATAAATTCTTGTTTCCTAAATTCTTATATACTTCTATGTATACGCGGATGACATGAACATTCACAAAATTATTAACGATGCATCGGATGTAGGGAAACTCCAAAACGACCTTGATAAATTTGTAGCATACTGCATAGTTGCACACTTAACAAACTACAGTTAAATATCGCAAAGTGTTGTTACATAACATTTAGTCGTCAAAAACTTACCATAGGATCGGGTTACAAACTTCATGATAAGTTTATTAGGAAAGTTGACTACGTTAAAGACCTTGGTGTTATCATGGACTCAAGGCTTTTATTCGATATGCACATCAATCACATTACGAACACGGCGTCGAAGGCACTTGGTTTTGTGATAAGAATGTCTTCATGTTTTCGGTCTCTTAAGACAGTAAACGTTTTGTACTGTGCCTATGTACGTACGTAGCAATCTAGCATATGCGTCACAGGTATGGAACCCTCAATACCAGGTATATATATCATGCATTGAAGGTGTATAAAGAAAGTTTTTGCGATACTTAGATTTTAAAGTGAATCAATATTCTATTGACTATGACGAGCGTTGTAAACGGTATCATATTTTACTTCTGGAACTCAGAAGAATCATTATAAACATAGCCAATGACACGATTGTTTGCCTTGAGTTGATGGGTAACATCAAGCTTGGAATGAATCAATTAGTTTTTCGACAACGTCCGATCTTACACTTTCCCTTTGCTACAGCGAAATACAGACGGAACTCTTTTCTTTTACGTTGCGCCGAATCATTTAATCAAATGTCTCGGAAATTAGATTTGGATTTATTCTGTACTAACTTGACCAAAAATAAAAAAAACGTATAAATTGTGACTTCTTTAGCAGCAATCGGCATATATAGCCTAGATTGCGGTTTTTTTCCTGTGTACCTTTTCATTGTTATTTTCTTGACTTTTTTTGATATAATAATATATAATTATACTAACTTGTGTATTGTGAATCTCATTTTTAGTTACTTTTTTATGGCGGAACATGGTTGCAACATTGTATTTATTGTATGATTTAGCAAGTAGGTATACTTACAACAGTAACTGATGTAATTAATCTTTGTTACATTGCATTTATATGTGGTAGCTTGTAATTAGCAACTTCTTTTTTATTTAATTAAATGTGTTGTTATTAGTCTGTAAGATTTCCTACATAAATAAATAAATAAATATACGGACGTTATAATGTCTTAGAAGTTTCAAAATATCTGTCATTTGACGTCCAAGATGTCAAATGATTAATAGTTTGTAACTTTTACGATATTGCCACGTCCGTATACTCGTATGTATCTAAATACCTGTAAAACTTGCAAATGATTACAGATATGGACGTTTGAGGCTAAGCGTATGCTTTTACGTAGATATGCGTATGACTTTGTAACTCAGTGCAGTTGATGCAGATACAGGTAGTCAGCTTCTGCCAGAGCAGAACAGACGCATGTCCACATTGCACCTGAGCCGCAGCATACGCAGCTGTCAGTATGTTCAGGTATTAAATAATCGGATCTACCCTGCGTGGCGTCACCCGAGTCTCAGCATACGCTTAGCCACAATAAAATTTCGTTACAAGTTTGACACTATGTATCATTTGACGTCCAGGGTGTTAAATGAAAAAGGGTTGTATTTAACTGTTAGTCAAACCACCAAAAACACTAATTGCACCACTAAGCTAGGTTGACGGAGCCCTGCTGCTTCGCAGGGCTCCTATTTTTGGGAGCAGGGTCACAAGAGAACCTAACATAACCTATTAAGTTTTCTGAGCGGATAAGTTTCCCGAGCAGACGAAACTTTTCATATCAAATGATATTTTGTAAAAAGATCATCATATTTGGTGTACAAATAGTATTTTAGTGTGCAAGTCAGTATTTTAGTGAAATAATAAAGTTTTTTTGCGTAACTCACTTTAGTGTGTTACATAACATTTTTGATACGCTGTTAAAAATATCCCAATGAAAAATAATTTGAAAATTTACGATATTGTAACGTCCGTATACTCGTTGTATACGACTACGAGTATACGACTACAAGTATACAGTCGTATACTAGTATACGAACATAATATAAAACTTCAAGTAAACGAACGTTACAATATCGTAAATTTTCATGATTTTAATTTTGTATGTCTAAATACGTATATAAAAATGTTGTTGGTTTATGATGCTTAATTATACATACATACATAGACTCACGCCTGTTTCCCCGAAGGGGTAGGCAGAGGCATATTAAACGCCCACTTTTCGCCAGTGTTTTGATCCCACGTAATAGGTAGCGAGCCTATTGCCGCTTATCGGGATATTTTGTTTGCCAGAGCCTCGTCCGTTGATCGGCAGGTGCACCACTTGCAGGTGAGGTTGGCTTGAGCCCTAAGATCTTGGTGGGAACCCTATGCACCCCTTAATTAGGCGATGCTTAATTAGGGTACTGCTAACCTAATGAGAGCCACCGTTTTCATGCTCTCCACGTAAAATGGTGTAATAATAATAATAACAGCTTTCAAACATCACCTTCATCGAGTAATATAAACAAAAAATGTATTACAAGATGAAAAGAAACCTTACAACCGCAGGGCAGCTTTGTGGCGAGCTGAATGTGTGTGGCGACACTGCGGTCCCGAATGCTTTGAGAGAGTCGGTCAGGGCCTTGTCTCCAGCTTGCCTTTACTGGCCGGCCAGAGGGATCCGCAAGAGCTACCAGCTCGGGGGTGGAAGTGTCATTCTCAAGGGCGTAACTACGGGGAAACCCACTCCGAGTCTCCGTTGTCACGAGACCCGCGATAGTGAAACCGGGCCACACCGCTCAACACCTCTAGCCTAACCTAACCCTAGCCTTCAACAGAGTTTTAATTTGAGAGCTTTGAGAGCAGTTTTTGGTGACAGATGAAGTCAACAGCTTTCGTCATGTCTAGAAACAGACTATTATATCGATTTATTATTTAAGGCTTCTGTAATATGCTTTATTAAAGAAAAACATGCCAATGCAGTGGAGCTTTGTTTCCGAAAACCGAACGGTTTTTTATTTAAGATATTACAAGAAGTTAGAAATGTCTCTATTTTGATGTACATAACTTTCTCGAATATTTTTGATAGTATACATATGAGTGTAATTGGTCTGTAATTATTGATGTTAGTTTTGGCTCCTTTTTTGTGCATTGGCTTAACAATTGACAGTTAAAGACGATCAGGGAATTTACCTTCTACGAGTGACAGGTTAATGATATAGGTTAATGGTGCTACTAAAGAGTGTACGCAGGTTTTTAATACCTTTGTACTTATATCATCATAGCCAGTAGAATGAGTGTTTTTTAAGGAGTTTATTATCTTTAATGTGTCAGAGTTGTCTATTGGTGTGAGAAATAAGGGTCTTAGTATTTTGAGATATTTTGGTGATATGGTTAGGTGGGCCTGTATCTTCGTATTTTGTAACATTGCTGCACAGTGATACATAGTAATTGTTAAATAAGTTACAAATTTTAATAGGCTTGGTGTAGATCTTTTTGTTAAATTCTATTGATTCTATGTGTGCGCTAGTTATTGCTTTATTATTGTTTTCTTTAATAAATTTCCATGCAGCTGAGCAGGCATTTTTTGCGTTTTTAATGAAGTTTAGATTGTTTATTTGTTGCGCTTTGTTGATACATTGTTTTAATATTGTTGTATAATTGTTATACCTTGTCTTATTCTGTCTTTTATTGTGTCTATCAAGATGATATTTCAAGTATAGCATTCTTTTTCTTATACAACATCGTTTTATATTTTTAGTTAGTTTTTAATTTTTTACGTGTTTGACTACACTTACACTTTTTATCGTTATTTTGGGGAAACATAAAGTATAAAACATGGTGATAGTGTCATGGAAGGTGTTAAATGCTTCATTTGAACTTTGTTGTTCGTATACCTCAGTGAAGTGCAAATAATTAATGCAGTTTTTGAATTTGACCATGTTTTCCTGGCTAAGATCTCTAATGGTTTTTTATTGATAGTTATAAGATTTGTTATTTACACTGTAGGTCTCATTGTTGATAGTCAACGATTGGGCAGTTTCATGGTCAGATAATGCTAGGTAATGAATATTAGATTTACCTTCGTGAACGTTACTTACAATTTGATCTAAACAAGATGATTTTCGCGTCGGTAATGTTATGTGGCTTTTTAAGTTATTGTTTTAAGTATGGATTGTAATTCACTGGATACCTTTTACCTACTATAATGTATCAATGTTCCAATCTACACAGATAATAACGTTTTATTAGACTTTTTGCATAGCTTATCAGTGAGTTTTTCAAATTTATTTAAGAATATACTTGTGCTGGATGAGGGTGTTCTGTAAATGCATAATATTACAAGATTAAAAGTAGTAATTTCTTTAGCACTACATTCAAAATGAAGGGGGACTGAAGGTGGTAAGTTGCTAATATGTTTGTATGCCAGGTCATGCTTTATTAGTATGCATGAGCCTCCTCTGCGTTGGTTAGGGTGTGAGAAAAACAAAGCTAATTTGTAATTGCCTATTCTAAGGTTGGGTTCAGATCCTTGTTTTAAAAAGGTTTCTGTTAAGCAGATAATGTCAATATTACCTATATTATTCGATAAATCATTTATGGCTACCTCAATAAGCTCTTGTTTATTTATTACGCCTGCTATATTTTGGTGTATTATTGTAGTAGTTCTTGGCTTAATTTTATCTGCGAAAACAAATAGTATTTTGGGCCTTTTTTGGTGGTTGTATAGTTGTAAAATAATCAGTTATTTTAGTTTGTTTAGTTTTTGTATTAGCTGGTACATTTGTTTGTGTACAGTGTAGTGGTAAGAGAGAGTATACTCTACTTCCATCTTTGTGGATCATGTAAAATCTTATCTTGGTATATTTCATTGTGTTAATTCATATATTTTTTTTAAATTTATTCTTTATGCACAAAAATAGTACACAGGTGGACTTAATACCTAGTGGCATTTTCTGCCAGTCAACCTTTTGGTGGTGCAGAGATAGATGAGGTAGGTACATTAGCCATGTGGTGAAAATAGGATATCTATTAAATACATATTAATAATTTAGATACATATTATTAACCATAAATATACTATCTTAATATATAAAATCCTTGCGTTACTGACTGACTGACAGACACGCTACAGCCGAAACTATTGGGCGCAGGAAGCTGAAATTTGGCATGTATATTCCTTGCGGACCGTAGGGGTGCACTAAGGAGGGATATCCCGAAATTCCCACGGGATCGGTCAAAACGGGTAAATTTAAAAAAATTGCAGGCGTAGCTGCTGGCGTCTTCTAGTAGATATATATAATTATTCATAGATATGATACACACATAAATATAATACATAAATATATTACATACATAAATACATAATTATGCTATAGCTGATGAGAGTGATGAGCCAATTCCTTCAACTTATCAAAGAGAAGATTCCGTAGTTTCGTTTTAAATGCATAACGGTTGGTGGCAATTCTAACTTCAGGAGGGAGCCTGTTCCATAGCAGCGAGTATTGTGAACTTAAATATTATACGAATGTCAGATAGATAAAATATATTTAAATCGTGGGATATTCGACGTCCGATTATAATTTGAGTCAAATTTGATTACTGACGTCCGTATATCTGTTTTATAAACGTAGTTTGGTGTAGGCCACTGTGTTCATTTTGAGTTTATTTGATATAATTTTGTATTTTCTCAAGTGACCTGGTTATTACTTAATAGTAACTATCATAACTACCTCATTAAAAGTGTTCCTAAATAATGATAATTTTAAAAAGTACGCGCAACGTACTTATAATGCGTTGCGGGTACAATATAATAATGCATTTCGGTGTATGCTGGGACTACCATGGAGGTGTAGTGCGCCAGGCATGTTCGCAGAGAATAGAGTGGATGACTTCTATGCAGTTTTGAGAAACGCTAGAGCCTCATTTATGAACCGGGTACATAATTCTGACAATGGTGTGTTGAGAGCCATATACCAAGCGAACCTATCCTTTGTGTATGGCTTTCAATACTCCAGTTACATTAAATTTAGATAGTAATTATAATTGTCATGCTTGCTTAAAAATTAATGATTATGCTTAAAAAATTAATGATTATGTCGATTCCTAAGGACTGCTATAATATAATAAATATGTAAAGAAAATTTGATATAAGTTATGTAATTATTTTATTATGGAATGCTTTAATAATTTAATAATTGATACAATTAATAATGGAAATATGTATGAAGTTGTATTAATGTAATGTTTTAATATGGGTGTTTACCTGAAATAAAAACTATTTTTTTTTAAAGTAGAAGTAAGTAGATAGGTAACTTTAATTTAAGTAACTATTTCTTGTGTCATGACTTATGTCCCTAATTTTACACCATAACAAAATGTCTAATGCGTCTAATTACAAAAAATCTAGGCGCAGTGATTTAATTTGTGTTAGATTTTATTTTTTGTTTATTGTTTAGCAGGGTATTTATACAAATCACTTGTGCGAATCACAGTTATTTAGACATATATGTACTAATACGGACGTTATAATGTCGTAAAAGTTTCACAATATCTGTCATTTGACGTCCAAGACGTCAAAAGATTAGTTTAAAACTTTTACAATATTGCCACGTCCGTATACCCGTATTTATCTAAATACCTGTAAAACTTGCAAATGATTACATATATGGACGTTTGAGGCTAAGCATATGCTTTTACGTAGATATGCGTATGACTTTGTAACTCAGTGCAGTTGATGCAGACACAGGTAGTCAGCTTCTGCCAGAGCAGAAACTGAGCCGCAGCATATGCAGCTGTCAGTATGTTCCGGTATTAAATAATCGTTGCGTCACCCAAATCTCAGCATACGCTTAGCCACAATTTCGTTACAAGTTTGATACTATCTATCATTTGACGTCCAGGATGTTAAATGACAAATAGTTTGAAAATTTACGATATTGTAACGTCCGTATACTACGAGTATACGGACGTTACAATATCGTAAATTTTCACGATTTTAATTTCGTATATCTAAATAGGTATATAAAAATGTTGTTAGTGTAAGATGCTTAATAAGGGTTCTGCTAACCTAATAAGAGCCACCGTTTTTATGCTCACCACGTAAAATCGTGTAAAATCTTATCTTGGTATATTTCAATGTGTTAGTTAATATTGCGAACTTTAATATTATACGGATGTCAGATAATGGAAATATATTTAAATCGTGGGATATTCGGCGTCCGTTTATAATTTGAATCAAATTCCATTACTGACGTCTGTATATCCGTTTTATAAACGTAGGTTGGTAAAGCCCACTGTGTTCGACTTGAGTTTATTTGAGATAATTTACTTATCAGCACTTAACTATCATACCTACCTTATTAAAATTGTTCCTAAATAATAATAATTTGAAATTAGAAGTAAGTAGATACCTTCAATTTAAGCGACTATTTCTTGGGACTGTGATTTATATCCCTAATTTTACACCAAAACGAAATTTCAAATGCGCCTTATTACCAAAAAAATCTAAATGTTATTTTTCAATCGGCGCGGCGATTTAATTTGTATTATATTTTATGTTTCGTTAATTGTTTAAGAGGGTTTAAACTAAGCACTTGTGCGATTCACAGTTATTTTCTTTCTTTTCTTTTTTTTTCTTTTTTAAAAAGACAACTCCCGCACTAGGAATTAATCCTGTGTCGCGGGGGACTTTACAAACATACAACTAACGGACACAATGAACACCCAGACTCGAAACAACAATTTATGGATCACACAAAGTGTTGTCTCGTGTGAGAATCGAACCCACAACACTCAATCTCAGTTATTTAGACACATATTTACTTATACGTACGTTATAATGTCGTAAAAGTTTCACATAATCTGTCATTTGACGTCCAAGATGTCAAATGATTAATAGTTTGAAACTTTTACGATATTGCCACGTCCGTAAACTTGTATTTATCTTAATACCTGTAAAACTTGCAAATGTTTACATATGTATATGAACGTTTGAGGCTAAGCGTATGCTTTTGCGTAGATATGCGTATACTACGAGTATACGGATGTTACAATATCGTGAATTTTCATGATTTTAATTTCGTATATCTATATACGTATATAAAAAATGTTGTAAGTTTATGATGCTTAATTAGGGTACTGCTAACTTAATGAGAGCCACCGTTTATATGTTCACCACGTAAAATCGTGTAAATCTTATCTTGGTATATTTCATTGTGTTAGTTAATATTGTAAACTTTAATATTAAACGGATGTCAGGTAATTGAAAAATATTTAAATCATGGGATTTTCAACGTCCGTTTATATCAAATTGGATTACTGACGTCTGTATATCCGTTTTATAAACGTAGGTTGGTATAGCCCACTGTGTTCGACTTGAGTTTATTTAAGATAATTTTGTTTTTTAAGTGACCTGATTATTACTTATCAGTAAATATTATATCTACCTCATTAAAAGTGTTCCTAAATAATAATGATTTTAAATCAGAAGTAAGTAGACAGGTACCTTTAATTTAAGTTACTATTTCTTGTGACTGTGATTTAAATCTAAATGTTATTTATCAATCGGCGCGGCGATTTAATTTGTGTTAGATTTTATTTTTTGTTTATTGTTTAGCAGGGTTTAAACAAATCACTTGTGCGATTCACAGTTATTTACACATATATGTCCTAATACGGACGTTATAATATCGTAAAAGTTTCACAATATCTGTCATTTGACGTCCAAGATGTCAAATGAATAATAGTTTAAAACTTTTACGATATTGCCACGTCCGTATACTCGTATGTATCTAAATACCTGTAAAACTTGCAAATGATTACATATATGGACGTTTGAGGCTAAGCGTATGCTTAGATATGCGTATGATTCTCTCCTATACTATGTTAGTACTATTTTTTATATGTGCCAATACTTCTCATAATTTAGAAATAAGTAAATAGATACTTTACATTTAAGTAAGTATTTATTGTGATATTATCGTAATAAATTGCATTGATCTCAATATTTGTTTTATTTTCATAACTTTAAACTTCACGCTTACGCTAGCATACCTTCACTATAACATAGAAATAATATTTATCCACCTACTTATTAAATATTAAAGAAAGAAGAGCGGCAACGTTGCACTGTTCATAGGAGTTGCGATAGATAGGAAAACGTAAATTAAATTATGTATATCACGGGAAGCCAGATAATTGATAGTGTTGGCTGGAGTCCTAATTGATTTCACTATGGTTGTTAATATACGTATATTTGTATATCAATATGTGTCAAAATTTCAGAAAAATAATATGCACACAGTATTTGACATGGCCTTAGCGACTAATATTCGCTGTAATAGTTCATATTTTTTAAGTGGAACTGGTGGACGTCATAATAATGCGATGTAAAAGGGCGGCAAATAGATAGCGTGATGTAAATATATATATATATATATATATATATATATATATATATATATATATATATTATAGGACTGCCTCGTTGGTCTCACGGCATAAATGTGCGCGTGGGATCGGGAGGTCCCGAGTTCGATTTCTGGGTCGGCCAGTGTTATTGGTGTAGTGTGTAATTGATGTAATGTACCTATGTTATACTTGTGTATGTGTATGTAATCAACATGTCTATTTAATCATGTGTAATCCTAAAATATAGAGAGTATTATTAGAGCAGTCAGTGGTATCATTTCTCTCCCAAATACCTTCGCCTTTACATGGCGACCCTGCCTACGGGCGTTCGCGCGCGCATCAGATCTCGTTACTTGCGTTACCGACACCTCTATGCCATATAAGGCTCGTGCTTCAAACAATCGGACTTTGGTGAGCAAGTTTAAAAATGTTTAAATTATTAGTAGTAATTACGCTCGCTATTACGATACGTCGTGTTCGTTTCTCTGTGCAAAAATACTAGGTACAGTTTCGAACTAAACAATGGGTGCCAAGCAAACTAAAGAGGAGACCTTAGTGGTGCAAAACACAGTTGGCGGTTCCAACAACTTACATCTAGAGGAGGTAAAATTCCATGTTTCTACAATCACTATACTGCTAGCTATAGTGGTGCTGGTGCTGGGAATCGGCGTTTTATACTATATTCTGCAGTTGTACCACGCCGGTACATGTCATGTACGCTGGATAAGCCAGGAAATATACAGGCGTTCAATATCTCGGAGATCGAGTTCGAGGCGGACTGGCCATTCTCCTGAAAAAGGATTACATGGGCGACCCAAGGTTGAGATGGTATGAAAACAAAGATAGCGGTTCACTACGTACCTACATCGGCTCTCGGCTACAATCTATGATCCCTAGTATGTTAAAAGTGTCAAAAGTGTTAAAAGTGAATATCTAAGTGACGAGTGAAATTTGGTTAAATGTGTAAATAACAAAAAAAAAAAATTTTTTTCGTTCGGCTTAATCTTAAATAAAACGTAACCGCGAAGTGTAAACCGTTAAATATTACAACAACAAAGCGCGTGAAATGGACTTTGAACTATATAATTATAAGTGCATAATCGTAATATTTTACTCTCAGCCCTGAATAATAAATAAAAATATGTTATGTTTACGTATATCTAATAATATTAGTGTTAATTATGGTAAGTTATGGCACATACCTTAGAAACTTTATATGAGGAACTCAAAGCTATTAAAACATATTTGATAAAAATTGGCCCTGACCGTAGGCGTGGTAATATATTAGAGAAAAAGTTGTCTGAAGCAAAGATAGTTTTTGAAAAATATACTAATGTAACAGACTTAATTTTAGCTGATATAAAAAAGGGTAAAGTGGATCAAAACGAGCAAATATTAATTGATAAATTTTGTATTGATTTTGTGTCATTGTATAATCGAATTTTAGAGTTGTGTTCAATGGCTAGTACTAGTAATAGTAGTAATACTAGTGATAACAGTAACAACCAAGATATTAAGATGGAGTCTTTTAATTTGAAAGTAGCTCTGAGTTTGTTACCTATGATTACAATTGATAATGAATGTTCCTATAAACAATTAATTGATAATATAGAATATTATAGCTCGCTATTAATTAAGGATGAGTGTAAACTAAATTTAATTCAATTCGTATTAAAGAGCAGGTTGTCTCAGCATGCTAAATTACAATTGAAATCTGAGTATACAAAAGTTGAGGATTTAATTACAGATATGCGTAGGGTTTTATTGCCTCAAAAGTCACCTATCGCAATCCAAAATAAGATACAGCAATTAAAACAAAATAATTTGTCTGTTGAGGAGTATGGTAATCAGCTTTCAGAACTTTTTGTGGACCTTACGGTATCACAAGCCAAAGGAGATTTGCAGACATATAAAATAATTAAACCTCTCAATGAAAAATTAGTAATTAAAAAATTTGCCGATGGCTTGCGAAACCGGCGTCTTTCAACTATTATTGCAGCTAGGAACTACGAGTCGATGAAGGACGCGATACAAGGTGCGAAGGATGAGGAGACATCCACGGCTGGTACGTCTCCAGGTTCCGGTGAGATCCTAGGTATGTATTCTCCGAGAGGGAGACAACAGAATTATCGTGGCCTTCGTAATAATTATTATCATAGGTCATATTTTTATAGAGGTCGTAAAAATGATTCCAATGCTTATCGCGGTCACCACTACTATCGAGGGGGTGCGCAGGCGCAGCAGCAGAGCCGCGGTGCCACTCAGCGTGGTCGAGGATCATCGCGTGGTACAAGTAAGTCCTACCATAGAAACCGCGGTAACCAAAGGATATGCCAAAACTATTCAAATAATCGTTCGGTTCAAGTTTTAACAGATTCTGAAAACAATGAGACAATAAATCAGTTTTTTCGTGAATAATAAGATTATTTTAGCTACTGATACTAATTATTACATTAAGTTGTCGGCAAATAGCATACCATTTTCGTGGTTAGTGGATACCGGCGCTACAATTTCGGCGTTGAAATATAAGTATGTTCTAGAACAAAACTTTCCACTCCATAAAAAGGACGTAATTATAAATGGAATTGGTGGCAAAGTCCATGCAATTGGATATGTATATTTAACGTTGACTTCGGGTGAACATTGCCTTAAATGTATTAAGTTTTATGTATTTGATTCTCTGCCATGTAGGGCAAATGGCATCATCGGTCAAGACTTTCTTAGTAAACATAGTTCTATATTAGATTTTAGTAATGAAACTTTTACATTATGGACACAGAATAATTTTAAATTAGTTTTACCTTTACTAAGATATAATAACTCGTTTGTAATTTCACCAAGATGTGAATCTATACATTACTTTCAGACAGAGTTTACTGACGAGTGTGTGGTACATTCTAAGGAAATTAGTGAGGGTGTATTTTTAGCTAGTTGTATTGCTAAGCCAGTAAACGGTCTAATACCAATTAAGATATTAAATACCACGGATAAGTCTTGTACATTATCTAACGTCAATCCATATATAGAAAAGTTAAGTGAATATAACATTTGTAATTTTGATAAGTCAGGAAATGATGCAATTCGAGTAAAACAATTATTTTCAGCTTTGAACTTGAAACATCTCAATAAGGAAGAACAAATATCGATTGAGAATTTGTGCGCTAAGTACTCGGATATTTTTTATTTGCCAGGAGACAAACTGTCTACAACTAGTATTTATAAACATTCAATTAGTTTGAAACCAAATGTTGTTCCTGTATTCACTAAACCCTATCGTTTACCACATTCTCAAAAGGGAGAAATTAAACAACAAATTGATAAAATGTTAAGTGAAGGGGTCATTGAACCTTGTTAAAGTGAATGGTCTAGCCCCGTGTTACTAGTTCCGAAAAAGACGGATTCAACCGGTCAGAAAAAGTGGCGATTAGTTATTGATTATCGTAAATTAAATAATTGTATTGAAGACGACAAGTTTCCATTACCTAATATTTCCGAAGTACTCGATTCACTTTCTGGTTCAGTTTATTTTTCACATTTAGATATGTATCAAGGTTATTATAATATAAATCTTGAAAAAAATAGCAGAAAGTACACTGCATTTTGTTCAGGACAGTATCAGATGACTCGAATGCCCATGGGGTTGAAAACGAGTCCAGGATCTTTTTCTAGAATGATGACTATGGCCATGACTGGATTAACATACGAAAAATGTCTGGTCTACTTAGATGATTTGGTGGTCTTTGGAAGACAATTAAGTATACATAATAGAAACCTACAAGATGTATTTGAGCGGTTAAGAAAAGTTAATTTAAAACTTAACCCTCAAAATGTCAATTTTTGAAGAAAGAGTTGCTTTATTTAGGCCATGTAGTATCTGGCGACGGCGTATTACCTGACCCGGATAAAATAAAAGTTGTACAAAATTATCCGTGTCCGACTAATGTAGATGAAACTAGGAGATTTGTTGCCTTTGTTAACTTTTATAGGAAATTTATTCCAAACTTCGCAGAGTTAGCCTATCCACTTAATAAATTATGCCGTAAAAATGCTTCTTTTGTATGGAACGAAAAGTGTCAATACTCATTTGAAAAATTAAAAGAAAAAATATTATCTCCACCGGTTTTACAATATCCCGATTTTTCTGAACAAAATGAATTCGTTGTTCAGACGGATGCTTCTAATTACGCAATCGGTGCAATTTTATCAAATAAAAATGGAAAGCCAGTAGCTTTCGCTAGTAGGACACTAAATAAATCTGAAGTGAATTACCCAACTATTGATAAGGAATTGCTAGCTATAGTTTGGGCAATTAAACATTTTCGGCCATATTTATATGGGAAACATTTTAAAATCTTGACAGATCATAGACCTTTAATTTCTTTATTTAACATGAAAGACCCATCTAGTAGATTATTTAAATTTAGGTTACTGTTAGAAGAATATGATTTTACTATAGAACATGTTAAGGGTTCGGATAATACGGCTGCAGACGCATTATCTCGAATTTCCATAACATCTAATGATTTAAAACACATGCATGAATCATGTGTCTCGGTTATGACTAGAGCTCAGAAAAGAAACTTGACTGACAATACTTGTAATAAAGATACGAGTAGTACTTCTACAGTTTGGCCTGATCAACCAAACGTCTCTCGTATTAGTTCGAACGAATCTGTAGAATTACGTTTCATTGACGCTTACAAGCTAGAGGAGTATAGGAAAAATGGTACTATAAATAAAGAGAGTAAGATTTTTATATATGTTCCTAATGAAAGAACTATATATGTTAAATATGTATCTTCTCCATCACAAATATCGCGAGACGAATTTGTGAGAGAGTTACAAGACTTTTGCAAAAGTATAAATATTACTGAAATATATTTAATAAAAAGTAATAAGAATAATATTTTTATAGAAAAGTTATTAAATGAGATAGATAATACAAAGGATTGGACCGGTCCCCAATTACATATAGTAAAGGATGTACATCGAATAGAAAATAAAGATGATAAACGAGTAATTTTGAACGATTTTCATCTCTTACCCACGAGTGGCCACGCGGGTGTGAGACGAATGTTCAATAACATTAAAAAATATTATTATTGGACAGGATTAGAAAATGATATTAAGGAATTTGTCAAAAGATGCGACAAATGTCAAAAACAAAAATATTCTACTCATAATATTAAGCAACCAATGGAGATAACTACCACAGCGCATACTGCGTTTGAGAAAATTTATATTGACTTAGTAGGACCTCTAGACAGAGATACTTATAATTATAGTTATATTCTCACGTTACAGTGTGAACTAACTAAATATATTGAGGCCTATCCTTTAGTTACTAAGACAACAGAAGAAGTCGCGAAAGCATTAGTCAATAATTTTATATTAAGGTATGGAGTACCGAAGGTGATAGCGACAGATCGTGGGACAGAGTTTCTCTCATCAACATTTAAGGAGGTATGTAAACTTTTGAATGTCAAACAGTTAAACTCTACTGCTTATCATCACCAAAGCATAGGTGCCTTGGAGAACACACATAAACATTTAAACTCATATCTTCGTATTCAAACAGACAATCACCCTGAGACATGGAGTACATGGCTCCCATTTTGGTCATTTTGCTATAATACTTCGGTTCATTCATCTACTAAATATACTCCTTACGAGTTAGTTTTTGGTAAAAAGTGCTGTTTGCCTAGTAATTTTACGAATATAAATAGAGTAGATCCACTCTATAATTATGATTATCCATTTGAATTAAAATTTAGACTACAAAAGTCTTTGAAAGATGCTAGAGACAACCTTCTCAAAAGTAAATTAGAACGAAAAGAGCGATATGATAAAAATGTAAATCCAACAACTTATCATTCTGATGACTTAGTTTTAGTTAAGAATAATATGTGTAATAAATTAGATTGTGTTTATTCTGGGCCATATAGAGTTATTTCTGACGAGTCACCGAATGTCAAAATATTAAAGAATGGAAAAGTAGATGTTATTCACA
Source organism: Euclidia mi (assembly GCA_944739405.2). Taxonomy (NCBI): domain Eukaryota; kingdom Metazoa; phylum Arthropoda; class Insecta; order Lepidoptera; family Erebidae; genus Euclidia; species Euclidia mi. The sequence goes on along the minus strand of OX123182.2, from coordinate 49,441,589 downwards.
AAAATAGAACTAAATTGTACCACCAACAGTAATATTTTAGATATTACACAAAGTTTTTATCTTTTATTTATAATTTGTATACCTATTTTTAAAACTACTGAATCAGTTATGTATTAAATTAAAGCGTATAGTATTTTTACGTACCATTAGGTAAGGATAATAAAATAAAACAAAATTGTAATTTTATTTTATTTTTACACCGCCTTGGGAGGTGTAGTGTGTAATTGATGTAATGTACCTATGTTATACTTGTGTATGTGTATGTAATCAACATGTCTATTTAATCATGTGTAATCCTAAAATATAGAGAGTATTATTAGAGCAGTCAGTGGTATCATTTCTCTCCCAAATACCTTCGCCTTTACATTGGGTTTTTCTGTCACGAAATTCTCAGTAGCAGCACGGAGTCTGGAAATGTGCCCGGTACGGCAATAGGCTCGCCCCTTATTATGGCGAAAAGTGGGTGTAGAAATACGCCTCTGCCTACCCCTTCGGGGGGATAAAAGGCGTGACGATATGTATGTATATATATACTATATGTACTTACCTGCAAAGTAAAATTATATAACTGTATTTTATTCGGAAAGATATATGTATTTGTTAACCTAATTATACGTCATAAAAGTCGTCATTGTAAAAATATTTTTACATATAAATAATTAAATCCCCGTTTATTACAATTTTTTATCAGATTATATGTTAATTAAAACTAACATATAATCAGATCTATATTTAATTAAAACCAGTCCACTGTTCTTGGATAAAATAATTTGTTGACCAATGTTTTACATAAAGATGACTATTATTATACCGTATTGATTGCGTAGACAATTTGTTAACCTTATATAGCATGTATGGGAAATGAACTATAAATTGCGCATTATTAAATAGAAATAAGACATCAGTAGTATTTGAAGGAGGAAGTTTATATTTCTCAGATGTAGGCACTATTTGCTATAATGTTTCTATCGTTATTTTTTTGCACATGCAATATATCCTGAAGCTGAAGACCGAGCTCATTGGCGCACCATAGGAGAGGCCTACGTCCAGCAGTGGACTGATAGGTATAGGCTGATGATGATGATGATGATGATGAATATATCCTGTGTCGCAGGGTCTTTACAAACATTCAATCGGACACGTAGCACAGACCTCATGAGTAGGTCACTGAGAAGCTGAAGAAATGCGTGTTGTGTAAAAGTTAATGTACTGGACAAATACATAAGTGGTAAATGCATTTTTTTTAAACTTAGGGCGGGCAGTAGATCCTTAATCAGCGCTGAAATAAAATAGCTAGGTTCAGTACACATTTTAGCATAATTTGTATAAAATATCAGTGAAATGAGATCTGGGGCTACACAACTGTCACAAGTAGACCTCTAATTTATATTTAACGGATATCATCGTGATCAGCCTGCCATAAATGGAATAATTATATACTATACAGTAATTGGTGTTTCTGCCTGGTTTAGTTGTTACTAGTTGTCCCATACGCTAGCACTAGCGTCTACGTATTTTCAAGTTTAACTTGAATATACGTAGAGAATTCTCGTAAAAAAGTGCGCGGCAAGATTGTAGATTGTTGTTCAATATCAATATTAGAAGTACGAAAGTTGCTGCTTCTTTCTTTTGACTCTACAAAATACCAGAATAATTTAGATATAAATAGAATTTTCTATTTTCGGGATGTTAATGTGATCCTATAGGTCAACGCTCATTAGAGCCACCCGGCACCCACTCCGCACCGCCTCGCCTCGTGCGGTTAGTATTCTTTATATGGATTTGTATGGGTATGCGCTCACTACATCAACTCCGTAGCGTCACCGGATCGCCTCTGTCGCAAGGCGTCCACGCGCGGTGGCAACTCGCTGGTCGCATGCTTGCCGCGCGTTGACGGCTCGTCGCCAACGCGAGGGTCCGAAGCGGTCCGCGCGCTGCCCGCGAATGATTCGCGTCCGAGTGTTACCAGATACACGGTAAATACCGTAGATGCACGGTAATTTTGAGCAAGACACGGTCTACGGTAATAAGCTACTACCGTGTTCTTTTCTAAGGTATTTTTAATTATTAATTACCGTGTAAATGATACTCTTATTTTTACTCAAAAATATATTATGTTCTTACGAGTAATCCTTTATTGGCAACACTGGCTGTCCCAGTTGGTGATGTCGGGGAAATCATTAACGATTTCATTACTTGGCAGGTAATATAATCCGGCAGAATTAAAAATATTTTAGGTAGTGTTTTTCATGAGCATATACCTTATGTTAAAATTTGTAGTTAGTAGGTGTATTCATAGACGAAAGTTTAGTATCTAGTTGTGTGTGGTCATTGCATTACTTAAAAAAGTTAATTGATATAAAAACTAGAAAAAGAAATAAATCACAGCCAATCTCTCTTCGGGTGTGATCGCTTCTCTGAACTTTATATTTTTCTTTGTTGTCGAGTCTTCAATATGAGACAGGATGTTATAAAACACACATTGCGGCATATGATAGTACGAAAAAAATGTTCCTTCGTCGGTTAACAAATGCCTACGAACGGTCCAATATTCGCCCTCTTTTTTTCTATGCTTAAACATTTCGTGCACCCAATAAGCTTTCTTTTTTTTGTTGCGTCTTTCATTTACTTCCTCATCAAGCGCGACAGATATGAGTGCCAATTCAACGTTTGTAAAATTTGGCATTACGAAACACACGTGCTAGTGCCAATTGTTAACAGACTATTCGAAAATCCGGGGACCAAGCGACGTCCACTCGTTGACCGCGCGGCGTTCACTCGTTGACGGCGCGCTGTCCGCTGGTTGACCGCGCGGCGTTCACTCGTTGACGGCGTGCGGTCCGCTAGTTGACCGCGCGACGTCCACTCGTGGACGCCGTGCGGAGTGGGTGCCGGGTGGCTCTAATGAGCGTTGACCTTATTTCTCGAGCTTTTTCGTTCTATTACGTAACAAAGTGAAAGTAATGTAATCATTTGTGTTTCCGTAAATGCGATACTTTTTAAAATACTATTGCTTTTCTTTTAAAACTTTCAAGCCAAGTCAGGGACTCAGAACGTATTTCATAGGAGAAAATGTGTTTATTAAAACATGTAATACTTGACAGAAGTAATCTTCCAAGTGAATTACTATCAGAACCCCCATGACCCCGTATATTTATGTCGTGAATCAAACCAAAGGGTTCTCGTATCTGAATAATTCAAACCGGTGAAGACGGGTTTACGGTGCATGTCGTGTGTACTAGAGGGTCGCCGCATCTTGTCACAGATGATTAGGTCATTATTATAATAATAGGTGTGGTGACGGATTAAGAATACGGAATGTCACCACCCCATATCATCCAATGGGTGTCGTAAAAGCCGACAGAGGGAGCATATTATGCAGAGAACAGCACTGTAAGAGAAGGAAAACTTGATACAAACCCTATACCGACCCATTTGACCAGCGTGGTATAGTAGGCCAATTCCTCTTTTCAAAGGAGAGGCCTAGTCCAGCAGTGGACTGTTATAGGCTGGTGATGATGATGATAATAATAGGTATATTACCCTTATAGCTTATTGTTTAAGTTTCGTCGTGTATGAGTATTAAAATAAGACTTTCTTGAAATGTTTACCTACTAAATTGTATGGCTATCGAATTAATACTAAATGCAAAATTTCACTATTACTTCTACAGCTAAAACAATGACAAATGCTAAAATATTGATGACTATGACTAAGATCGTGTCTAGAGCTAACATCAGGGATTCTCAAGGCCGAGTAGCTTGCAATCGATACAACAACATTTTCACGCAAATTCAGCACTTACATAAAAAAATATTACATAATATGGATTTTTGTGGAGATAAAAATAGGCCAGTATCAATGAACCCAGTAAAATATTGTGCGTATCGCGCCTGGCAGTGTCCGTTTGAACATACGGTTAGTTCGGTCAAACTTATCCTACGATTATTACCCAATTTCCATTCACAACCGGGTATGGGATCCGTTTCATTATTCTGTGGCATTCGGTTAATTTGATCGCTTCCTAAGAGGCATAAGGTCCCCCCTATTAATTATCACATGATATTGTGTTATTGTGTGAAATTAGCTTTATTTTGTGTTACAATAATGAAGTTTAATTAACTAGGGCCTAGTTTAAGATGTGAGTCAGATGTTTGTTTTGTATACGTACAGTAAAGGTTATTGCTGTAAATGTTTTGCCTCTTGTGTTACAACAATTTCAGCTATATTATATGTAATTTTTTAGCAAAATCGACTCGTTGAGAAAATACACTAAACAAACATCTGGATTGAAAGAATGGTCACAGTAACGTATCTTTTAAACGTGAAGCAAGCAAATCTGCTTAGGTACTCCGTACTCCTGATGATTTAACCGCATCATAGCATATCGCGTAAAAACAAACATCTATTAGTCAATTATAAATAAAAAAAGTGAGTTTCGTTAAACAGAAATGAACAGGAGGCTCTAGAGGAATCGATCGAAACAATGATTAGTGTGATCAACATTGTGTCTGGTATCATCGAGTTTTACGAAGCTCGATACTCAGAGTTATTTAAAGCTCAGTTTTTAGCATCATCAGTTGACTTGACGCACCTTTTTACCCGTCTAAGGCGAAGCCAAAAGCTAGGGTAATGTTTTTGGCAGTCTATGTATGTATGTATGTAAGTATGTATGTAGGTATGTATGTAAGTATGTATGTATGTATGTTTGTATGTTCCACCCTAGCGCCTAAACTACTGAACCGATTTTAATAAATGGGTCGTCAATAGATTCGTAAAAATAGCCTGGATGTCATAGGCTATATAACTCTTATTTAAATTTTATATTAGGGAATTAATAGGTACCTCAGATTCAAACTTCAAAAAAAAAATAAACTGAGATAATAATTCATAATACTTTATTTGTGGAAAGTAGGTTAGTTACAGATCTTAACGTTATGTTATAGTACCACTACATCCTACCACATTTGCGGTGTACAAATAATATGAGATAAAAAGAAAATAGTTACAATCAAATTAATATTAAGGAAATAATTAAAAAAAATATATTATAAAACAAAACAATGTCACCAATTCAAATAATAATTCAAAGTGATAATACAATATAATGTCATCAATTTAAATAAAACTTAATTAAAATAATTTTTAAAAATTTCAAATAATAATAGGAATGTCACAAGTAATAATTGAATGTGAATAGGAATTAATTATGTCATATTACAATTACAATTATATTACATTATTTTGTCATTAAAATATTCATCAACAGAATAATAGGCTTTATTTATAAGAAACTCTTTCAATTTGTTTTTAAATAATTTTAAACTTTCAGCAGTTTGTATACATTTAGGTAACTTATTGTATATCTTGGGGGCCATCACAAATATGCTGTTGTGATATAAGGTAGTTTTAGCTTGAACTAGGTGTAGTTTACCAAGTCTACGGTTACTAGTTATCTTTGAGAATGTGGACCAGTTTTTCTTAACAAATAACGCCGTTTCAAAGATATACATGGATGGCATTGTCAATATTTTTAACTGGATGAAGTGGGGTTTACATGAGTCAGTATAACAGATATTACATATTGTTCTTATGCAGCGCTTTTGAGACTTAAAAACTAGTTCTTTACCAGTTGCATTGCCCCAAAATATAATTCCATATTTCATTGTTGATGCAACCAACCCGTGATAAGCAGCAACAATTGTGTCTTGGTTAACAGTTTTACTCAGCATGTGTAGCGCATATGCATATTGATTTAATTTGCCACACACCTGTTCTATTTGTTTATTCCATTTCAGAGTACTTTCAATTTGCAAGCCTAAGAATTTTGTTACTTTAATGTCACTAATACGGTTATTGTTGTATTTGATATCTATATCCTTTGTTTTGTCCTCTTTTTGACCAAAATTCATAACAGTAGTTTTACTTAGATTGATTTTCAGATTTTGCGATTCCAACCAATCTACCAATGACACAATATTGCTTTCAATAATTGAGTTAGTGGTAAGAGGATTATCATGATTAAATACGACGGTGCTATCGTCAGCAAACATTACCATCGGAAATTTTGTAGCGGATGGAAAGTCATTAATATAGATAATGAATAGCAAAGGGCCGAGTGTACTTCCCTGTGGAACTCCGTATTTTATAGTTCTAGCATTTGACTTGTAAGAAGTTTTTGTTTTGGTTTTAAGGCATATTTTATCAATAACTGTAATCTGCTGGCGATTGCTAAGGTATGACTCTATTAGTGTAGATACATTGCCTCGGACACCATAGGCATTTAATTTATCAATTAATATTTTGTGGTTCACATAGTCAAATGCCTTTGTCATGTCCATGTATAGTGCTTGTACTGGCATTTTTTTGTCCATTCTAGAAATAATAATATTTAAAAACTCATAAATAGCTTCATCAATGGATTTATTTTTTCTAAATCCTTTCTGGTTTTTTGTGAACAGATTATTTTTTTCAAAGTAGTTATTTAAGCTGTTATAAATGACTTTTTCAAAAATCTTTGAAAATATGGGTACTAAGGCAATCGGCCGATAGGATTGCATGTTTTCTTTATCTTCTTTTTTAAAGAGCGGCTTTACCTTATTTTCAGCTTTTCGGGGTATACACCTTGGGCGATACAGTTATTTATCATGTGGCTCAATATAGGTGAAATTGGCACCGACACCAGTTTAACTATTTTCGTACTAATGCCGTCGTATCCTGTGCTTGTTGTATTTTTTAATTCCTTTATTATATGGTATATGTCTTGGGGTATTGTAGGCTGCATAAACATAGATGTAGGTTTATTACTAAGAGACGCGGTATGAAGTTGGGTTTGTTTTGGGATGTTATCTGTTTTTACTAAATCTACATAGAAATCATTAAAAGCTTGTGCTATTGCGGAGGGGTTCGTTAATGTTAGGTTATTAATTTTTATTTGATCTATATTATTCTCAGGTAATCTATTTTTGTTTCTGTTAATTATTTTCCAAGTTGCTTTACTTTTATTCTTTGCAGAGTTTATATAGTTTATATTTTGTGACCTTTGTGTAAATTGTATTATTTTCTTGAGTCTGTTCGATAATAGCTTAAAATTTAATTTATTTTCTATGGCAGGCCGTCGTCTATAATTCCACAATAGCTCACGCTTTCTTTTTGAACATAATTTAATGCCACGAGTAATCCATTTTGATTTAGCTTTGGTAGCAATTTTTACCCTAATATTAGGAAAACATAAGTCATAGAAAAGCAAAAATGTATCATGAAATATGTCAAAAGCTGTATTTGCATCCGTTGCTTCGTATACTTCAGTAAAGCTGAGATTATTTATGCAGTCAATAAATTTATTTACGTTTTCTTTAGAGAAATCACGCCTATTTGTAAACCAGTAGTTAAACTTGCATGTTTTTGAAACCGGGCATTGTAATAATTGGGCTGTATGATCAGAAACCGCTAGTTCTAATATTTCGCTTTCACACCCTCGTATATTATGTAAGAAATTGTCAATACACGTGCCGCTGATCAAACGAGTTGGCAATTTAAATTCAAATTTCATATTAAAACCATTTATAAATTGCTTAAATTGTTGTGAATAGGTTGTAGATCTTATCATATCAATATTAAAATCGCCACATACTATATATTTCTGTCTTACTTTAAAAGCAAACAAATTTAGAATATTTTCTAAACTGTTAAGAAATATAGCAAATTTATTTTTTACATCCTTATTTTGTGGGATCCTATAAACACATATTATTATTATATTATGCTCCGTTAGCTCTATCCCACAGCATTCAATAATATTTGGTACACTGTAACTTACGATACGGTCAATAACTTTATACTTTAGATCTGTTCTTATCATTATACAAGAACCCCCATGTCTGGAAGTTCTCGAGTAACAGGTAGCTAATTTAAAATTGGGAATCTTCAATACATTTATGTCAGAGGCTATCATATTATGCTCGCAAATACAAAGTACATCAACAGTTTTGCCTTTACGGCTTAATTCTTGCAAACACACAGCAAACATATCTGACTTATTTATTAGGCCATTTATATTTTGGTGCAATACAATGATATTATTATACACGAAATAACTGGTCTGAATTTGAGTGAACAATATTGCTTAAACTATTTAGCGGCTGCATTTCAACTGTTGGTAATGGTTGAGGCGTAGTTATATTGAGATCAATTAATATGTTTTCAAGAATCCTCTTATATATATTTCGCATTCCACTTCTATTAATTTTACCAGTACTGTTTGAAAACATATCAAATGACAAGGTGAGGTTACTGTCGAAGAAATATCCGTATTCATTATTTTGTATATCCTGATTCAAGAGGTAGTTAAATGCTTCTACTCTGTAATTGTGTATCATTGCTCCTCTTATATACGTAGGCGTACAGATGATTATGTTTGTATGTGTAACTTTTTGTAATGATTCTTTTATGATATTCAACAAGTCTAAATTATTACTCTCGTCTTTCAAATCGTTTCTTCCTAATAATACAATACAGTAGTCGTTCAAGGTGAAATTATTTAACTTATTTTCTATACCGCAGAGTAAGTATTTAGTTGTACAACTAGGTATTTTGTAGTGGCAGTAGTCAAAATGTTCCGAGAAGACTTCGTCAATTATGGATAAATTTCCTTTTATATCATTGCTGCTCATTATGCATAATTTAAACTTTTGTTTTTGACTGTTTTGTTCTTGCGACAAAGTGGCATTCTGTTTTTTACACTTGTGCGACAAAGTGGCATACTGTTGTTGACACTTGTGATGTGTTCCATCACTATCAGATGTATTAGTAAATTGTTCTCTTGTCGATATTTTACTGATGTAGTTATCAGTTTGTGTTTCCTGGCTGCGCACTTTTTTATCTTTTTCTTTATTGCTCTGTTGTATATTTTGCTCATCATAGTTTATACAAGCAGGAATAATATTACTTTGATCAGATATGTTATTTTTATTTGTACGTGATAATGGCGTTTTACTTTTTCTTTCGGGTGTCTGACATATTTTCTTATATGTTTCAATTGTTTTGAACGATGTTTGCAGATCACATTTTAGGCGGTAATTTTCGACATTCAAATTTTCTATTTCCTGGTGGGCACTCATTAATTGCATAGAAAGACTTTTAACTTGTTCATTTAGGTCATTTACAACATCGCTATTATCAAGTAGGCTGTCTGGGATACTCCTCATAGTTGAGTCTAACAATGTCCTACTGTTATTATTTGTCAAGTTGGTGAGGTCATCCAATGAGGTTGTTCTACAGGGTCTTCGATAAGTTATATTATTTTCCATTATTTTATTTTTCTAAGTTTGATTTGTTTTATATGTTTAGGTGTCGCCCTCTATTGGGATTTAAATATATTGTGCAACACTAACTGTATGGTGTATTTTTATATTACTGTCATGAATAGCCAGCTTTATTGTCTCTGCCTCCCATTAATCATTAATTTACGTGTTGCAACACTAGGTTATTATTCTGTGGTAAGTTGGTAACACTGGTAGATCAAATGTCAGAATTATTGTTATTAGTCATCAGAATTCGAAATAACAATTTTCTCCAACGGTTTTAATTGTTATTGCATTGTTTGAGCATAAATTCTTCTTAATCAGTGGTGGGCATGTAATATATTAGTGTATAATATAGTGAGTACTCACAGTTATCTCCGACAATCACTCAAAAGCCCTACAAGATAGGAGTGTTAAAGTTACTTCGTTCGTACTGCTGGAGGTGGTTTTTAATGTTTGATCACTGGTACACGGCTGCAAATATATATTTGATAGTTTTTTGACAACTAGGCACTAACTGATCAACTTTTCAAGGACCTGATTAGCAATTTAAAATAAATTAAAATTAAATTACGCGAACAATGTTTACACTGCGATGACAGACGTCTGATTACGTGTTTGGTATCATAAGAAAAGTATTGGTGAACACATTACAAATACAGGGTATTTTTTATGTAGTTCGGATATTTTAGTATGTTATACACTTACGAAAATTAATAAAGACGTATTTTCAATTTTTTTGTTTTACAAAAAAATAAAAAAGTTATCGCTTATTAAAGAATATCTACATGAAACAGATGTTCATGGTCACCCGATGGCTTATCAGCTGTGAGCTCGACGCGACACAATAAAGCGCGCGGGCGCGCTACGTAAAGGTTGAACGACTTGTACCTTTTTTTTTTTTACGTGGGGAAACTCTTTTGATGGCCACCGCCACGACGCCGCCTGCGTCTGCAAGTGGGATCAGCTCTCTCGCGATCCCGCTCGGCGGCCTCCTTCTGGAGCATGACCGCTTCACAGAAGGAGACCACAGCGTCCCACCGGATGTCTTCCGCCAACATGGCCTGGACGACGGCCGGCGGCGAAAGATCCCCTCCTATAACAGAGACCAGGACTCGCCGCTCGGATTCTCATGCAGGGCACTCAGAGAGCGTATGCTGGGCAGAGTCCAGGTCACTGCCGCAGTGGTGGCATGCCGTCGTCGCTTCGCGGCCGATTCGGTTCAAATACTCTCTGAGTCAACCTATACGTGACGCAGCCCCTTCTCCTCTCGATCCAGGCTTCGAAGGCAGGAAGTATTGCGCCAACGACGCGCTGGCGTATGCACCGCGGCTCTGAGAGTCACGTGCGCCAGATAATCAGCGCGCTCTGATGCGCATTCCGCCGAAATTCCCCGAGCGTCTGGCTCGGCTCTTCCTCCGTTCCGCCTTCCTGGCGGAGTCGAGTCTCGCGAAAAACTAGTGTGTCCACGTCCGCCAGGATATCGAACGGCGGGAGCCGCGCCAAAAGCGTGGCCGCCTCGAAAGAAATCGTGCGATAGCCACGCGCAACCCTAATGGCCGCTACTCGCTGCAGACTGTTAAGGATAGCTCTGCAGCGGGAGGCGCTCGTCAGGCGGTCAGACCAGACGGGCGCCCCATAGAGGGCCATGGAACGCACGACTCCACAGTAGAGGCGGCGGACCTCTTCTCTGGGGCCTCCGAGGTTCGGGAGCAGCCTCTGCAGTGCCCCTGCAACCCGACGCACTCGGGGGGCCAAACGCACGAAGTGCTCCTCGAAGCGCCATCGACTGTCGAGGGTGAGGCCCAAGTACTTCATGTACCGCCCCACCTCTACGACTGCATCACCTATTCTGATTGAGGAGCTGGGTGGTTCCATGCCCTGGCGCAGGCCGTGGAACCATAGCGCCTCGGTCTTGTGCGGTGCTATCTGCAGGCCCAGTCGCCCGATGGCAGCCACGACGCAGCACACACCCAATTCCGCGAGCCGCAGGGTTTCAGCGAAGTTACCCCCCCGAGTCAGTACTAGTGTGTCATCAGCGTAACAGACTACACTGACCCCGGGGGGGAGACCAATCCGCAGGACCGCGTCATACGCGAGGTTCCAGACTAGTGGTCCGAGAACGGACCCCTGTGGAACCCCGCAGCATATTTGCCTCTTGACTGCGGCACCGTCCCGACTCCTGTAGCTTACGGAACGATTATTTAGATAGGCCCCGACAATCCTTCGCAGGTAGGAAGGCACGTTGTGATGGAGTAGTGACTCCCTAATTGCTTTCCACGGGAGGGACTTGAAAGCGGTGACGATATCTAGGCTCACCGCCAGCGCCACTCCACCCCCCCGGACAGTTGACTCCGACATGCAGCGGACGCGCTTAATAGCGTCCAATGTCGAACGGCCTTGCCGGAAGCCAAACTGATGGTCACTCAGGTCGGGACCTACACCACTTAGATGATCATTGAGGCGGGCAGCAATGACGCGCTCAAAAAGTTTGCCCACCTCGTCCAGCAAGCAGATGGGTCGGAATACCGAGGCAGACTCTGCGATCCTGCCTTCTTTCAGTATCAGGACAAGATTGGCCTCCTTCCAGCTGGTGGGGTACACTCCATTACGGAGGCAACTGGTGAACAGCCGCCTCATCGTGTCACCCAAGACCGCGAGCGCCAACACCCAAGCCTTGCCCGGGATACCATCCAGACCCGGGGCGGTGTTGCGAGTAGCGAGCCGTCGCACGGCTCGATCTAACTCTCCTTCCGTCACTTCAAACTGGTCGTCCCATATCTGGTTCGACGGTGGCGGAAGCCTCGGAGAACTATCTTGGGCCATCGGAAATAGAGTTTCAACCACCCCTCTCACAAATTGCGGGTCCAGGGTTTGTGTCAGAGGAGGGACCCAGGGTCTGAGCTTCCCCATGACTATCTTACTGGGGCGCCCCCATGGGTCCCTGTCGAGTCCTTCAATAAGCTCGGCCCAAGACCGAGCCTTAGCTTCCGCAATGGCAGTGCGTAGCGCTTTTGCGGCGGCACGGTAGGCTTGGTGCGCTCCAGCGATCTCCTCATCTACGGCTCGCCTCCTCCTCCGGGTTCGCTGGTGGCGGCGGCGGGCTGCGACGTACTCTGTACGAAGCCGGGCGATGTCGGCCGACCACCAGTACAAGGATCCCTTACTTTTCGAATTGGCCCGAGGCATAGATACGTCACATATCGCTGTCATTGTGCTCCGAAACCAGTTCGCCTGTGACTCAGGATCGTGCGGGATCTCTGCTGTGACTTCCGACCATTCTGTGACGTGGGTAGCAGCCACAAGTAAATCGGAGTTCAGCTGGCGCAGAGACCAGCGGCATGGTGCATCGGTAATGGTGGGCGTGGGATTGCTGTGGGGGTGGCAGAAGGCCACGTTAAAGAAAATGTGCCGGTGGTCTGACAGTGTGGCCACCTCCTCCGCGACGCGCCAATCCGACACAAGGCACGCAGCCGATGGATTCGCCCACGACAGGTCTATGACCGACTCCCCCTGCCACCGCACACAGGTGTTGATTGAACCTCGGTTAAGGATCCGGAGATCCAGCGCTGCAGCCCATTCCAAAATGGTCTCCCCTCGGATATCGTCCCGAGCGTCGCCCCACTCACTAGAGTGTGCGTTGAAGTCCCCCAGGACAAGTATTGGACGGGGCTGGTACTGGCGGATACAGCTAGCCAGCCGGCCTAGGTAAGTTTCAAACGCGGCAAGGCCGCTGTTAGGGGAGACGTAGCAGCCCACCACGACTGCTGGTCCCCACTCGACGGCGACGTATACCGGTTCCCTTTGCAGGAGGGTACAATGGGGGTCTCTATCCCCCCCAGCCCAATAAATAGCAGCCAAGCCCCCTTCCGCCGCGAACCATCTAGGATGATCCGGAACGGAGTAAGGCTCAGCTACCACTGCCAGACTCACCGACCGCTCCGCGAGAGTTTGAAGAAGAAGATCCTGAGCTCCGCGGCAGTGGTTCAGGTTGCCCTGGAGGATTATTTGGGGCGGAAAGAATTTTAGGCCTTCATTAAATCCTCCGCGGGGCCGGGGCCCGACTCAGTATTTGCACGCTGGGCTGAACTGGACGCTAATGCGGGTGCAGCTCGACTTTTGTTACCCGTCTTTGGGGGGTTACAGTTTTTGCTACCCAGACGGTGATTAGCAGGCCGGCCTAGGTCGGTGCATACCGGACACGAAGGAGCATGCTCTGTGCAGCTGCGGGCTTTATGGCCAGGTTGCCCACAAGCGTAACACAGCGTACTTCTATCTCTGTCGCACTTGCAGTTGGCCCGCACATGTCCCCTTTCCAGGCAGCGAAGACACTGTAATGGACGGGTTTCTAGAGGCTGGACCCTGACGGCCATCCAGCCTATCCGCAGTTTTTTGGCTGCCGCCAGTTTTCGCGCAGCTGAGAGTGGGCAACGGACCCACACTGTTCCCAAACCGGCTGCGGAAAACCGTATTTCGCCAAACTTTACTTCCTCAGTGGAGCATCCGCCTTCCAAGGCTACTGCGTTGACGATCTCCTTGGCTTCGGTGGAGTCGTATATGTCACGCAGCCTAAGCTCACCCATTTTTATTGGGCGCGCCACAATCGCGCCCGTGTCAGCGAGAGCTTCTCTCAGGCATTTAGCCAGAGTCTCCGCCTTCTCGGAACTCACGGAGCCAGGGATCCTCAGTAGTAGACCTCCGGTAATGGCCCTCTTCGGCCGAAGGCCCTCGGTAATACCGATGTCGGCAAGGGCCACCTTTGTCTTAGCCAGCGCGGGAATTTTTCGGCGTCGGCGTTAGCGGCGACATCGGCGCTGGCGGTGGCATCAGCGCCGCAGCGCTCAAAGTTGCCTCGCTCCTAGGCGAAGTAGTGCCCGGTGTGCTCTGGCAAAACTCCGCCAGTTCGGCAACCATTGCGGCCATGGAGCTCTCCAAGGAGGCCACACGAGATCGGAGCTTTGCATTGTCCTGTTCTAAACGATCCACGTCTAGGTCTCTTCTGCCGTGAAGATCTGTTACGGCCGCTTGAATCTTCCGAGCCGCTACTCTGAGGGTGTGCGCAAATTCCCCCTTCAGATTGCGGCTCTGATCCGCCACCTTTTCGACGTCTGCTAGTGAGTCCAGTGCCATGGCGCCCACAGCCGCCACCGGTTGCTGCCTCATGTCGGCCAGCAGCTCCTCCACGCAAGGCAGACTTGATTTTGACTTGGCAGTCGCCGTACGCACTAGAGGATTTGAAATAACCTCCGGGTCCTGCGACGGCTGGTTGTCAACCTCCGATCACTTCACGCGAACCGCGCGAGTTTCGTCGTCTTCGGAGCGCGGAGGTCTGCGCTTACGCGTTCGCCGCGGTTCAGACGATAAAGATCCGACGGACATAGCCGAGCTATCGCTTTCGACGTCTGAGGCTCTTTCGCGCAACGCTTCCGCGTTTGGGGTAACCGGGCGAGAAAACACCCGCTGGGTCGAGCGTGTTCGGCCGACGTCATTGGCCTGTATGGAAGTTCTTGCTTCCCGTGTGGGTAAGGGTGAGGTCCGTCCTCTCGACATAGGGCGAACACCCTCGGTATTTTCGGTGTCAATAGAGCGTGACACGTCGCTGTTCTGATGCGGGTTGCCCCTCCAGAATACGAGGGGCAGACGGAGTTCAAAGACTCCGTGAGGGATTCTCCGGACACGGAGCATCCGGTACCCTCCTGGGGTAATAAACTGTTTTTTTCCGACATCATATTGGTTTTTGTGGCCCTCGCGACTGGGTTCCCCCCAACCATACAGCTCCTCGCCGGGCCTGAACTTGAGCTTAGGGTGATTTTTATAGAGGTTTTCTTCCTCGCGACCGTAGGGTCCCCGGTCCTGTCAATTCAAGATTACGGGTTGGGCCGGACGGAGGCCTACACTAGACCGATCCGCCCGCCCCAGCAGAGAGTCGACGGACAATGTCTCATCCCATGTCTCCTCTAAGGCAGAGGAGTACTGGGAGAGCCCAATTGGTGCCCTTAAGCGGCCGTGCCCGTTAACGTAATTATCCTGCTGTCAATACAACAGGGTAAATTGGCTACCTCCCTACCAGAGCCACGTTAGCCACGCCAGTAATTAAAAGATCGTGTATCCGCCCCCCACGTGATCAGTTGGTCGAATCGGACGTGTGGTTGGATTTTAGGGGGCGAACGACTTGTACCTACACCGATCAGATACTGTGTTCTAGCTTAAAAATTATTGTTAATCACGTACCTACCGTGCTTCATCAGTCCATAGGATGTTCGCTTCGGGATGATTAATAAGCCATTCACACAAGACTCGTCGTGGTACTTGGTCTACTTGCTGAAGATGTTGTACCGGCTGGTAATGATACGGGTGGAGACCGGCTGCGTTTAACAGTCTCCACACTGCGGGCTGGCTCACACCGAAGCGAGGTGCTGCATCGTATGTGCTGGCTCGTGGATCCCTTTCGAAGAATTCGAAGATCAAGTCATCGACGTCAGTAGCCAGACGAGGTCTGCCATACCCTAGTGCATGGCTAGGGGTTGTGAACTGGCCATGATCCAAAAGCCTTTGGTTGGCCGCTAAAATAGTCCGTTCACTTGGAACTACTAGGTTGTTTACTCCTTGAGCTCGCATACGAGGTACACTTTCTTGTTCGTACATTGTTCTAGCTGCACGCAGGCTTTCACCACTGAGTAAATAAACTAGTACTATTTCGTAGCACTCGCGATTTGAAAATCGTTGGGACGTCATTCTAACGACTTACGACCGGCGAGTGCGTTGGCGCTTGCGCGAAATTGCGACACGTGCCACTTTCTCGATGCGCCTGCGTTGACGGGCGCGCGACCGAGTCGTGGATTGTTGTCCTTTACCACGCCCCGCACCCCGCGTCCTGCATCCCGCGTCCCGTATCCCTGTCGCATCGCGCGCGTGTTTAAGAGTTTTATTGCAACGAATAACGTTGTGTCTATGATTTCCTTGTTTCTCGGATATTTTTACTCGGATTTGGTGGGATAAAAAAGTAAAAAGTTATTTATGGAAATGTGTTCTATTATTGATATAGAACCACAGAAAAAAATATCCGAACTGCATAAAAAATTACCCTGTATGTACATAAATACTGTTTGCGTCAAGATATAAGTTTAAAACGCGGTTGTACTTACAATTCGCGCGGTTCAGACGCTTTGAGTTACATATATTTCTTTATTTCTTCCTTTAAATGTGGCGATGTAAATATTGCCCCGTTAGATTACATGCCCTATTGGAATACAAAAAAGGATTAAAAATATAATTTTTTAACCTATAACCCTACTACGTTAAAAGGGGTCTAAAAAGGACTAAACAAGAAAATAGCTCATTCAGATATAAATCCAGAAAAGTATAAATACAGAAATGCTCAAGCTAGAGCCGTGGTCGCACCTATTGTATAATATATGTAGATATAGTTAGCTGCCATGTTTGTTTAATGCAGTTGTGCAGGATGTTCCTGTCACCCATATTAGGTATGCATTACATACACTTATACATACACTATCGTATAAAAATTCTTCAAAATATTTTCGTAATAAGATAAATATTGCAGGAGGTTACACGTTTGTTCGGTTGGGATCGCAGGTAGTAGGTGGATGCAGGCGGCTCACTCAAGATCGGTCTATGTGGACAGACTTGGAGGAGGCCTATGTTCAGCAGTGGGAGATGATGATTGTGACGTCGTGCCCCACGTTGGGCGCCAATGTCGCACGAGTGATTGATTTTGACCTTTCATAGAATCTGATCATCGAATCTGGGACACTCTAATCACTAAAGTTCAATTCGCCCTTAACTGCGCAGTTAGTGAGGTTACTGGTTATTCTCCTAATTTCCTTGTTTTTGGTAGGGAGGTCATAACATGTGGTTCTCAGTATATTGACAAGGAATTTAATTCCAATATGGTGCTTGAACCACGGGACGGCTATGCCGAAACTTTAGGCTACTTATCTTCTATTTTCGAGAAGGTACATTCAGCTCTGTTGTCGGCCCACCAACGAAATTGTTCATCTTATAATCTTCGCCGTAAACCGGCAGAATTCAATGTCGGTGATATAGTTTGGCGCAGAACGTTTCTACTTAGTGACAAGGATAAATACTTTAGCAAGAAATTGGCGCCTAAATTTAATAAATGTAAGATTGCCTCAAAAAAGTCACCTCTAGTATACAAACTTAACGACATGGCCGGAAAACCTTAAGGCGAGTGGCACATCAAGGATTTAAAGTTGATTAATTACAAAGAATAATAAAAGTATAAAAACAACAATGTAAGACGCATATCTATGCGGAGTTATAATTGCCTGCATAATTATTTGTGAAGGCCAACAATGGTTCTTTTGTTTTCGAGTCGAAGCTCACAAGATAATGCATTGTGTTGTGTTAATGATTTATGTAAACATGCTAACATAAAATGAATAAATGTTTCAGTTATAAATTGTAATAAAGTTTATTACATGTAATATTGTTACAAAGAATCTGTTGTTTATCTAACTATCAGTTATGGCTCAGTGGTTAAAAAGTTGTTGTCGGATCGGTCTGTGGTTTGATTCTCGCATGTGTATTTTCTTTCCACAAATCTATTTGTTGAAATGCATCTTGATTGGCGTATTGTTTTTCGCCGTGCCTTGTTCTGAAGTTCTGTTGTTATTCTTAATTCTGTATAAATTCCATAATCAAATTGTTATTATAGGTACTTTATAAACATTCAGGGTGATTAACCGTGCGTCGCGAGCTCGGAACAGTCGAATAGTACCTACCATTTAGATCGTACCTACCTAGTTGTCGTTACGACGCACGCGCGTTCACTCAGCGACGCGCCGATAAATAAATGCCTAACTAATGATTCACCACTGTTTGCATTCAAAAGGTGTTTACTGGTCGTGTTGTAGTTATTAATTGGAGCAAAATATTTATTAATTTCTTTCCTTTGACATTGAGCGGTCCAGTCGTGTCTGCGGCTTATATTATTTTTGTTCATCGTTACGAAAAATCTGTTGTTACACCTAACTATATTCAAAAAGTTTACTTATCTAGTGGCAAAGGCCGAACCCAAGATTTTTATGTCGTAGGGCTAGATCAAGTTTCTTATATCTACAAATCATTATTACCTAATAATTACCCTAAGCGCTTCTCCATAGATTGTTATCTTTAATATTAAGCTATTACACTGGCCTTGGCATTTACATGTAGGTATGTGTGATGAATTATGAATGATAAATGTTTATGTTCAAATTCAGACTGCCGTTGTACGCGTGAAGAATGCAAGCGTGGGTCATTATTATTTAGGTATCCTAATTAGCGTATAGGGTTGTCACTTGTTCAAGGTACTCATGCCCTTGTTTTCTCTAATTTCAGGGAGTATCTTCAGGGCTGCTACGCCCGTTGGGCTAGGGAATTTTCCTTAGGGAAAATCCCGGCCTAACGGAAGGGTGTGTGACGTCGTGCCCCGGCGCTCGCGAGCCTCGCTACGAGTGACGCACAGCAGTGGGGAGCCCCGCTCGCCCCCTCCCGCTCGCCGGCCTTATATATACCGGGGACACACGTGGTTTGGCCCTTTTTGCTCCGGGACAACACGACCAAAGCTGAGTACCCCATCTGAAGACCTGTGAAGTGCCAACCTACCACCACGCCCTGGATAATTGTCTCGTCGGCTAATCTCAAGTGTCAGTTTTTTTGTGTAGTTAAAGCCATTGTGTAACTGGAATATAACGCGAGTTTAAACTTTCCTGGTGATATTTTTTATTTATTTCCCGTAGGACAACCTAATTATCTCTCTTTAATTGCTCGGCGAGTGATCGATCCCGGCTACCCCGTGGAAATCAATCACTCGTGCGACATGATGGCAAACAAGTTTATATCATCATTATCGTACAACCTTTCGCAGTCCACTGCTGGACAACGGTCTCACCTAATTTGCGTCACGATAGGATTTAGAGTTGATGAAGAGTTTGGTTTACTATACCATGCTGGCCAGACTAGTTGGTATGGGCTTTGATGGTGGGTTTTCTGTCTCTCCCAAGGCTACTATTTTATTTAATCAGGCACCAGCAAAATAAAAGGGTTTTCTTGATCTGCCACCATCACGGCTCAAATAGTAGTTTATTTTTTAAAGAATAACAACTCTTGTATCAAGTATAAATGGTCTTTACTTCTGTAGAAGTAAAGAAATCTCATAGACATTATTGTAATAATAAGTCTACCAAAAATGTGCCTAATTCATTGTTTTGTTTACACAGGTGTATTAATAGACTTCATATCGGTGCCAGTGACGGTGGGCTTTCACGTCAGCCACGTCTGTGATCATCGCCGTGTCGCAACTTAAAGGCTTACTAGGACTGCAGTTGAAGTCGGGCAGTTTCCTAGACACCGTCAAAAAGGTACAGTCGAACAAATTCCCGCTAGACCACCATAAGGTCGAGAATCGCTAAGCAAGACATCGTCGCTTCCAGAGCTACTTCACACGCACATTAACACTCGTATACAAAAGTTTCTAGTGTGCCTCGACTCTATGAGCGAGCCAAGGGATTTTTTTTCCAACTGGTCCACCGCCGACTTGTTTGATTGCACATTGCTATACTGATTCTTAGCATATCTAGTTTTCTAGGCCAAGGTAAGATTTTATCAAAGGTAAAAAGAAAAAATTTGGCTTCATTTTTGATAAAATCTTGCCTTAAAATTTTACGTAAACGGCAGATACATGTCTGGTTTTTCTTTGTTTGTATATTTCTCTGTAGAATTTGTTATATACCACGTTGGTTATAAAGTGTGCGTGTGAATATTTACACTTCGTATAAACCTAGCGATAGGCTTTTACTAAATAAAATGTTTCGTTTGTATCTATGTAATGGTAACGTAGAGTTTTGTTTCAGGTGGTAACGAATATTCCAAACGCGCGGTTAGCGGATAGCTTTTTAGGCCTATCCTGCATCGTCATCCTTCTAGTATTACGTGTAAGTATTTGCATTTATAAGACTAAGTTCTTTACAGTCGGCATATATGTTTTGGTGATCACAATATCACGTCAGAGAGCACGTCGTATGTAGCTTCTATGCGAGGTAATATTCATCCAGCCGAACTTTTAGTTCCTCGTTTAAATCCTCACAGGCCGTGCCCGCGGTTACACCCGCGTTATAATATTTTTTTATTGCAGCTTTAGCACAAAGCGTGGTGTTATATATATTATGTGGCCTAAATAAGCGCGTTCAACCATACAAACAAAGAGTCTTTACAGATTTATAATATTACTATAGATATACGGAAAACGTGAATGATCGTTATTACGAAAGTATTTCATAATAGAGTTATTTATAAACACGAAATTCTAATGTACCTATTTCACGCTTCACCGGTTCTGCTCTGCCGATATGTAAACATAATATTTTACATCAGTTGCGATGCAATTTGGCTTATTCAAAATAATTTTATGCTACTGAGGTGGTCAGTAAGCATTTTCATCATTGTCTTGCCCTGGTCCCAATTTATTTGGGGTCGGCGCAGTATGTCCTTCTCTTCCATACTTCTCTGTCACCAGTCATCCGATCATTTACCCTTTTCTCTTTCATATCCATCCTCACACAGTCCATCCATCTTTTCCTTGGCCGTCCTCTCCCTTTTCGTCCTTCTACATGCATATTCATCACTTTTTTACCTACATACATCTCATCTCTCCGCATAACATGTCCATACCAGGCCAATCGACTCCCTTTTATCTTTTCATCAATGGGCGCCACTTTCATACTACCTCTAACGTAATCATTCCTAATTCTGTCCATTCTTGTCACTCCACACATCCATCGTAACATTCTCATCTCTGCCACATGCAATCGTTTCTCATCCATCTTCTTTGTAGTCCAACACTCAGCTCCATACAGTATGACAGGCCTTGTAACCGACTTATACATGCGGCCCTTTAATTTCACAGGCATTTTGTGGTCGCATATTGTGCCTGAGACCTGTCGCCATTTCATTAATCCTGCGTTGATTCTTTGCCTGACATCCCGATCAATTTCGCCGTCATCTTGCAGGAGTGAATCTAGGTAGCGGAAATTAAAGCTTACTGGTAGAAGTGTACCGCCGAGTGTAACCGGTACAGGACTGGAGAGACCGCCAAAGTCACAGAACATATCCTGTCTTGGTTCTGCTTATTCTCAGGCCTACATTCTCCAATCTCTGCCGCCACTCCTTCAGCTTGCTCTGCACCTTCTGTCCACTCTCTGCTACCAAAACGATGTCGTCGGCATGCAGCATGCACCAGGGTGCCTCTTCCTGTCCGATGATATAGCATCCATAATAAACAGGAAGAGGTACGGGCTAAGGGCCGACCCTTGGTGCAAGCCTACGGCCACATCGAATCTGGCTGTGATATCAGCTGCGGATTGGACTTGCGTTCGGCATTCAGCGTACATGGCTTGAATCAACGTCAGGTATTTCCCAGGCACTCCTTTCTTCTTCAGTTCCCACCACACGACTTCACGAGGCACTCGGTCATATGCCTTTTCAAGGTCGATGAACACCAGGTGCAAGTTTTTATGCGCCTCCCTGTATTTTTCGCACATTTGGCGAAGTGCAAAAATGGCATCCACCGTACCTCGACCAGGCATAAAACCGAATTGGTTTCGTGAGATCTCACTCTCGTCACGCAGGCGTCGCTCAATTACTCTCTCCCATACTTTCAAACTAGAGGTATTAACTTTTTTCCCCGATAATTGTTGGACTCTTGGATATCACCCTTATTTTTAAAAATGGGCACCAGGTAACTGTTGCACCATTCCTCGGGTATGGTCTCCTCGTGCAACAGCTTATTGAAGAATAAAGTCAGCCACGCCCATCCATCATCTCCTAACGCTTTCCATGCTTCTACTGGTATTCCATCTGGTCCTAACGCTTTTCCATTCTTCATTCCATTAACAGCCTTTTTTACCTCGTCCTTATTTATTTCTTTCACTAAACCAATATTCATCACCTCATTCTCAAGGTTTCCTTTCCAATCGTTCTCCTCATTCATTAACTTTTCAAAGTATGTCCTCCATCTTTCTTTTATTCTGTCTTCGTCCATAAGAATCGCTCCTGTTCCGTCTGTCATGCACTTAAGTTTTTATCTTTCATACGCTTCCCTTTCGACTCTCCTAACACATCCTTTGCCACACACTAAATACATTTACTCATCTCTTCCCAACACTCATTGACACTAATATCATTCATATCGCCCATTTCTAACATCTTATCTACCACTCTATCTCTGAATTTTTCTACACATTCATTCTTCTCTAACATATGCCATCTTATTCTTGGAGTCAGTTGCTGCTTGGTTCTTTGAGAGCGTATTCGAATCTTAAGTTCGACAATCAGGAGCCTGTGCTGCGAGACTAAATCTTCTCCTGGTACCACTTTACAGTGTTTGACCCAGTTGAGTCGATTACGTCTTAGCAAGAAATAATCGATCTGGGTCATGTGTTGGCCGCTGTTGTATGTGTCCAGATGTTGGTCTTTTTTCTGGAACCAAGTATTTGCAACTGCTAGGTCAAAAGCGGCAGCAGCTTGGAGAATTGCTTCTCCCTCACAATTTTGACTGCCGAGTCCCCAACCTCCATGTACTCTTTCATACTCTTCACTTGTTCGTTCCACATGTCCTTTAAAATCTCCTCCCACAATAATCTCTTCATTCTCCGGTATATTCGTCATCATGCTATCGAAATCCATCCAAAACTTCTCTTTCTCACAATCATCACGGCCTATCTGAGGGGCATACACACTTATCACATTCAGAATAATACCTTGCCACATCACTTCCACAGCAATCAATCTATCATTTACTCTATTTACACTTGTCGCACTATCTTTCAGATTTTCGTCTAACACAATTCCCACACCATTTTTTTTGCCATCACTTCCACAATAATAAAACTTGTATCCTTCACCGATCTCCCTAGCTTTCGTACCTATCCATCTTGTTTCCTGCAAACATACCACATTTATTCGTCTTCTTTTCAAAACACTAGCTAACTATCTTGCTCTTCTAGTCATCGTACCTACGTTCCAACTTGCATACCTCACCTTTATGTCACAGGCTCGCTTCTTACGTTGCACTCGCCCGGAGTAGTGCAACAACCCTTGCATACTTCTCGCAGGTGCCGGGTGCTGCCCCTGCGCGTCGCCTGCGGGGAACGCCCTAATCCTATCGCACTCATGTATACATGCCATACTGGAGAAGGTTTTGGCATGTGTTTTACCAGCCGGCCGCCTGCCTGACGCCAACCCTCCTTGGGAATGTAATCGCTATAGAGGACGGTGATAGGAGATACGGGGTAAATTAATAGGATGGAATGACGAGGAAGAAGTGGATTGTAGTCGGGGGTACTGTAATCACTGGACGGATATGGGGTAGTGACTACAGTAGCTCGGAGAGCCGGGAGCGCGTACCCGAAGCCCTGTCTAACGGTCGGACAGACCAATAGACAGAAGCACCCCCTAAGCATTTTAATAATGAGGCAAAATATCCTGTTAAACCTTTTTAGAGGTATAGATAAGATTGCTGTTGTACCTAGATGCCGATGTAGGAATCTCGATGCTTTGTGATTGAACTAAAAAATCAAATATAAAATATAAATTGCTCTGGCATTTGCACAATGTTCTCAGATTGTTTTAATCCTTCGAAATACGACAAACGAAAATTAAAATGTACTTATTATGTTTACGAAAGGTATTAACAGTTGTTGCGCAAGCAGACCTTTTCTTTTTTTTTTGAATCATGGTGGAAACCAAACAATTTACAGGCTGACCCCCCAGGCTGGGCCCCTAAAGGGGCTCAGTCTAGGGAGAGTGTGGTGACTCCCCGACGAGAAGCGCCGGGACTACCCACTAAAAAAACCATGGTGTTCCTCTACCCGATCCCATTGAACGGCGGGGTCACGGGATCTACGTTAGCAATACTACCGCGACCCCACCTGAGCTGGCCCGTCGATGCGGGCCCCGTCCCTCGCATGCATCCATTTGCATCCATCATATTTGCCCTCATGTATCCTCTTTCATACTACGAGCGGCAAATAACAACGTAGTCTACTAACGCTACGAGAGGCGCACGCGGAATACGTGCGCCGCCTCTCGGGCCTCGCGGACGGTGGGCGGTATAACAGGCCCGCCGTCCGCAGGCGTGTACTCACGGTGGCCGGAGATTATTGAACGCCCTCCGGCGACGATGCCCGGTGCTGCGGGTGGAGACAGGTCGCGTGGGCTCCCTATCTCGCTCCGCCGCCTCCTTGATCGACATCACCGTCTCACAAAAGGAGGAGGCGGCGTCCCAACACATCTCGTTTCGGACCATGGAACGAATCAAGGTCCAAAGCGAGAGTTCGACCACTCCTATCGCTGCGACTAGGTCCCGGCGCTGCGATGCCCAAGGATTCATTCCGCCAAGATGTGCAGCGCCGTGTCTTCTACTGGGTCACGGCGATCTCCGCAGTGGTGACATCTGGGCGTCTCCTCCCGGCCAATGCGGTGCAAGAACCGGCCGAAACAACCATGGCCGGTTATCACCTGTGTCAACCGGAAGGTGAGGGCGCCGTGTCGTCTCTCCAGCCACTCGTCGAGTACGGGCCTGACTGCCTCGATGCAGCGAAGCCCTGCGCTGGGGTTCGTGAGTCGCTGTCGCCATTCCGCCACAAGGACCTGTCGGAGTTCCGCCTTCCGCGCCTCAATCTCGCGAGGCGCGGGTTCTCCGCCTATTGACCGGGCCTCACGGCGCCACTTATAAAGTGACGCCAGCAGCCCAGCCTGTAAGTCCCAGGGCGGACATGCGAGGAGGGTCGCGGCCTCGAAGGAGACCGTGCGGTAGCCACAAATTATCCTGACGGCCATGGCGCGCTGCGGTGCTCGAAGCGCTCGTAGGTTGCGGGCCGTCAGGTTCTCGGCCCAGATGGGACACCCGTATAAGGCCATCGACTGCACGACTCCCTCATAGAGTCTCCGGCATGAGGCGTTCTGCCCCCTAGGTTTGGCAGCGGCCTTGACAAAGCGGCCGCCGCCTCCAGGAGTCTAGGTGCCAAACGCTCAAAATGCCGGTGAAAGTCTCACCGGCTGTCGAGAACGAGCTCGAGGTATTTCAAGCTCGTCCAGATGCCGATGCGGACCCCTCCTGCGCAAGTAGACCTAATTTATAAAATGTTAATATAATAATGGGTATTAACGGTTGTATAATTAATGCCATGACTTCAGTACCTACGTCGATTAATTATGTATTTAATAATGACTTAATTGCAACTTCCAGGAAAATAGTTGTTTGTGCGAGCTAATATTATTACTTATTATAAATATTAGCTTACCTCAAACTTTCAAATAACTTGTATACTTGTTGGTATACTCTACATTGCCGTACTAAAATATTAATACGTATATACATTGAGGAATCTGATGGGAGTGAATGAAGCAAGATAGATATGTCAGGATCGTTGCAAATGGCGTTCCGTACCTAGTCTCTGCCTACCACTCCGGGAAACAGGCTTGAGTCTATGTATGTATGTATACACATAGGTAACTTGAGGATGCCCGCAGCTACACCTGCACGTTTGTTTTTAAATTAACTATTTCTGCCCAATCTCGTCAGAATTTCGGGCAATCCAATGCACCTAGGACCTAGGGGTGCACTAAAAGGTTCCCAAGGAACATTAATGCTAGATTTCAGCTTCCTGCACCTAATCGTTACACAGGCATATTTATGTACCGAAGACATACAGATTTTACTTCGAGTTGGTAATCAATAAATTATTAACTCAAAGTGAACTCACCTCCATTTTGATAACTTCTGCGATATCCAAGCTGCCTAAACTGTTTAAATTGTCAAATACTACATTATTAATCGGTTTAAAACTTTCGCAATTTGTATACATCATACAAAATAAATTTGCGGGTCTTAATCGCGTAGGTACAATTAATTTATTTAAGGTATAAATACCTATTTGTTTCCGACGTTTCGCTCGTCTTGCACCGAGCGTGGTCGCGTAGAGACTGATGAGAGCTCAGCGCCGTTTTGTGGAAGTGCGGGTTTTGGCACCTACCCTCACTTGGTCTTTATTTAAGTTCGCACTGTCGGTACTCTGACACACTACACTAATGACGTCTACACACTGTTGAGATTTATCACTGCGGCGGTGTTTACATTTGCTGATGACTGGATTCCAAATAGCCGATAATCTATGTCCATCCTCCCGGTTGAAATTTTTATATTTTTTTATTTCTACCGCTTCACGTACTATCCTGGAGTAATAGTGACGATCGGTGGATAAGACTTGTGGTTCATGCAGTTCTATCCAATGGTTTGGTCCAGACTCCTACAAATGCTCAGCTATAGCCGACTTATTAATTTGTCGGTTTTTCACAGCTGCGATATGTTCCTTTACTCTTTCAGCGATTGTACGCTTAGTCTGCCCGATATATGAACTACGACATCTTGGGGTACGCAGATTATGTGCTATCTTAGTGAGCGGACTATAGTCCGATCTTAGAGAGCGGACTGTAGTCCGCTCTCTAAGATAGCACTGTATACATACAGTCTTGATGGAGTACTATTCCAACCTTGTCCGTCACTCCCTTTAGATACGGCATGTAAGCCGGCACTCTACTTATTTCAGGTCTACGATCTTTCCTCTTCAGACGGAGTATCTTCTTCTTGTATCCGTTGCGCCTAAGTACCTCCTGAAAATGTGTCAGCTCACTATTTAACTGTTCAGGGTCACACAGGTCATACGCTCTGTTCACTAACGATGACACAACGGAATCCAAATGCCGCGGATGGTGGTGCGAGTTCGCATTAAGATACCTATCTGTGTGTGTCGGTTTCCTATATACAGTGTGTTCAAGGGTACTATTATCTCTCACTGTCACTTTAACTTTGAGAAAGGGTAACGATCTGTCTACCTCCATTGCGTATGTGAATCGGATGTTCGGATGTATGGAGTTCAATTTGTCTGCGAATTGTTCCACGTCTTGCTGGTTCCCCTTCAAGATCCAAAGATCATCGACATACCTCTTCCATAGCTTCACATTTGAGGCCTGCATGTCTATGGATTCCTCGAAGTGCTCCATCCAGATGTTGGCCATTACCGGTGCTATAGGACTACCTATAGCCACTCCATCGATCTGGAGGTAGATGTCCACGATATAAGAAGTAGTTTCCATCCAAGCAATTCTTAAGCAAAACAGTGAATTCGTCAGACAGACCGTTTTCCCTAAATTTTCTCTGTACGACCTCAAGGCAATCTTGAACAAAAACGTTGGTGAATAGTGACTTCACATCAAAACTCACCATCACATCGTTTGGTTCCTTTTTCATGCGCTTGATAATTTCTATAAAGTGACGAGAGTCCTTCACGAAAGAGTGCGTCTTGCCAACTAACGGTTGTAGTACCTTGCTTTAGTGCTCGGTGCAAGACGAGCGAAACGTCGGAAACAAAAAGGTATTTATACCTTATGTTTGAAATAGAATTAGTTTTTATTATAAGTCAAATCGATTAGATCGATTGAGTAACATTTTGTTTAGTCTATTGAAAATTTCTGACAATGGTCACATTGAACTGTCACTTCTGTCCTTCCGCTTGTAAAATTAACACGCCGTTTGCAAGCTCGCGTGCCTTGTACCTAAATTAAATTGATCGCCCTTTGAATTAACGCGAATTGAATCAACTTGTAATTAACTTAATACGTAATTGCCGCTTTTGACTTCCGGCAAGGTTTGTTGTAAATTGATGACATATTGAACTTTTGTGAAAAGTTTTGTGAACCGCTAACGTGCATCGTGGTTTGGAGAAGGACTTCGCCGAATTGTAAACTGGTATCTATTGATTCTCTTGTTATTTTGGCCAAAATTATAGGTTAATCTATAGGTCCACTTCAAAAACATCACCAGGAGCTATAAGGTAAAATTTTCATATAACTAAGATTATAAGTCATCGCTGTGCTACCACAGTGAAGGTGTTTAGATAAATTGTCTATCGTGGTCAGGTGGATGTATTACAGCTTCCACTGCAACTCTGTTCTCAACAGTTTCCCACCTGGCTGCGGTAACTCTAGACATAATTTTGGTGCAGAGCGTAGTTGAAATTTAGCCGCTGTTGCATTACTGAGTATAAACTCAGATTGGTACGAGCTTGTATCTTATCACCCTGTAGACAGTATTGTAGTGTTTGTCAGGTCAGTTATTGTCTAAAATACATAAAATTTAATTGTATAAGTTGACCTAGATAATTTGAAACACATTGTCACATAACCTCAATCAGTAATTGTTGATTTGTATTGTTGAAAAATCTAACTTAAATTTGTTGTTGCATTAATAAGTCAGTTTGTTTGGATACATAACAGCTGTATGTATCAATAAATTTAGTAAATTTAGTTTATTGCATATATTCATAAACATAACAACCAACTTGACCTTGCCACTTGGGCGGGTCACATTAATAAACTTTGTTTTGTTATAATATAGATAATATTGCTAGGTAACACATATTCTGTGCTTACTTACTATTGTATATCTCAAATAACACAGCCAGTCTGTCTGTTGCAAATAATTAATTAATTAATTTGAAGTTTCAACTTTTAATTTGTTATAAGTTATAACCTTTGATAACTTGTGTTTGTTACAATATTGAAACTACTAATTTTGTTGGGCAGTAAATACCTGCCACTTGCTTGTACCAGCAGTAAACAGGCTAATACTTTGTTGGTTTCAAAGAATTAAGAAAAATTAAGTTTTGATTGTTAATATTATTTAACGCTTGTCCGGGCTCTTTTGAATTTTGATTATGTCAGCTATCAAGGACTTGCGTGCGGCTGCTGGTGCTATTGCATCAGATTTGCGCTGGTTTGCCTCAGCCAGTGCTTTAGTGAACCGGCCTGATCGCCAGCAGGCCCTACTTCAAAGGTACGAGCGGATTGACGATCGCCTGGCAAGTGTGGACCAGCAATTCCGCACTTTCAGCACTTGCTGTCTTGAAGTGTCAATCAATGATTTCACTGCTGACCAGCCAAATAAGGTCAGTGAAGACTATGCCCAGGTCTTAGACCTGTATGATGCTGTCTCCAATAGTGCGAGACAACTAGTTGCAGATAGGGAAGGGCAACCCGGCCTGAAGCAGGAGCTTCCTAGGTCAGCACCGGGGCTGGTGAGTAGGCTCCCTACCTTGGACCTCCCCCATTTTGATGGCTGCCTAGGAAGCTACCTGGGCTTCGTTAATTTGTTCGACAGCCTAGTCAATGATAGGGCTGACCTTCGGCCGGCACAAAAGTTGGCCTATCTAATGTCGGTTCTGGATGGGGAGGCTAAGGGCCTCATCCAGCATCTGCCCGTGTCTGACGAGGCGTACCAGATGGCTCGGGACCTAATTACCCGTAGGTACCATAATAAGCGTGGCCTCGCCGATACGCACATCGAGCAGATTTTGGGTTTGCCGACGCTCACCCGGCTCTCTGGGTTGCGCACCCAACTGTTGAACCCGCTCTTGGTGGCCATCAACGCACTTAAGTGCCTTGACCTGCCCGTAGACCAATGGTCCTATCTATTGGTGCACATTGTGCTGAAAAAGCTGCCTGCCGACCTGAGGTCGCGTTTTGAACAGCGCTTTGGTGGGGATAGCGCGACCCATCTGCCCCCCTTTGCTGACCTGGAGAAGTTCCTGGAGGATGAGTGCCGGGTCTTGGACAACTCCGGTGGTGACACGCCGGCTAAGACGCAGCCGCCCAAGGTCAAGGAGCAGGCTCGCGTTCACACCCGAGCCAATGTTGACCGGCGCCCTCCTCGCTTTGCAGTCACGCAGAGCCCAGTGGAGTGCTCTTACTGCAAGGTCACGGGGCACAGAACGGCCAGTTGTAGGGCATTCTTGGACCTACATGTCGCCTCTCGTAGGCGCATCGCGAATGCCCGCCGCCTTTGCTTCTCTTGCTTGGGGTCCCACTACCAGCGAGACTGCCCAAACTCTCGCCCCTGTCCTCACTGTGGAGGACAGCATTTGGACATTCTCTGTATGAATGCCAGAGAGGAAGGCCGCTTGTCCAACCAGCCGACGCCGCGCACGGGCGGGTGTTTTGAAGGTGGCAGCCGAGGCTCACCGGCGCGTAGCCGAGAGTCGCCTCGCTCAATTGATCGCCACTCGCCCCGCTTGGAGAACCGTAGCGTGCGCACGCCTCCTCTCTCTCGCGCACCTGAATGTGCTGTTCAGCGTCACCAGCACCATGACTGCTGCCCCAGGTATTCCCCTCCTTTGGCGGAGCGTCCCCGCCTTGACTCGCGCCCACCTCGTTTCGAGTCATCGCGCCTTTGAGGACTTCAAGCCGCACCCTCGTTTTGACTTGCCTGGTCCTGGCCAACGGTCGCCGCCCAGGCAACAATAGGTCATTGACCCCTGCCCTATAACTCCAACCTCCCCCATTGAGACCGTAATCCTACCAACGGTTGCTGTTAGGGTCTGGGGACCCACGGGGACCTCTGTTGTTGTCCGTGCTATATTGGACACAGGTTCACAGGGTTGCATTGTTTCCACTTATTTGGTAGGGCAGGTTAAATTAAATATGGGTTTATTTCCAAATTGTATACGGGGCATAGGGGACGTAGCCTCTAATGTTGAAGGGCAAGTTAAGGTTTTGTTTGGCCCTGTTGAATCTTCACACCCGAGGATTAAAACCTCGGCTATTGTGTTGAAGAATATTTTGGGTATGCACCCACAGAAACAGCTACCCGCTGCTGTGGTGAATTTGACATCGGGATTGGAACTGGTAGACCCCAAATTTGACACACCGGGACTAATCGACTTGATGATTGGCTCTGATGTCCTCGGTGGAATTTTGATTGATGGGAAACGGGTCTTGGTGCCAAATGGTTTGACTGCCATCCCGACCATATTTGGATTTGCTTTGATGGGACCTGTACCTAGGGACCCCCCTCCACCCGAACTTGATAATTTGTTGGCTGTAGGCTCTGCTCTCTCTGATGCAGTTCAGAGGTTTTGGGAGGTAGAGGAGCCCCCTCAAGCTGCCCGTTTGAATCCAGAACGTGAGGAGTGCGAGCTGTTCTTCCAGAACAACACTGGTCGACTCTGTTCTGGTCGGATTATTACAAGGCTACCCTTCTTGTCTGTTCGGCCTCCGCTTGGTGAGTCACGACCTTTAGCCGAAAAGAGATTGTTGGCCATGGAGCGCCGCATGGGTCGTGATCCGGAGCTAAGACAGAAGTACATTGATTTCATGAGAGAATATGAACAATTGGGACACATGTCAGTGTCAACTTTGGATTGGCGTTCGGTGGAGCATTACTTTCTCCCGCATCATGCGGTATTGAAGCCATCGACTGGCAACCTGCGCACAGTGTTTGATGGTTCTGCGCAGACTTCAACAGGCGTATCCTTGAACCAGTGCTTGCATTCTGGTCCCAAGTTGGTCAAGGACCTTTGTGACGTCATCACCAGCTTCCGACGACATCAGGTTGTCTTTGTGGCCGACATAAAAATGATGTTCAGGAAGACGATTATCCACCCTGATGACCGTCGCTTCCAGCTGATCCTTTGGAGAGAGTCTCCTCGCGATCCCATGGTCGTCTACGAGCTCAATACTAATACGTACGGATTAAGGTCAAGCCCCTACTTGACAATACGTTCTCTTTGGGAGCTCGCAGACGGCGAAGTCTTACGTTTCCCACGAGCCTCCGCCATCTTGAAAGACGATATTTACGTCGATGACATTTGCTCGGGCGCCTCCACAGCGGACGAGACGATCCTCCTGCGGGACGAATTGATAGGTATTTTGGCCTCCGCTGGTTATGAGTTGCGCAAATGGATTTCCAACTCACCAGCGCTTTTGGAAGGCTTGCCAGAGGATCATCAGCAGGATCCACATCTATTTGAGATTGTTGACAACCTCGCCATGATGGCTGTTCTCGGCGTTCAGTACAGACCAGTCCAAGACATCTTTACATATAACGTAGACTTGAAATTGCCGTGTTCTTGGACTAAACGTCTCGTATTGTCTACTGTCGCCAGAACCTTTGATCCGAACGGTTGGATCTGTCCAATTATATTTTGGGCAAAATGCTTCTTGCAGAAGCTTTGGACAGCAGGATTGACCTGGGACGAACCTCTGCACGGCACTCTTGTTGAGGAATGGACCTCCTTTGTATCCTCACTTCCTGCCGTCAACGAGATCTCCTTGCCTCGTCCCATCCTTCCTCCCGGGAAGTACAAGGCCACCCTTCACGGGTTTTGTGATGCCTCGGAACGTGGTCACGCGGCCGTGGTGTACTTGCGCACAGTCAGTGCCTCAGGTCAGGTGAGAGTTTCCCTGATCATGGCGAAGAGCAAGGTAGCACCCCTTCGGACATCTCTGACCATTCCGAAATTGGAGCTCTCGGGAGCAGCCCTACTTGTACGCTTGTTGAATCACGTGTCCAGTACCTTGGGTAAAAGCATTTGCATTAATGGGACCTACGCCTGGACAGACAGCCAAATTGTTCTTTGTTGGTTGAAGGCTTCTGTCCACACCTTGGAGGTATTTGTTGCTAATCGCGTTTCCCAAATCCAGAAATCCGAAGTCAAGCTTGTTTGGAGACACGTGCCAGGTGAGCTCAACCCCGCTGATTGTGCCTCGCGCGGATGCTTGACGCCAAGTTTGATAGGTCATTCGCTGTGGTGGGGTCCGGAATGGTTGAGTCGACCAGAAACTGATTGGCCTCGAACGCCAGTTTTGAATACTTCTAATTTGCCGGGTCTACGAACACTTGCTCTTGAAAAGGTGGAATGCGCCTTCGACCCCGATTTTTTGTTGAATCGTTACAGCTCCCTCGACAAGTTGTTAGGTGTTACTGCTTGGATAAAGCGTTTTGTTTTTAATTTTAGGCACCCACAACAAAAACGTCTGACACCGTTTCTCTCACCACAGGAACGACAGGAGTCCCTCACCTTTTGGGTTCGTTCTGTGCAATTGGCGCATTTTGAGAAAGAGATTGCTATCCTTAAATCAGGGAGATCGAAATTGTCGGGAGCAATATCTAAATTGAACCCCTTTTTGGACGATACGGGTCTCTTGCGCGTTGGAGGGCGTCTCAAGAACGCCAACCTCCCTTACGGAGCACGTCACCCCCTTTTGTTACCTAAGGACGGTCATTTGGTACGCTTATTGGTAACTGACCGTCATCTTAAAAATTCGCATGCTGGTTGTAATGCTTTGTTGGCCATTTTGCAACGCGAATTTTGGATCTTGTCTGCCCGAAGAATTATTCGGAGTGTAGTCTTTCGCTGCATCCCTTGCTATAAGCTTAAGGCTTCTACCATGCAGCCCTTGATGGGAGACTTACCGGCAGATCGCGTAACTGAGAGCAGGACGTTTGACGGTGTTGGCACGGACTTCGCAGGTCCCTTTTTGGTAAAAACGTCGACACTTCGAAACAGCAAGACTGTCAAGGCCTACTTGTGCGTTTTTGTTTGTCTCTCCACAAAGGCCGTACACTTAGAACTGGTCTCCTCGCTTACGACCGAGGCGTTTGTAGCCACATTTGACAGATTTGTATCCCGCAGAGGGCTGCCTTCCTTGATCCGTTCTGACTGCGGCACTAACTTCAAGGGCACGTATAATTATTTGAATGATGTTGTTAATTTCCTTGAAACCAACAAGGCTGACATAGGTGATAGGCTTGCCCGACGTGGGATAAATTGGTTGTTTTCCCCACCAAATTGTCCACACTGGGGTGGTATATTTGAGGCCGCCGTAAAATCGGCCAAAACACACTTGCGCAGGACAATCGGTGAATCTGTCCTTACATTTGAGGAACTCGCAACTGTGTTTTGTAAGATTAAGGCCGTTTTGAACTCTCGACCATTGTGCCCGATCTCCTCAGATCTGAATGATTTGGAGGCCCTTACGCCGGGCCATTTTTTGATTGGTCGCCCACTTGTCGCCTTGCCTGAGTACCCTTATATTGTTACGAGACCTGGTCCGTCTCTCGCGTTTTGAATTGGTACGCCAGATTACTCAGAGCTTTTGGAAACGCTGGAACTTGGAATATTTGCACATACTCCAGCAACGCGTTAAGTGGACCGACAAGACCGATCCACCCAAGATTGGTGACCTCGTTTTGATCAAGGAGGCTAACCTTCCGCCACTCAGATGGCGCAGGGGGCGCATCCTTCATTTGGTAACTGGGGCTGATGGAGTTCCCCGATTTGCTGAGGTCTTGGTGGACGGTTCGATTCTGAGGAGAGCGGTTGCAACATTGTCACGTCTACCAACCGATTAGCGGACCGGTAGGCCGGTCCGGGGCGGGTGGATGTTTGAAATAGAATTAGTTTTTATTATAAGTCAAATCGATTAGATCGATTGAGTAACATTTTGTTTAGTCTATTGAAAATTTCTGACAATGGTCACACTGAACTGTCACTTCCGTCCTTCCGCTTGAAAAATTAACACGCCGTTTGCAAGTTCGCGTGCCTTGTACCTAAATTAAATTGATCGCCCTTTGAATTAACGCGAATTGAATCAACTTGTAATTAACTTAATACGTAATTGCCGCTTTTGACTTCCGGCAAGGTTTGTTGTAAATTGATGACATATTGAACTTTTGTGAAAAGTTTTGTGAACCGCTAACGTGCATCGTGGTTTGGAGAAGGACTTCGCCGAATTGTAAACTGGTATCTATTGATTCTCTTGTTATTTTGGCCAAAATTATAGGTTAATCTATAGGTCCACTTCAAGAACATCACCAGGAGCTATAAGGTAAAATTTTCATATAACTAAGATTATAAGTCATCGCTGTGCTACCACAGTGAAGGTGTTTAGATAAATTGTCTATCGTGGTCAGGTGGATGTATTACAGCTTCCACTGCAACTCTGTTCTCAACAGTTTCCCACCTGGCTGCGGTAACTCTAGACATAATTTTATAAATTAATTTTTAATTGGTGTGTGGTTGACGGCATAGAATACAAGTGTCACCACCCCCTCCATCTTCCCGTGGGTGTCGTAAGAGGCGACTAAGGGATAACACTATGCAAATACCATCTTTGCGTAGAGACGGAAAACTCGACATCAAACCCTATACGACTGCCTCGTTGGTCTCGCGGCATAAATGTGCGCGTGGGATCGGGAGGTCCCGGTTTTGATTCCTGGGTCGGGCAGTGTTATTGGGTTTTTCTGTCACGAAATTCTCAGTAGCAGCACGGAGTCTGGATATGTGCCCGGTACGGCAATAGGCTCGCCCCTTATTACGTGGGACTAAAGTATATCTGGCAAAAAGTGGGTGTAGAAATACACCTCTGCCTACCCCTTCGGGGATAAAAGGCGTGACGATATGTATGTATGTATGTATAAATTAATTGTACGCGATTAAGAACCGCTAATTTATTTTATTTTCTACTACATTATTATTACAGTTATTTAGTTGGTTTGTATATTTCCAATACGTCTTGGCCTTAGTATTAATTGCCGATAATATATATTTATGTATCATCCGAGGTCATACTAGCATTCCCCGGCCACGTTTCAATACAATCACCACAGAACCTGGAATCCATTAACAGCCTGTGATAGAAAATTAAAGTAAAAATGACATGCAAAAAGCTATTACTATGAAGATTTTTGTATTTTTATAATTACAGTAGATACTTCCCAGTAAGGGACCAAGTTGTCAGACATTGAAGAATATATATAAAGCCACATAAATAAAATTGGAGTGTCACCGAAAGTAACCGCTTTTTACTAAATGCATATGGATGTATATACGCAACATATACCGAAATGACAATTTTTAATATTTTTGTCTGTCTGTCTGTCTGTCTGTTTGTTCTCGCTAATCTCTGGAACGGCTGGGTCGATTTTCACGGGACTTTCACTGGCGAATAGCTGATGTACCAAGGAGTAACTTAGGATATAAATTAACCGGGTACGCGAAATAGTTGCCTTAGGACGTGGGTGAAACCTCGGGAAGCAGCTAGTTGAATATTATTTATGCAACGGGTCTCAATCACGTATATATCTCGTAATCATGGCTTGTAAATCCTGTTCCGAAATATCGTGGCAAGAATAATATTTCACAACCATTCTAGATATTTAAAAAAAGTAAAAAGGCTAATAAATTTTTGTGTGGTACGACAAGTTAGAGTATTAATGTAGTATTAATATCTATGTGTACAATGCAAGTAGGTACCTACTGCGACCTCTGCCAATAAGACAGTATCTACACAACTTGTTTCATCGACAAACACTTTTGATCTCAATTGCCATAATATATTACAATGCAATCGTGTGACAAGTGTGATCGACTATTATTAGACGCGACTCAGTCAATGAAATCGACCCGCAATAGCCAAACGCTGTCTACAATTGAAAGGCAGAAAAATCGCTCTTATAACCCAAGAAGGCTATTAAAACAATAAATCTTTATAATTTACTTAAAGTATCTTTAGGTAGGGCTATACTGGTGAAATAGATTAATGGATTATATTTACTGATTAGTCACGTATGGCTCTGTAGCCGGAGTTTAGGAATCTTTGGTGGAATGAAGGAACCGAATAAATTAGAAATTGTACAATGCTAATACAAAATAATTGTGCGGGTCTTAATCGCGTGAAATTAACTTATTTAAGGTATAAATATCTATTTGATTCCGATGTTTGGATCGTCTGATCTCTCCGCGACCACGATCGGTGCAGGATGATCGTAACGTCGGAAACATATAGGTATTTATACCTAAAAAGTTAATTGTACGCAATTATGACCCGCTAAATAATTTTGTATGATGTATACAAATCGCGAAAGTTTAAAATCGATTTGTACCACTGGTTGTGAGTGTGTCTGGCATGTGTGCGAGATATGAAGGATTTTTTTTTGTTGTTAAAGGGGTCCATTGAATGCGTGATGACACCACTTCGCCTTCTCTGTTCCAGGCGCTGTCGGCGGCAGGGGGCCAGGGAATTTTTCCCCCAGGAAAAATTCCGGCCTAAAGGGGGAAGTGTGTGACGTCGCATCGAGCGATGCACACTACAGCCACATGAGTAGATAAACGGAACAGAGACACAGCTTCATACAACAGCGCGAATCGGTTGCACTACTACAAGCACGCGGCTTAGGTGTGCGTGACCACTGGCCGCTTGTCGTGTACGCGGCGAGACTGAAAAAAAACGGTTTACGTAGGCACAGGCAGTTGACAATCTTAGGGTTATTACGACGCACGTTGTTTGTTTTGTACGTTGCAAGTTTTAATCTTTTAATGTAAAAACGTGGTGTTTTAATATTAATAATGGTTGTTTATTGTACTGTGTGTATGAATAATACTAGATGAAATAATTTAGTAATTATAAAGATTTTAACGATGGTAACGTACAATTGGGTTTTTTAATAAGGTATACCTCCTGATAATTTTGTCGCATTTGTTGAATTGCTCGAGCAAAATTTTCGCGAATATTTCGATCTTGAAATAAATATTGTCAATGTTGGCAACGAAATACTTAACATGTTTGCATGTTGTCCACCAGGATCTCCTAGCCCGATCCCCCAGAGGATCCTCATGACCCTCCTCCGTGGGGTCTCCACCTTGTCGTGGTGGGGGGGCTTAGTAACCGTGGATTTGAATTCTCCCACGGTGAAGCTAAGCGGGATCCCGGGAGGGGACGCTCTACGTGGGCTTGCGTGAGGCCTGCGTAGGATGCGTCCATAGGTGCGGGTGCGGGGGACAGTTCTGTCTGTCCCTCGCAGTCAGGTGCGGTCGCGGGAGGAGAGGCGTGTCGGTGTTGCGTTGCCGCGCGCCCTATCTCCCGCGACCAAATGGGGGCGCACCATCGTTGCGTCGCGGTGGGGCCGCAGAGGAAGAGGAGATGCGGTGTTGCGTTGCCGTCCTCCCTATCCTCTGCGGCCGCTGGGTGTTTTGGCGGCGGAGCCCAACACCTTCATCCGCCGCCAAAAGGGTTTCGTTCGGGGCCCGCCTGACCATCTGGCGGGCCAATACCCGTCGGGGGGTAGCGAGGAATGCTTCGGTGAAACCCTACCCTCCGACACATGGGTACGTGAGGAGCTCGGGTTGGTTTTTAGTCAGTATGAGTCTGACAGTCTCCTTCGTCCTTCCCCCCCAGAGTGAAGGGACTCCATTAGGATTTTCCAACACGACACAAAAAAAAATAACAAAAAGGACCCTCATGAACTCATTAGTTGTGAAATTGTGTAAAAGCAATTAACGTTTACAAAACCAATGACTATAAAGTGATCAGCCATCGATAGGGATTACAAAAAACAGGTGCATGCGATTTTCGTCCTTATTGACGTAACTCAGAATTTATAATTTTACTAACGTATCAATGTCAGAAAGCAAGAAAATACCAAAAATAAAGTCTGTCGTGAATTGTCAATAAGGTCGAAAATCGCATGCACCTGTTTTTTGTAAGCCCTATCGATGGTTGATCATTTTATAGTCATTTGTTTTGTAGACGTTCATTTGTCTTACACAATTTCTTTTTATACTTATTTTAGATACCTAACCCCGTGGTAAAACTAGTGGCACATAATAGCTAAAGGAGATTCCTATGTTTATTAGCAAAATAGATCATATTACCAGAAAATATTCAACACTATTAGTGGTATCGTTGGGAATGTCAAATAAATCACGTCGTCGCGTCGTGTCCTTGGTAACAAATGTATATTTTTATTTCGTGCTTTTAAAAGTTTCAGGTGCATGCCTTTTTTGGTTCCACTCGCTATTTTATTTACAACTGTACTTCTGCCGTATAGCGAATCCGTCGAGTCCAAGAATCTGCCCAATCCACGAATCTGTCGAGTTGGGAATCTGCCAAATCACGAATCTGTCCAATCCAGAATCTGTCGTATACCTACCGAACAAGCGATTTGTCATAACCTATTGTGACAACCCTACCAAAATAGGTAACAAATTTACAAGCTCTTAAGAAGCTGTCTCTCTGTTCGGTTTTTTTACTCATGTGCTACAGCGCTGGCCCCTACCACTTCTCCTGCCGGCCGCTCCCCTCCGAGCGGCAAATAAATACAGCGGCGCGACAGCGAACCGCCCTTTTGGATCCTGGACGCTGCCTCAGTTAAGTGCTGCCTTCTCTTCTGGAGGACCGAAGCCTCGTCAGCCTGCCTGCCTACCCTGCCCTGAATCTTAACTCTTGCCGCTAGCTACCGGATTTATATTGTGTAACGCTTGACAAATAAATATATTTCGTAACCAACGATACTGTATCTAATTTATCTCTCTACACACGAATAAACGTTACAACCTACTTGAGTTAAAATCGTTCGTATAATCAAAAATAAATGTTAATAAATAAGCACATGTGGCTGCGGCATATCATGATCACCAAATCATTCAGTTTTATAGTTTAAGCTTATCTTCTTTGGTGTTTGCCCAAATGCGATAGAAAAAATACAAATGGTTAATCTCAAAATTTGTTTGTTTCTCGAAATTCCACCCTATTTTATTACGTGGGACTTACAATGGCTGGTGACCTTATTTTCATAATATACATCTTCTTCCTACTTGATACATAATTATATCACATTAATGTCAAACTCAAAATAAATACTTTCTTTTATTTTATTTCTAAAAACGATTTGACTGTGTACAAATGAGATTGCAACTGTCAATATTTAATTGACTTTTACAATTTATGCTGTAAACTAAAACAGATAATTGACCATACCTAATGAAAATTTGGTATGGTCAGTTATTATTATCACACCTTTGAAACGTTCCAAAACAAAGAGCAAATATTATATTTACTCTTTAACTGAGTATCGTTTGCTCTAGATCGGTTTCGTTTGATTTTTATTTGCTTGTACCTGGCTCCATTTTCCTTATTAGCATTCAATTTCCACTTCGACGACACCCGATTTAGTGTTTGCGTTTTCTTATCTCATGCTTCGTGCCAAGTTATTAAAGAGTTTTTCACACTTCACACTGCAATTCAGTAATCAATTTATCAATATACCTTATAAATAAAATTCTAGCGTTACTGACTGACTGATAGACAATTCACAGCTGAAATTACAGGGCAGAAGAAGGTAAAATTGGTTATGTATCTGTGTGTCTTGGGAGCGTAGAAGTGCATTAAGATGGTATTTTTTTATTAGTTACATCAAAAAATTAATTGTGGGCTGTGGGCATTCCCTAGGAAAACCTTAAATGGCAGCCATTGTGTGCAAAATCCTAAAACTGTACTGTGTTAACGAAGACTAGCCAAACAGATGTAGAATGTGTACTCTAAGTTTTGTTGACATATAGAGAATATTTTATTTTAGCCAATTATAAGTCACGCGTAAATTATTTATTTTGTTTCAAATATGAGTATTACACGAGTATCTCTTGGAATCCGTTACCAACTGAAAGTATTATTAAGTTGCTTATACAAGTGTTTTATAAAATACATAACGAGTGCTATATGCAAGTCATGATAGTAATTCTCAGACACTTTCTCTACGTTTTTTAAATGTGGCATGTGCAAATTTTGCAGTTGTCTATTATCTTACTGAAGCGTGTGCGTTTTAGTTAAGAGAAATTTGTTACAATAGGCTGCAAACAATTACTAATTATATATATATTGTTACTATTAATTCCCAAAGTAGGCACATCAACAGCTTGCTTGTATCTTATACCTACATGTCTTCTGACTCCTTCTCCTGACTGACAATAATAATTCAAGTAGAAAATGATAACTTTGAAATAATGAATCTTAAGTAACAGAAGCAATGATAGCGATCGCGTTTTGTAATTTTAGAAAAAGCAATTGTATCTATTGCCTAAATTGTAACAATAATATAATTTGTTTGTTTCTCAGAAAATAAAAGATATCAAATTACCAGCGAGCCAAAAAGGTCTAAAGAAAGCTATCTGAATATTGTCTAGGTCTAGAAACGCAATCATAGTGATTGGCTGTTCCCTCGCGGCTTTCTTCTTCGAGAAATACTCTACGCAGCCCTTCAAGCTAACTGGAACTGTCCAGTAAGTATAACATTTCTGTAGATTTTGGTAATTGTTTTATAACCTTAATACTTACGTGTAAAATATTAGTACAAACACTTCCAAAGCGACTATACGTAGATTTCCTTTATTATTAATTTACACTTCATTCTCGAAGCAAGAGGTTTACCAACAAATATATCGCTAATTATGCTCTAAGAGGTCTAAAGACAGGATTTCTACAAAAAATAATTTAAGCGAACTCATTAGTCAATTACTCTACGAAAATAACGAAACAGCTTTAACTAACAATGAGTGCTGTGTGAAGATTCAACTTATCAAGCCATGGATGGACCTCGCTGCTCTTGTAAGATGAAATATATGAAAACATAGCCTCTTATTCTACCATTTCTACAGCAGCTAATGTCTTAGTGGTCAATGAGCTGATTATCGCAAACATTTTCACAAAAATGTTTTTACCACGTAAATGAGAAATACAACTCCAAAATCCTTCTCCTTTTTTCAAAAACTTCCAGTCCAAAATTCCAAATTATTTTATTTTTGTTTTGCATGGCCCTTGTATTGGTAAAAGGTATAAAACATAAAAAGTAATAAACCATCCAAAAAAGTAGAGCAGTAACAATAAATGCTGCGCAAAGACAGTTCGAAATAAAAACAAAAATATTTTTTTGGACAATTCACAATCGCGTCGTATCGATATTCACGCGACGTTAAGGTGCATATAAACAGGCTGAACGTATTTCAACCTGTGTATAGAAACGGTAGAAGAAATATATATGCTATGAACTGGATGCGTATAGGAAGGACTGGCCTGTGCTCGCACAAAGCAGAGATGTGTAGAAGAAGGTGAGGGAGGTCTTTACGCTACAGGCTAGAAAAAAAAGAGAATATTTTTATAGCCTCCTACCAAATAATTAATTTCAAATAAGGGATAGGATGTACTCGTAAACTGAGTTCTTAATATTACATTTTAACTGAAAGTAATGAGAGGTACCAAAATGACCTCGTCATCTTGTTCCATTTTTTTACATTCTTGAAAATACTGCTTTTTACCGGCCCATTGTGAGTTTGTCAACATTGATGACCTTTTTCTTTCGTGGTTATCTGTATTTATGTTTTATTTTATAATAACAATAAAAATAACCGTCACATGGAGCGCTGCAATCGAGTACCGAGACGTGTAAACCAACGTCAAAGCAGGTCATATCTGTCGGCTGGTAATTCAAAAAGTCGATGAACAATGTTCTTTGCCAACTGCCTTCGCCTGGCTATTGCAAAATCACCTTAACTCATTTATCCAATAGTACACCAATTGCAATAATATTAACAGTATATTTTTATGAGGTTCACCAAACGCTTCGCCTAAGTTCCCTTAAGCGATCGAATTGGTTCCGAATTCTCCATTGAATAGTGCACTCGGATGAATATAAAATAGCTATAACATAAACGTGAATGAACGGGATAACACTAGCGCTCACGAGATTCAAATGAAACGGACGCATTGTCCGACTGGCTGAATAAACGAGTCAT
This sequence comes from Euclidia mi, assembly GCA_944739405.2. Taxonomy (NCBI): domain Eukaryota; kingdom Metazoa; phylum Arthropoda; class Insecta; order Lepidoptera; family Erebidae; genus Euclidia; species Euclidia mi. The sequence continues at coordinate 49,398,805 of OX123182.2, read as the reverse complement.
GTTGTATGGTTTGCGTACACATTACCCCACTTTGTAGCGAAATTAGTATTTATATTACAGGACAATACGATGAACCTGGGTTCAGCCATCATTCGTATATGTATAGGTACAGCTGTAACAGATACTGTAAAAGTGCCAAAATATACTTCGAGAACATAGTATGTATGATCACGCAGATTTTTTTATTAAATGGAAGGGGTTGAGTAGATACGCCAACGGTAGCTAAAAAGATATGTTTCTTTTTCTTAATAAAATAGCTTTTTAGACCTAATTCGAAAATGCTAGTTTATCGAAGTTTCTGTAGTGAAGACGATATGAAAAAGAGGCGAAGTCAATTTAATAATAAACATTTTTATATAAAAGACACTAAAACGGGTTATACAAATATTTGACGCAATACGACATTGTTCTGACGTTTTATTGTAAACACACGTGTTGTGACTGTTTTGGTCGACGCTGCTCCTGCCTTTTCTGCACATAATCTCTGTCTGCGGCTAAAGTGATTACGTATGGTAAAAAGGCTAAAGATGTTTGCGTATTTCCTTATTCACTCATTGAGGAAACCGAGGAGCAACATATCCAGGTTTGATCGGATTATGATAATAGCACGTTCTTGACTACTTGACTAGCAGACGCAAGCTACTTCGTCCGCCTTACATTTTCGATGACATGTTAATCAAGACAAGTAATGTGTATATATGAAATTCTTGCGTTAGTGACTGACTGACAGACAAGGCACAGCCGAAACAACAGGGTGCAGGAAATTTGGTACGTATGTATGTTGCAATTTCGTGAAATCCTGCACCTCTTCGGTTCCCAAGGAAGGTACATGCCATATTTCAGCTTTGTGGGCCTAATAGTTTTGGCTGTAGCTTGTCTGTCAGTCAGTCAGTAACGCAAGAATTTTATATATACACATTATTACGTTGCCCCACATATACATTTAACGGCTTGGTCACGGGGACCGGCGACGCGACCTGTGCGGCGCGACCAGCGACGCGGCAATTCGCGCGACGCGAAAAACATGCCACGGGCATACGCGTTCGCCGTCGCGATCAGTGTAAACCAGAGGGTCTAGTACGAGTTTGCACTCGATCGTCACGGTGGACGATTGCCTAGTCGACGGGAACAATTTCCATACATTTTCTAAATGCACTTCCTAGCGGTCTCTATCGATCGCTACTCTCCGTTAGGGGCGCTTTTATTTTTATTTATTAACTTTATATACACACATAGCGTATAAAGGTGGACTTAATGCCTTAGGCATTTTCTGCCAGTCTACCTTAGAGTGGTGCAGAGATTGATGGTAGGTGTATTTTAAAAAGCGGAGTTTGACTTATACATATATTTAATAGATATGATGGACGCGCATACATTAAACAAAATTAAATCATAATAATAATACATACATACATAGATAGAAATGCTTAAGTACATATACTTACATACCCATACTTACATATACCTACATACACATACTTATACCTTATACTTAAATACACATACATAATATGTATACCTACATATATAAATAAATATGTACCTAAAATATATTTAGATGTTATGATACTTCTGCTAACTTAGCCAATAAAAGCTGCTTTACCTTTGTCTTAAAGCGATACCTAGTAGTGGACGTCCTGATTTCGAGAGGAAGGTCATTCCAAAGAAGAATAGCTTGAGTAGGAAAGGAAGAATGGATGAAAGAAGATCTATGTGAAGGACAGAGAAGGAGAAGGTTATTAGATGAACGAAGGTTACGGTTGTGGTTGGTGCATAAGTACTGAAAGTAAGAACTTAAATAGTTGGGAGTATTGGGAGACATAAGGATGGAATAGAGAGTAGTGAGAGCACGCAGACTGCGTCTTTGACGAATAGGAAGCCACTTCAACTGGGAACGATAAGTAGACACGTGGTCATACTTGCGAAGATTGAAAATAAATCGAATGCAGTTATTGAGAAGACGGTCAAGTTTGTTAAGAAGATCTGCATTCAGGTCATAGTAGCATACATCACCATAGTCGATCAAGGGAAATACCAGAGTTTGCACAAGCATTGTCTTAGTCTTAGGTGGTAGGAAGTTCCTTAGGCGATTGATAGCACGTAGAGTACCGGTAATCTTTTTGCTGGTTTGAGTGACGTGGTTTCGCCAGCTTAACGTAGAGTCCATATGTAGGCCAAGGTTTTTGACAACTGGGCACATGTCTATGACGTTACCATCATAAACTAGTGGTGGCAAAGTTGAGACGTCTAATCTTTTAATTACCCATTGGCTACCAATGACAATTGCTTGGCATTTGCTAGGGTTTACATACAAACCAAACTTGTTTGACCAGCTCTGAATGGCGCTTAGATCTCGGTTAACTTCAAGAATTGCGGAGGAGACGTCTTCAACGGATGCCTGAGAGTATATCTGCAAGTCATCGGCATACAGGTGATAAGCGCATTGAAGATCTTGAGTTAGGAAATTAATAAAGATAGAAAATAATAAAGGAGAGAGAACACCGCCTTGAGGAACACCAGAGTTATTGTCACGCCACTCCGACGATAACTCGTCGAGGCGGGCAGACTGCTGGCGTCCTCGAAGATAACTTGAGAACCAATCCAGAGCTTCGGATGAGATCTTAAGATGGGTAAGGAGGGACAGCAGGACATCGTGACTGACGGTATTAAAGGCATTCGAGAAATCAACCAAGGCCAACACAGTGACCTTGGTGTTCTCCATGCCCTCCTTAATATCGCCAGTCACTTTGAGAAGGGCCGTTGTAGTACTGTGTCCAGGCCTGAACCCAGAGTGGTAGGGGCTTAATAAGTTATTGTTGTAGACAAATCTATATAATTGCCTTTGGACACAGGACTCTAGGACTTTGGACAAAAAAGGAAGAATGGAGATAGGACGAAAGTGATTCGGATGAGAAGGGTTTTGGACTTTAGGCAGAGGAATGATAAAAGCTTTACGCCACAGGGCTGGAAAGCTGCCAGAAGTAAGGGAAAAGTTTATGATGTGGGAGATGGCGGGAAGGAGTTGGTCTAGGATAGCAGTGATCATGCGCCGGCTGATGCCGTCGCATCCCACCGCATTAGACTTTATAGAAAGGATTATCTTCTTGATCTCATCCTGGGCTAGTGGAGAAAAGTGAAATGATTCCATGTTGGGTCGGGTTAAAGAAGCTAAGTAGCTCACTGTGAGACACTCAGTCTGGTGATCCAATGTGGTGGTGGTTGTGAAATGTGTATTGATGTCATCCAGACTGAGTGTCCCAGGACAGCTAACACGTCGCTGTTTGCCGATACCTAAAGTTCCAAGGAACTTCCAGATATCGGCAGGGGAAGAGGAAGAAATATTATTCAGAATGTATTGGCGTTTAGCGTTGCGTACCATCTGATTACACCGATTCATTGCAGACTTGAACAGGTTCCAGTTATCATCGCTGCGGTCCTTTTTATAGATACGGAAGGCCCGGTCCCTACGCCTCATTGCCATGCGCACACCCCTTGTAATCCAGGGTGCCGGTGGGCGTTTTAATTTAACTTTCCGTATAGGGGCATGGACATCATAAAGTTGACAAACAGTATCATTAAAAATGCGCACTTTTTCGTCTATCGTAGAGGAGCCATCCATAATTTCCCAGTTAAGATTAGCCGCGTCCTCACAGAGTTTGACTAAATCCATACGACCAAAACAACGCCTGTGCAAAACTGTAGGCAAGGATTTGGGGGGTTTTAGGCGGTATGAAAGGAAAACAAGGTCGTGACGGGAAAAACCGGGAGCTGGGAATTGTCCATGGAGGGAAACTAGGGCAGGAGTAGACGTGATTATCAAGTCGAGCCACGTATCCTCCCCATCAGTGTTGTGGTGAGTGGGTTGTAGTGGGAGAATGTGGAGGTTGGCCGACTCTGTGATATCAAGGAGTTTTCGGGAACGGCTGGATTGGAGCAACTGGAGATTGGTGTTGAAGTCGCCCATGATGATGTGATGTTCATACTCTGACCCTAAAGATTCCAGTATCGGTTCGATACTGGAGAAATAATCGAGAGCCGGTGGACAATAGACAACGCCAAGAATGGCTTTAGCCCCTTTAACGTTGATTTCCAGGAATAGGAATTCTGCAGGTGAAAAAGCCGGTGAGGACGCAATAATTTTAAATGGAATGGCACTGCAGAGATAAATAGCCACACCACCCCCTCTCCGGTCAGGACGGTCATTCCGTATTAAAACGAAGCCGGGTAGAGAGTAAGATGTAGAGAGTAGTTCAGGCTTTAGCCAACTCTCCGAAATCAGGACGGCGTGTACATTAGTACCGGTAAATGTCTCCAGTAAGTCATTGTGATGACTAGGTATGCTTTGCGCATTTATATGGCAAACATTTAGCAATGGCTGGGATTGCTGGGCAGCAAAGGATTGTCGCAAGCAGTCACCCAAAGTGCCTTCAGTGGAACAAAAACTGTCATTATTGCTTAAGTCAGCTGATTCATTGGCGGATATATATGCATCGTCATCCGAATAATAATCCATTGAATAAATAATATAAAATATATAAAATTATTATACTAATATACTTAATAATATATACTAATATACTTAATAATATATATCACGAATATAAAAAGAAAAAAAACAATGCTAATTAACAAGTGAACTACACATCTCTGCACCACCCGCCAGCTCACACAAACTAAACGCAATAAACAAAAGTTCCTTGAACAAAAGTAACAATAACATTTCCGAACGCAGAATGCATTCATTACCTTTCACTCACGTCGAATTGACACTATTGACAGTTGTTGTCAGATATGTCATGTCACTCTTGTCAATACACTAATACAGCGGTATAAACACAAAATTAATTATCAAATTATAACAATTTACAAAGTATAATTGTGGGTAACGGCGGCTACTACGTAAACAAACCAAAGTAAATGTAAGATTGAAGGAGGGAAACACGCCTAAATGAATATGACTAACGTTTACACATTAACTAAGGACGTAACGAGACTAATTTATTATTTACGCTGTTTTGCGTTTGTGTTGGACGTACCAGCACTCGTTGTTTCGCTCCTGCTCGCCGATGACGAACCGCTTGCATCCCCGGAGTGCTTCATCATCACGGAGTTTAGCTGCTCCATGGTGGTTATCTTGAGGCGGCTACCATTGGATGCTTTGGCCACGATGACGCCGTCTTGTGTCCAACACGCCCGCATCCCGAAGTGTTGACGGGCCTTTGCGAAGATTGCCTGCCTTGGTTTTGTCAGGAACTCCTTGACTGATATAGATGTTCCCTTGAGTTTGGTCTTGGCCTTCCAAACAGCTGTTCTGACATCCCCATTTGTGAACCAGGCTAATATTGGTCGACGGTGATCCTTCTTGAGCGATCCAATTCTATGGCAGACATTGATGTCCTGTGCCGCCACAGTGGAAAGTGCCAGACTGTGAACAATTTTTAGAACCGAAGCCCTGCAGTCCTCTTTCTCGTCCTCTGGCACCCCGAGAAATACAAGAGCCTTGCGCCTGTGCCTGGTCTCTATAGCATCAATGCTATGGCAACATTCGTTAACTTGCTTGCGCAGGAGGCTGAGCATTGAGAACATCAGCTCTCTAAAGGTGCGAAACTCTTCGGCTACCTTCGCATCCGTTTCCTTTGCCAGACCAGCAACCTGAAGTTGTGCCTCCAGCTCCGCCATCCTCCTTGAGAAGGACTCCTCAAGACTGTTCTGAGCCATTTTTATATCATCTAGCTGTGACATTGTAGCTTTACAAGGATTCTTCAAAATGATTTTGAGAATGGAAGTGTGTATGTGAAGTGCTGGCAGGTGGTGTAATTTATTGGATGTTTATTACATAAACAATACTGTCTATGTAAGTACTGTATTTTGTCAACTAATACTAGAATAAAAACTCAGTTTTAAGCTTTAAATTAATTAAATACAAACTTGATACTTTTTAACAGCTGTTAACTTTTTCACACCTACCGCCCAAAAAAAAGACTTTTACAAAATGTATGGACATTGTTCTCGTCGACTAGGCTATCTTCCACTGTGACGATCAAGTGCAAACTCGTACTAGACCCTCAGGAGCGAGACGAGATTAGCTGTGGTCTTTTTATGAAATTTAGCTCGACATTGTTCGGACATTGGTGCCAATATCACTTTTGTTTCAACCCGGCAATCGAACCCGAGACCTCATGATCCGCTCACACTACCGCAAAATCACAGAGGCAGACTTGATATTGTGTAGCTAACCACGGTAATGAAATCTATAGGTACAGTATTTTATCTTTATACAAACGGTCGGAGCGCGATTTATACCTACGAGCGTCAGGCTCGGCACCCACCTAACCTACTGCATACCAAACTCAAGGCGCTTCGGTATACATTCTGTAGGTACTGAATGCGAACTGAGCCGACGCTACAAGCGTCGGCTCAGTTCGCATTCAGTATTGTAACTCGAGTTTTGAGTTAAAATACGGAAAAGGTTATGTAGGTAAGTGTGATCTAACTAACTAGGTATATGCACTCCTAATAACTTACTTAGGTATTTTGAAATCACAGACAGACACTTCAACTTTATTTATACTAGATAACATCCAGATGTTCCAAATAGCTAGCCTAACTAAAAATTCTAGGAATAATATCATGCTCGCGGAGAAATAAACTAAAACATTTTATACTGACTTAGTTCCGGCGCTAGTCGCCGCGACTACCGCTCGACGCAACCGCCGCCGTGGCGTGCGCCGTACTAATTCATACATTTGTTTTGGACGCGCGACTCGCCGCAGCACCGCTCGGTGCAATTCGCCAGTCGCGTCGCCCCGGTCCCCGTTGTGCGTGGTTATACCAGTCATCAGTAATTTACTCAGGGTGACGCGCCGGCTATAGCCGTAGATTTCTTTCGCGCTCCAATGGCACAACGGCTTTAGCAGAGGATTTCCTATACTTTCATCCTATATTTTGTTATTAAGTGCCCCCATACAAAAAGTTTCAAATCGCTAGGCCTATAATATCTCTTTTAACGCCGTCCAACGTGACGCTACTCGTCACAATATGTTTTTTTTTTATACACTCACGCCTGTATCCCCGAAGGGGTAGGCAGAGGTGTAATATTAAACCCACATTTCGCCATGATTTTTTTTTTAGGTCCCACGTAATAGGGCCGTACCGGGCACATTACCAGACTCCGAGCTGCTACTGAGAATTTCCTAACAGAAAAACTCAATAACATGTTGCCCGACCCGGGAATCGAACCCGGGACCTCCAGTCGCACATGCTATCCACTGGACCACGGAGGCAGCAGAGGAGGAGCACGGCACAATTTGTGTGCGCTCGCATACTGACGCGTCTGTCATAGCAGCAAGAATTGTATGGCGATTGGTTCAGCTGGTCGGCGAGTGCCCTAAGGAGTGGAACTGCTGTAACCGTACTTTTTGTTGTGCTGCAGTAGTGAGTTTATTTGATTTTTCTAACTGAATAAAACTAATAGATCACTAATATTTTAATGATAATATGATAAAGACAATATAAACAAACATACGATATGATATTTACTACAAATTTGTCTAAATTTCTGTATTATGGGATAGATATTTGTGTATAGTTTGGATTTACTAAAGTATCATTGTTCAAGTTAAGTTAAATACAAAGTTTCGTCTGATGGTGGTGAATTTGCTGTTAAACCTGGTCTTAATTGCTATTTAGTTGCGTAGTAAAAGAATAATGACACCTCTGCTATAAGTACATGCTATGCAGTCGAATGCTATAGACGGTGCGTCCTATGTATATGGTTATAAAATATTTACCGGCGACGAAACGGCTAAAGCAGGCGAAGGCTATAGCAATTGTGACTTTATGTATGTACTTAGTCCTTTTTACCAGTGACGGTGCGTCTATAGCATTCCATACAAAAATTAAGTGTCAAAGTAGGTTTGCAAAATATGGTTGAGTGTCCGCGAACGCGAACATTTCTATGCATTTGATTCAGTCGCAAGTCGCGTCGCCAGTCGCGTCGCGCGAATTTTCCCTGCAGCGAATTGTCCGTAGCAACTCTGATATCGGAGTTCTAAGACTGCTCGAGAGCCTCCGACAACAACTTGGCCGTAGGATTCCAGTCCTGAGGCAAGAACCAATGATTTATGATAACCACGGCAAATGAAGCATGGCAGCTGTCTGATTTAAGCAGTCACCCATCTCAGTGGTGACCTCCGTGAACGTTGTTTGACTTTACCGATCTATTGATGGAATCACAAGTCAAATCACACTGTGAGCGCTACATGAAAATATTTTCGTAATGTCAAACGTAAGGCAGTATACACTTACAGACCGAGTGATTTATTTAAAAACTAGCTGACCCAGCGAACTCCGTATCGCCTTTTTAAGAGTTTTTATTTAATTCCCTTTTTTCCAAGCCCCTTTTCCAAAGTTACCATTGACTTAGCGCTTAATCCCTTATCATTTCAGAGTCAATAAATGATGAACAAACAAACATAGATTTTTATATAATATTGAATTCCCCATTTCTTAAAATATCACAGACGATATATATCGCCATCTTTGATCACAAAATAGATGTTGTATTTGGATTCACCATCCCTTAAATCATCGGAGACGATACCCATATCGATTTAAAAAAAGAAATCCCATCCGCCATCTTAGATCACGAAATAGATGGTGTTTTTGAATGCCCCATTCCTTAAAATATCGGAAACGATACCCATATCGACTTTAAAAAAAATCCCGTCCACTATCTTTGATTTCCTATCCGCCATCTTTAATCACGAAATAGATGTTGTATTTGGATTCTCCATCCCTTAAATCATCAGAGACGATACCCATATTGATTTTTTTAAATTTGTCCCGTCCGCCATCTTTGATTTCCCATCCACCATCTTCAATCACGAAATAGATGTTGTATTTGGATTCCCCATGCCTTTTAACATCGCGGCAATACCAATATTGATTTTTTAAATTTTCCAATCCGCCATCTTTGATTTCCCATCCGCCATCCTTGATCACGAAATAGATGTTGCATTTCGATTCCCCACTCCTTAAAATATCGAAGGCGTTACCCATATTGATTTTTAAAATTTTCTCATCCGCCATTTTTGATTTCCCGTCCGCCATCTTGGATCACTAAATTAATTTCATATTATTAATCAGCGTCCCGAAAATCTCGACAACGATACCCATATAGATTGTATCCTATTCGTTTAGCTTTCTTTACCTTTGACCCAACCCTCCCCCTTCAAATTAAGTTTCTCGAAGCCGACCACTATTTATGTACTATGTATTTTGTGACTATGCAATTTTGTCGCGTTCGCGATTCACTTTTGTTGAGTTCCGGAACGCGACATTAGATCCTCCAATGTGCACGCAAATTTGTTGTATAGGAAATAGAAAAGGGCTGTTTTGAGGGCTTTCCCGGCAATTATTCGAATTTTTCTCAACTTTTAAACCTTCCCTAGATCTCCACGAATATTTCAAAACCAAGATAAGATAAATCCGTTCAGCCGTTCTCGAGTTTTAGCGAGACTAACGAACAGCAATTCATTTATATATATATATATATATACCCTTAACGAAAACTGAAATCCCATGTTGTACCAATCACTATGAACATTTTTTACTTCGGCACCATACCTGGGAAATTACTGGTTCAGGAGATATTGAGGCTCAAAGTTAGTATGGATTTTTCTAATTAGGTACAAATTCGATGAATTTATCCCACCAATATGTTCTTTAGATGCCTTATAACCCCATGGATAAGTAGGTATTTCAAGCATTGCACGCACGCGCTTTTAATTATGGTTTAAAAATGTGAAAACTCAAAAAAAAAATCGTTTCCCAGGTATTATTTTTGGTTAGTATGACTTGGCATGATGTCCACTACGAGTAGACTTCGGCTTGGTGATGGGTCTTGTGACACCCTGTATATATATACACCATTATTTTTTAATTAGTACAAAAACTTTAAGGACATATTAGCAAAGACATTATTATCATATAAGTGACGTAAGAATTTCCTAATATCTATAAATAGCAAAGTTATAATCATTTGTTTTTTGTAGAAAATCTCACCCAAATCATAGACATATTTTACAATCCATTCACTACTTCATTGATAGTACTTACTTTCCGTCCTACTCTTACGCATTCTTTCCGTCGCACTTATAATGCAGGTAGCCGTAGACAATAAAATGAAGCAAAATAATAAGTGCAGGTAGATATATATTTTTTTTAATTCTACCCACTCCTTCATACTTCATCCTGTCTTAGGACCGGCAAAATTTACCGTTTTACAAGTAATTAAATACGGAGGTAGGTATGTAATTAGAAAGCAAACACATATCAAAATAAAAGAAGGTATTCTGTAATAAAAGAAAAGAGTAATTTTGGCGTATTTATGAAGTTAGAACCGGCTGCTATTTACAATTACTATTTCATCATCATCATGTCAGCCTAGAGACGTCCACTGCTGGACATAGGCCTCCCTCAAGGTTCTCCACACAGACCGATTTTGAGCCGCCTGCATCAAATTATTAGTTAGTTAAGTAGGTAATATTTACTTTACTTACAAGTATTTCAATTGTTCTTCGAAATATCCATCACTATTGCCAATACACAGCACGTTTTATTTAATTGTTTTTTAACGAGATAAGTAAGCTTCTCTGACTTTTCACTGCGTCAAAAGCGTCCAATATGCGCGGTTTAAATTGTTCGACACTCACACTCACAACGGCTTACTTTTGTACACAGTGGTGAGCATGGAGGCCAAGCTACGACCCGCCTCGACCGATCCACTGGCTTCCAAACACTTCCCTGTACAAACGCATAGCTGCACTCGCGTGATGTGAACTAATAAGCCATCCCGTTGGGCAAACGTAAACAAACAATAATTGTTTCCACGAAAATACATCCGCTCGCTATCGCCTTCAATTTAGTACTGCGGCGCGCGCGCAGAGGGACAGAGGGTGGCGAGCTTCGAGTTTGCACAAATTTATCAATGGAGTAGTGGCGCGTAAAATTACTACGACAACATAGTATTTAGTTATGCATTTACCAAACATTACGTATTTTTGTGGACAGTTCTGGAACTTAGTATTTTTATTGTTTACATACATATATATGATTAGTTAAAGATGCCTAGAGCCCCATAATTTTTTTTGTACTAATAAAAAAATAGCGGTGTGTATATAAATAAATAAATAAATAAATATATATATATACTTATATACACACCGCTATTTTTTTACACAAAAATTGTATAAAATGTTAAATATGCTGAACTGTTTAGGACTGTATCCCATCAAACAATTTTAAATTGATAACATAATGACGTCATCTTTTTAGATTCTACTAAATTCTTGTACGTAATAAAAAATAATAATGTAATTTGTTGAATCAGAGGTTCAGAGTTCAGCAATCTCTTTTATAGCTGCGCACGTATGTAATTTAGGGCGATAAATGTAAAACATAGACTTTATTACAAAATTCAGACTCGACCAATGTATGTATACATGGCCGATATGTGAGCGTATACACCACAGTTATCTAACCGATAAAAACTCGGACAAGTCTCTCAGGAGACTTTTGAACTTTGTAAATTATCTTCAAGTTTTACGCACTCGGCCTTCTTTTAATGAGATTTCTTCAAAATTATGTATAGGGCTCTCTAACAACGAATACCCTATTAGAAAGATTTTTCTTTGCCATTTTGCGGCATCACTTTGTGTTATACTTTTTATTATAAGGTAAAAACGGCGTACATGTTCCAAACTTGAAATATACGTATTTTATGTAAATGGCTGTCTCTTGTTTGTATCATCAGTTAAGATATGATTTTCTTTGAGATTATTCGGCCAATCTCTTAGTGTATTTCGAATAAAACTTGTTACATTACTACATATTTCTGTTCATTAGAAATCAGCAATAAGAGGAAACTAAGGTATAAATTAATACCAAAGCTAGAATCAATCATATTCTACAGGATTTAGATGTATTACAAACATTAATTAATGAAGGGTGGGAAATATTGAATTGCACATGCACATACAGAAACATTTAGTAAACTATCCTCTCACTCTATAGTATTAGAAACATGAAGAAATACCCGTCACACTAGGTTTAAATGATGCAACGTGAATTGATCGAAGTTCCGGCCACATATATGTATGTACAACTTTGTGGCATATACGCATCAAAGAGGTATATATTAATATTAAAAACCGACTGCAACACGGAGTACCAGTAATACGTATATACGTACCGGGACGCGTATGACGGTTGAGGCTAACTGGTAAATAGGACACGGCTCGCTTTATACGGTTTGGCAAAGCCTCCGCACACACGATATAGACATTTCTGTGTCACAAAAATTACGACACAGATCGAAATAAACTGTGGTACGAATCTCGACAGCACGGTTAGGTTGAAGCACAAAATCTGCTTGGTACCATTGAAGTATTGGTACTCATGTCTTTTCTGTCAGAATTTTATTCCAATTTGCAAATGCAGTTGTCCTCTCTTTTATGTTGAGGATATTTTAATATTGATATCTTAATATTTTCTAGTGAATAAGCTACAACTATGTAAGTATTTTTCTCAAACCAGTTAAATTATCATTTCTATTATAAAAGTATAAATAAAACAGTTACTGCGTAGTCACAAAGTATTTTCTGTCCCATTTTAGATATGTGTTTATGTAAAATTTTTATTTCAAATAACATGATAAATAAATTCACCAAACTAATTGTCTTTTTCGCAATATTAGCAGTTTCCGAAATTGGACTAAATAAGTCATCGCTTTATCGACATCAAACAACCCTCTAAAATATTGGCAGTAGTGACACCGAAAATCAACCTCATGAAAAATCTTATGACAGACGACATGATCGGAATTACGGCACGGCAGGTCCGGTTAACCTGGCAGCTTAGTTTATGCTCAAGTAAGCTAAACCATATCAGGAGGCATTACTTATAAATAAATTGAAAGCTTTTGGTTCATATACAATAATTGCAGCTTTTCACTGAGCAGTACTGTTTCCAAAGATACATAGTCAACAAAATTATTTAGCGAGTCTTAATCTCGTTAACTAACTAATGTAAGATATAAATAACTCTGTTTTTCGACGTTTCGACCAGCATACTGCTATCGTGGTGGGACTAAGCTCCAAGGCACGTAGCAAGCGATAATTTATCATTCAAAACGCACATAACTCCGAAAACACATTGGTGCGGGCCATGGATTCGAACTCAATACTCTCTGCATAGCAGTCTGTTGGTATATCCACTAGGCTATCGCTGCCGTTCTAAGAATATAACTTATTGTCACTTAAATTTTCCTCAATAATGAATAGTCAATGACCTTTATTGCAATCAATTTCCAGACACACAATACCAGTTTAACAAAATCCTTTAAACAAGTTGTTTACTTCTTGTTTTTATTAACAAAACTTCAACTTAAACATTACAGTTGCATCCAGGACAATCTTCGTGAATATAATATATTCCACCTTCGCTACAATATAAAACTTTGTAGCTACGTTGCACTTTAATCTCTATCTATGTTGACACAAACTCACGGGCGGAACTACAAGCTGCCGTTTACCGGCACCGGGACCTACGTAACTCCATTAACCTACAGCTGTATAAAACGCCAGTTGTCTAATGGGAATTAAACCTTTTGAAACTGCTTACATTGAGAGACAGACTTCGGTACATAAAAGGTAAGGAACGCTAGCAACTTCTTTGATTCTCAACGTTAACAGAATGGTTGACATTTTTAACGAAACTTGGTTATGTGTTTACTCTAGACATAATACAGCTACGTATGAAATAAAAAAGAAATACGTGCAGTGCATAGGTTTATGAAACAACTTGCCCGAAATTCGTCTCAAATGTATGATGAGCTTATTCAGATCTTTATGGATACCTTAGGTAAGTATCCATAAATCCAGGTATGCATTTATTTGCATCATTTGCTGCCGAATTACTAATTGATTAATCAGAAAAAGTTGGAGACTCGTCGTGTCAAGAGGTTAAAGAACGGGCAGAATATCGAAAGGAATGGCAATTGCTCCACCGACAAGAGCAACTCTTAAATGAAGGAAGAAGAAGCTGCCAAATTACGATTTTGATCTAAGAATACACGCAGATCACAACCCTGTCTGCATAAGTCATGTTTTCTAGTAGGATTAAAAACAATAGTCACAGGCGGTTCGAACACTAATTTCAGAAGTTATCTCTGGCCAGCTACATAAACCGCAATATAGAGCGAAAAGGGTTAAAAATAATGTGATTCGCGGATAGCTTCGCCGATAGTAGCTGGTAGTAACATTATTATCTAGGGATGGATGTAGTGTTGCAAATAAGTTTTTGGATAGAGTAATATTAGCTACTTATCAATACAAGATATTCCTTAATCTCAGTAAAGTTGGCCAACAGTTCACTGAAGTCGACACCGGCCTACTGTATAATTGGAACCTTAGGAATGTTTTCAGATGTTCATGAATTTTTATTACAGTTTCTTTGGTTTCAAGGCAAACTGCGGCTTAAAGTTTTTAATAAGCTTATTTTGATGAGGGTCAGATTTATATTTAGTTAAGTTTTAGAAAACTTAATGTTTTATAAGATCCGTTTTTATGGTAATTTTATTACCTCAAATCTCTTGTACTACACTAAATGTTCGAATAATAAAACGTTTTTATTACATTCTGAATCCGTTTTCTGCCTCTAATATTGTCTGACTCCATGCCATTATTGAGAATATGATTAAGCATTAATTGTTTAACGAATCCGCTTCCATTATTTTGAGATCTTTCGATTCATAAAGAATGGAAGGATAGTCTGTTCCCAGAAAAGCATTATTATGAAACCACGACCCTTCTGTAAAGAGTGAACGACTGGGGCGAGGAAGATAAACTGAGCTACATATTGGGCGTACATGCATATTTATTTTTAAATTTAATTTTGAGTACCAGTGTGCAAGCTCTACCTAACTTATGATCAGTATGTAAAATTGTCTTTGGTATTCATATGATTATTAAAAGGTACCAGAACCATTCCCTTTTACACGTGTCTACAAGGGCTGCAACTGAGTTAAGACTACCTAAAGGGAATCTTACCGTAGTCCGCGTTGCACTGCGTTTGCACTGGTATCTAATACCAGCAACGCAAAGGGAGAAGAAGGCAAAGACGACTTTCATGTTTTCTAGTCACAGTTTCTAGTCCTCGCTTCCATGAGAAGAAGAGAGGCGGGCAACATAACAGAATTATAAAATCTTTTTATTCTTTTCTTCGATGTCCTGTGAAGATACCTCGGTCAAGTCCGGTCAGTAATATTATACACAATAGCGTTATTCTTTAACTTTTGCAAAACTTTTCAACCCTTTAACTCAACTCAACGCAAATCTCGCCATTGGTCACTACAATGATTCAATACTTTGTTAACTGACCAACAAAAATAAAAGTCTCTGCTTTGCTTTCACTCCAATTACCATTTTACGATTATATTATTCATCTGTTATGGCAGATGGTGTTTATGGAGCTGGTGATGCTTGTAACAAAATATCAGGAAAAATGTATTTTGTTATTTACAAAAAGGCTACCAAAGGAGACCGGCCAAAGTTGGCTTGAACGTGAACCATCGTTTTAAAAAAAGTAAATTACTAAAAGTTTTTGTTTTAATATATTATAAATATTAATCGCTATCGAGTAGTATGAAATCAACACATAATAATAATGGATTTTAAAATAATATTTTTATTTGGTTATAAACGTGTAGGTACTTCAATGGTCTATTTGAATATTTGAATGGTTGGTTTGTGTTGCCTTGTAAATAATCGGTGGAAAAATATCGTTGAAAAGTGTTTAACAAAATCACATTTTAAAGCGATTTCCGAAACCTGAAAGTACGTAGATATTTTTTAAAATATTTCAGACGACAGTCATAATTAACGTAAAATAATTATATTATTTTCAATAATATCAAAATGGTAAAGTAAGTTGGGTATTTATTTTCATACTCTAGCAAAACTTGACTAACTTGTCAATCCTGTTTCCGTCATTCGCTTTGCGTTCGTTTCGTTTGATCGTATTGTGGATTTGATTTTGTGTTAGCTGTTCTTTTTCTACTTGTGCTTTCTAAAATGGACTCCGAATATTCTCCTTGTGACGACCATGGCTTGCATTCGGACCCAGTACCCGCTTCACACGATAAGTTGCGCCGGAACACGGAATCTCCTCACGACGATCATGGCTTGCCTGCGGACCCAGTACCCGCTTCGAACGATGACTTGCGCTTAAACATGGATTACCCAATCCCGCTTCATGATCATGGATCAATGCATTGCATCAATTGTGGAACCAATATTACACAGCTGAGAAGATATATTCTCAATCTCGTGGAAGTACCTACGATAAGTAATACTTCAATGGATTGCACCGCAAGTCAAAGAAATGCCAAATACATACCGTATTTGGCATTTCAACAACTTACTCACATAATTATGTTAATTAATCCAAATATTAAATTGTTATTATAAATACATGCATTACAATTATTTATTTTGGTTTATTTTATTATTCAACTGACTTGGTACTAAACTTCAAAGAATAATGTTTTCTACTTAGTTTTGGCTATTGAAAATTAATATTATAATTCCAATATTAAATTGTTCACGCCCAGGCCAAAGTCCCATACATTGTGGTCGGTCTCCTTTCTACTATCACAAAAAATACCAACTTTACTTTATTAACCATACAATTTAAATGATTTTAATAATAACGAGTTGTTATTTATTTATTATTTATTAAAACCATATGAAGAGAGTTAGTGAGAGCTCTTCAATTATCAGTTATGTCGAAACTCACTATAGACCCGAGACCCGAAAGACATTGATAAAAATATGCAACTAAGAACATTACACTCAATTCGTCGCGATCTCTGTCTAAATTCCACGGGTGAAATGAACACTTATAACGTTGGGTAATAACCTCTAGCTGTGCCAAAGGAAAATTCGTAAAAAGTTGGTAGTACATTTTTGAGTATTTTTCCCCTATTTTATTTAGTGCTCGCTGGCGATTCATACCAGCAGTGAATTTCTGTGACACATTACTTACTCGTGGTTCACAAACGATTTGTAATCTTTCTCTCGATATTTTTCCTGTAGTGACCCAGATTTTATTATTCAGAGGTTATTTAATGCGAAGGGATGAATTCATTTTTGTTAGCATAGAAAGGTTTGAAATTATGACGGCTATTTAATTATG
Source organism: Euclidia mi (assembly GCA_944739405.2). Lineage (NCBI taxonomy): Eukaryota > Metazoa > Arthropoda > Insecta > Lepidoptera > Erebidae > Euclidia > Euclidia mi. The sequence goes on along the minus strand of OX123182.2, from coordinate 49,381,549 downwards.
TAGGTACTGTATCGTATATCATTGGTATTTCTTTTTATTTGTAATAAATGATATTGCATCTGTGTTTGCAAATACTGTATTAAACTAAAATAAAGAAAGCAAGGAAAACCGTTTATTTACATAGAAAAAGGACATGAAACTATGAGAACCAGGGGCTATATTTATAAATACACGCCTGGCGGTTGCAAAAAATAGAAGGCCAGTTCAGCATATTGCCGAACACATATGCCCGGCGCTGGTTTTCATCTGGCTCCTTGGTGGACGAAAATATAGTATGTTTATTTATTGGAGGTATTCTTTGCTTGCACCATTCAATGACTTGCAGGATGTTGAGCTTAAGCCGCACATTCACCATTGTGCTGCATTTTCCCATGCCTACAAACACGTGGTGATAAGTACCTACCTTATACTTCTTCGTTCTTAATCTCTTTGTACGGATTAAAAATCTTTTCACAATAATTATTAGCATGGGAACAATTCGTTCTTGTTCTTACATACTCGCATCGGTTACAATTGAAAATCGTAGTTATGTAATTATAAATTTAATATGCCATTTGGTAATAATGTTAAACAAATTTCATACCTGAAGCCTTACACATTAAGACAATACTGGGAACGATCAAAATTATATGAGTTATTTCTGTAATATGTTAAAATTCCGGAATTTCACGGAAATATAGCAAGGTTACGGAAATATACTGATTGTTTTCCATTATGTAAAGCATTTTGTTTTGGTATGATGGCTCAAGTTTTAGATGAAATAAGACTTTTTCCAGGAAAAGTTAATCCACCCCATATGTCTAAGAACATTACGGGAAACATCGTTACCTACGTTTTTAGAAGTGCCACTGAGGCGGTTTATTACGCGTCAAAGTTATATTTTATAGCAAAAACTTGTTTTGATACTCACCTATTGTAATAGGAATTAATCCTTTTCAGCGGGTGAATTCACAATCTCAATATTAGACGTCATGAGACAGATTTTGTTGCAGCTTCTTTAATTTGTATTCGTACGCTCAAACTTGTATCACACTTCGAGAACTATGCAATAATATTCATCGTCAGTCATAGTGGTTTTCGTAGCCATATCTTGAAATAAATCTATATATTTTTTATGAATGTGCATAATTAAATCCCTATTTTATTTGAAAGAACAAGCAATATTGGCTACGTTTTGGACTGTCGTTTCTAACTTTGCATTTTTAATTATTGTCTTACTTATGAAAAAGTTTTTACAAAGTATATTCAATAACTCAAAGTATACGTTTGTAATGTAAGGATAACTCTGCGCCACAAATAGCCTTGTGGTTATCTATAATCATGTTAGAAGTTCACAAGAAATCAAAATCTAAAACTAAATGTTCAAATAAAGCTGAAGTAACAAATCGATATTTGACATATTAATCTTCTAATTACAGAAGGTCGAAAATGTCAAGTTACATTCGACACCTTAGTTGAGTTAGAGGTAGCAACCAATTGATGTGGGCATCAACGGAATGAAAGAGATGGTGCCAGCAAATGAATGTATGAAAACATAAAAAGTGTAAAGGAGAAAATCGCATTTTACTCACATTTACCAAAGATGAAAGTTAGATGATTTTCATTGGTATATGCGAAGCAGGGCAGCATACAGAATAATAAACTACTACTACATACTAATGCTATATTGCTAGTGCAGTATTAATAAAATAAGCAGATTGGTTGTAACCATCATCATAATCATTGTCCTAGCATCAAATCGCTTCAGCGGCAACAAAGACTTATGTAAACTGCATATTTTTTAAATATATCGAAGATAGTAGTCCAAGGAAATTCTACATACATTGAATAGCCGAATAGATTGACTGTCAGCGAACATACATCTCATAAATATTACTATGAGATATAAAAACAATTTGGCTCGGCCTACGATAAATATAATAAATTATGTAAAAAGAATATTACGGTTAACATCTAAAGTAATTAAAACGGATTACGAGTGAATTTCAAATAGAGGTACATTTTCAAACTGTCTTAAATTTTAGACAGTGACAAGTCAATATTTCAAAATTGTTCACGGAATTTACAGAAAACTAGTTTTAATTGGGCGTGAGTTGAACTGAATTCATATAAATTGTCGGAACTATCTAATTGTTGTTCAAGTAGTTGATTGGTATTCAGGATTCAATGGACCGTTCATTTTACAAATACGATGATGGATCAGGAGAATTAATTAACCTTTTACGTTATGTAACAAATTATTGATTTTATATTTACGAAAGATTATTCTAGAAAATTTATAAATTCTATGATTATGGCATAGGTACCTACTAATATTATAAATGTGAAAGTAAATATATAGCTGTCTTATATGGTTTCACGGTAGAACTTCTGGATGGATTCTCATAGAAAGGGGGAATTATATCCCGAGCAAGAATAAAGTTATACGAGTAGTATGCAATTTTCATCACGTTATTGCTGTTTTAATGGACACTTGATCTGTTCAAGTGTCCATTATTTCATCAAATCTGGTCAAAATTTTGAGTGGATCGCTTTATTGCGTCATCATTTCTACTACAACGAATAATCTTGAATGAATGATTCGTTCATAAGAACACCTCTTTAACTAGAAGTAATATAAACTATACTGCATTTCAGTACATACGTACGAGTATTTATCGAGACGTAGTAAGTATAAAAATCAGAATGCACTGCGATACTAGGTATGTAATAATTGATAATAAAATAATAATAATACCACATTTTACGGATACGCATAGCTTGAACAATTAAGCTGGTGCTGTGTAATAGGATAATTCATATTTTTAAATAGTATTCACTCATGACATTAAGATCCTTCGAAATAGTTATAGACGGTGTTCAAAGAGATGTTCACAGCATGAATGCATTAACTTGAAACATAATGTTGCGCCGTTGTTGAAAAAAAAAAAAATCTAAATGTGTGTACTTACTAGAGGATGCTGCAGCGGAATGAAAATAGTGTCACTCCACACAGTGTCAATGAATACAAATATTAAACAGTGTCAAGCGGCGGGGCGGCCGCTTAAAGCACAACGCCAATCGTGCAGTATATATCAAATAGTCAAGTCTGCTGTCCCTTGACGCTGTGAAAAAATCAAACTTCTAAGCCAACGCAATCAAAAGATACAGCAGTTTATGCTGCAAATTGCCGCAAATTTAAAAACTCGCAAGTGAATCAAAACCTACAGGGGACTTCCCGTAAACTTAGAATCTTGAAATTTGGTACGAAGCAATGTCTTATAGCACAGATAAAAAATCCGAAAACCGTAAATTTTTTGTTACATCATATCATAAAAATATTTTAATAATTTTAAAGATATTACCATTTTCTCATGAACGCATTAAATTGAAATTCATATCAAATACTCAGGTCTATAATACCTTTCAGCTGTAACAAAATCAAACTTCTATGTCAACGCAATAAAAAGAAACAGCAATTTAAGCCGCATATTTTCTCGCAACTACTTGCAAGGGAATCAAAATGTACAGGGTACTTAACGTGAACTCAGAATCTTGAAATTTGGTACGAAGCAATGTGTTATAGCACAGATAAAGGAATAATTCTGAAAACCGTATTTTTTTTTTTTAGTTACATCATATAAAAAAAATATTTGTATTAATTTTAAAGTTACTACTCCTTTCCTCATGAACGTGAAAAGTAATTAAATTGAAATTCATATCAATTACTCGGGTCTATAATACCTTTAAACTTTAAAAAATCAAACTTCTATATCAACGCAATCGACAGAAACAGCAATTTTACTATATTTTCAAACTCGCAACTACTGGCAAGGGAATCAAAACCTTACAGAGTACTTCCCGTAAACTCCGATTCTTGAAATTTGGTACGAACCAACATCTCATAGCACAAATAAAGGAAAAATTGCGAAAACCGTAAATTTTTGGTTACATCATATAATAAAAAAATAATTAATAATTTTAAAGGCCCTTCCCTTATGAACGCGTAAAGGAATTAAATTGAAATTCATTTCAAATACTCACGTCTATAATATCTTTAAACTGTAACAAAATCAAACTGCTAAGCCATCGCAATCAAATGATACAGCTGTTTATGACGCAAATTCTCGCAAATTTTCGAAACTCACAAGGGAATCAAAACCTACAGGGTACTTCCCGTGAACTTAAAATCTTGAAATTTGGTACAAGGCAACATTTTATAGTACAAATTAAGGAAAAATTTCCAATAATGTAAATTTTTTGTTACTTCATGTAAAAAAAACATTTTATTAAATTTGAAAGTTACTACCTCTTTCCTCATGAACGCGTAGAATCATTAAATTGAAATTCATATCAAATACTCAGACCTATAACACCGTTAAGCTGTAATAAAATCAAACTTCTATGTCAACGCAATCAACAAAAACAGCAATTTTATCATATTTTCAAACTCGCAACTAATCGCAAGGGACTCAAAACCTACAGGGTACTTCCCGTGAACTCAGAACGTTGAAATTTGGCACGAAGCAACGTCTTAGAGCAAAGATAAAGAAAAAAATTCGAAAACCGTAAATGTTTAGTGATATCATATTATAATTAAAATATTTTTAATAATTTTAAAGGCACTAACTACCCCTTTCCTCATGAATCCGTAGAGGTATAAAATTGAAATTCATATCAAATACTCAAGTCAAAACTAAAGGATACTTCCAATCGATCTAGAATCTTGAAATTTGGCATAAAGCAACGTTTTATAGAACATAGGGAAACTTTCGAAAACCTCAAAATTTTAGATACATCACATATTTTTTAAATAATTATATATACCTACAAGTTTTTACGGAACCCTCGGTGCGCGAGTCCGACTCGCACTTGACCGGATTTTTTTTCTTATTTGGATGTTTTATTATCATATTTTCCAGGGTTGACGCGAAACAAAAAACTACGCTAAAAGACAGCCATCTTTAAGAAACTGTTCAGGCGTATCTTTCTTGTAATTTAATACGTTGTAACTGAGTGTCTTCGAATATTTGACATCCTAAATTAGAGGTAGGTAGGTACTTTTTGTGTTGTTTGTGCTGACTATCATGTTGTTTAGAGAAAACTGGCTTGTCATTAGTGTGTCCAATGTAAGCCTTAGTAAAGGATCATTTTTAGGCAAGAAAAGCCCACGACAAACTCCACATGAGAACTTTGCATCGCATCAAAGACCGCAATGTGTCTCTGGAAGTGGGACAAAGTAATCCTGACTTAGTGAAGTATCGGGTTAAGTCCAAGATTTGTAGTAACTTCAGTTGTAAGATCAGTTTTGTAAGAAATGTCTTAGACCCTTGATTAGCGGTGCATGTCCCTATATATCCGGCGCTTATACGTACTTCGCCATTCCCCTGACGTCTACTGCCGTTTAATGTTGAATCCTGGCCACTTGCGATTCCTGATGGTTCTATTGGCCGCTAGCTGCCTTCCGGCATACTTTATATATTTCGCTTTCTTCTTAAGACTTCCTCTCATTAAAATGGAGTTAAATTGCAGTCTAGCTTATTTTATCTAGCGAACTATATCTATCTATATAGATCATCATATCATCCATAATTTTACATAAACGCTATGTTCAAAAATTATAAGGCTTTGTCAAGTAATTTGATTTGTATAATACGTAAAGTCTACCTAAAATACCTTACGCTTGGTAATATTAATTCAGAAATAATTCAAATGCTAATTACTTCGGTAAAATACTAGCGCTCAGTTGTTTAAAGCTTAAGGTAATGAGTATAGTCAGTGAAAAATGAAGACTTGGGATTAGGTTTACTTCAATGTTAATATCTTTTTAAGCTTTCCTTTGTAATTAGCTTAATATATATAAAATGAATGAATTATAAGGCGATATCATTCAATGATTATTTTGTACTAGACGATGCCCGCGGTTACACCCGCGTTATTTACTTATCTGCTACTGCTCTGTTCCTGAGATTAGCGCGTTCAATCAAACAAACAAACAAACAAACTCTTCAGCTTTATATATTAGTATAAGATGTATTAGTTCTTTTCATATAGGCACGTCATTTGTTGTATAGTATAAAACTTTTAGAAGGTAATCGTATACGTTTTTATGAAAAAGTTTTGTTCTGGTCCTTTTTTACGAAGACAGCATACATTTTGTCGAGGTTAAAGTTCTTTGTATGGAACACCAAATTTTATTATAGTTTGTTTATTTATTAGCACAACCACATCATATAGATATTTATACATTTAGGACAAACATTTACAAGGCATTGTATCTGATACCAACTACCCGATATAACAATTATGGTATGCATAGTACTGACTATAATTACCTAGTCATTTAGGGAAAAGCTGAAATTATAGTTTGAACATATATAATTAGGTCTGTATCTTCTCGTAAATATAGATCGCGGCATAAATGTCACATACCTGAAACTGTAAAATATTGCAAAGATATTGATATTGCAATTTATTAGAAACTATACATAATTGAAATAATTTCACAAAGACGGTGTTCAACTAAGGAGCGTCTGTATTTTAAGAAATACAATGCCATGATAATTATAGATTTCTTAAATGTAGTTTTCAGGGTTGAAATTGGGATTTTAAAGAAGTGCGGCAATTGCACTTATGGCATTAACTAATCATAAAATTTAAATAGATCATTTATTGTGCATCTATCGACCCATTCATTGTGCCTGTGTAAAATTACCTATATCATTAGAATTATGCAATTTATTACAGGATTATAACAATATAGGTAAAAGATACTTGGAAAAATTACATTGATATAAATCGAGTTCCTAAAATTATAAAGCAATATATTATTTAAGTGAAATTGCATTTCAAAAGCAGCATGGGGACAAGTTTCTAGAGGAAATTGATTAATCCACACAAATTCAAATAATCGTGCTTTAACAGACATTAAACTACATGTAGGCGTGGGCATTATGTGTAAAGTTTTATATTACAAATTTGAATTTTGCTAGTTTTGAACTTGCACTATCAAGATGAAACATATTTCGATACTAAGGAAAAAAAGATACGAAAACTAAGTCTAAAATGAAAGAAATATAGACTTTTAAACTGTATAAAGCTGTTTTTCTCTTACTTGTACTTTTATGACATTCGTTGATTTTCCCGTGTGGTTTGCAAATATAGATTGTAGAGTTTTTTATTACATCTAAGCCTTTACGTTTAGCTTCACCTTTTAATGCAGCTGTTTAATTTAAAAACATATTTACTTGATTTATAAATACATGTGTAAAGAGTACTCAATGTTGTGGTGATAGCTAGAAAACCATGGCATAATTTATTCCTTAGATCTCTGAACTGTTAAAGGCATTGAAACCTGCGTGCTGGCTCGAGTTCTCCATAATGTGGGGACTGCCAACCCACATCTTGGCCAGCGTAAAGGACTATGGCCTCACCCTTCCCATAATAAAATTAAACTGGTACTTAGTTATGTAGAGAACTTATAAAAAGGGCTGATATTAATTTTGATGCCGCTTCTATGTTCAATAGTAGTGCAAACTAGAGTTTAAAAAGGAAGGCTTCAGTATTCCAGATGCATCCAAGACCTTTTGTTCGCATCTAGTCTTACAGATTTGACACAATACTATTACTTTATCTTGTATTTTTTTAGGTAAATCCCGAGTGTCTATACCTACTCCAGTAAGATATTGCTTTCAAAAACAGTTCATGTCGTATGCCATGCGACTGTAGTGCGCAGGTCCGCAGAAAAACGCATGTCGCACGATCTTGCGTCGATTACTTTGGTATGGAAAACATAACATACTCTCTCCAGTCAGATTTGAAAGTGCGTTATTATGTCATCAGGTAGATAAAATATTGTATTTGAAACGACCGCAACCATATATATTTTCCGTATGACAATATTTTCATATTAGCAAAATCAACGAAATAACACGGAGAACCATTTTATAGTAGCGAAGGTTAGTTTTACAAACCATAGAAATAAATAGCATTTAGTACACAAATTAAAAGTACTTTTGGCAAACCGGCATTTTTGGAGTTTATTTTCCCTAAGCAAAAGTAACGCATCATTTGAAGTAGGAACAAAACAAAAACTGGCCCAAGAAATACCGTTTAATTTTATAGGTGTCTGAGGCGAAACTACAAACTTGAACACGAACAATATCATGAGGAAGTGCCCTAAAGCGGAGCGATATATATGTTTGAATAGCGGATTGAGCTCCCAGCGTCCTCTACGGTTGCTTCATAAACAATCACTCTGTCTCTCGCCTATGTGCACCACTCTTTATATATCTATACACATAAATAAAATTGGAGTGTCTGTTTGTAATATTAAAATAACCGCTTTTTACTAAATGCATATGGATGTTTACATGGTACCTACTTATACAGGAATGTAATTTTTTTTTAATTTTGTCTGTCTGTCTGTTTGTTCTCGCTCATCTCTGGAACAGCTGGACCGATTTTGACAGCACTTTCACTGGCGGATATCTGATGTACCAAGGAGTAACTTAGGCTATAAATTAACCGGGTACAGGAAAGTAGTTCGCTCAGGACGCGGGTGAAACCGCGGGAAACAGGTATTATACATATGCATATGACGTGTTCGTCTATCTTTAATTTAACCCACATAAAGCTAGTATTGCCAGTGAACTATATGAGTGAACTGACTAAAACTAGACTTTAAGACACTCCGGTCGTATAATGTTGGTTGTTTAGTTGTTTCGGAAACAATTACACAACTCATATAATCCGCTTTATATTGCAAAACTTGTGATCTCTATACTCTTATTAGTCCTCTGGGTTTGTGGCTGCTTTATGATTGACTGGCATCGGTTTTTGTTAGATTAATGAGTTTTAAAATTTGCTTAAAGCTTATCAAATAGTTTTAGAACTATAGTAATCTTAAAATTGTACGTTAAAGGTGCTTAAAACTCTTCACTACATAGTTGGCCATATACTGGCCAACTAGTCATCATCCTCTTATCGTTATTCCAGTTTCAATCTGGGGTCCGCTTACTAGTCTAACCGGATTTTGCTGAATATTAGCTTTTCCACGGAGCGACTGCCTGTCTGACCTCCGCAACCCGAAGGGATAGCGATATTCCATGGTTTAGACAAGTGTCAGTTTATTGAGAGGGTACTGACGCCCTGTAGCGATTGTCAAAGATCTTCATGACAACGGGGACCGACGGCTTAACGTGCTCTCCGAGGCATGGGACAAGCGATAATTAACAAATCAATTCAATACACACATAACTCCGAAAAGTCATTGGTGCGCGCCGTGGATTCGAAACCGATACCCTCTGCATGGCGTCTGTTGGTATCTCCACTAGGCTATCGCTGCCTTATATACTGCCAACTAGTGAAAAGTTTAAATGACTTCTAAGACGCATTATTTAAGTTTAAGAAAAAAATACCTATCTGATATTAAATCACACAATAAAGTGATGTGATTATGTTCAATACGGTCAACTTACTTGGCCAGTTCTCGTTACTCCAGACCGATGGTCTAAAATGACAGCTGGTCCAGCAACAGTTCATTTTGATTACTTGAAGATATTCACATTGATAAAACCCTCGATCCGGTATAATGAGAACCGGGCCTTACATCAGACATTTTATCAACAATCATTAGTATCCATTTGACTAGTCCGCACCTCGTTCCCTAACTATAAACACAACTATAAGCCAGTGGTCGGCCTAAACAATTCCCTCGCTTGCGTCATGAAGGGTACAACAGTAGTACACTCCTCGTATTTCATGTTTCTATGTTCCGAGTTTTGGGTTAGTCATTAATGAGTCTTTTGAGACACCCGTCTAGTACATGGGTACTATAATAAAAATACTATCCTATGTAAAACATTTCGACTAGAACTTTGCTATAAATATGTTTTTCATTTAGGCTCGGCATGAATAGGTAGGTACATTTAATAGACTTTAATTATTTAAAGCTGCTTTTATACTAATTACAATTTTGTTTTGAAATAAAACTAAGCTAAAATTTTTAGTTGTAGTAAGAATTAAAGGAGCAGACTGGGTGACCTGTGCGTGAAAACCACTCTTCGGTAATACAAAATATACACAATAGATAAGTGAAATAATTGAACAAACTAACACTCGTCCTAATCCGAAATTAGTTAATAGACTAGGTAAGCTATTTACGTGTAAAATGTTTTGTTATATAATTTAGTAACTCGGTCTTTCAGATAAGGTAAAGTGAAAGCCAAATTGTATAGACATTGTAGCACAAGTAATTCGAGCCGTGGTAAATGAATCATTAGTCCTAAACTAATACTAACCTATGTTGTACAAACAAAGAGTTTGGGGCGAACTTCTAATATCATCAGAGGAGCGTCGCTCGTGAGCTCTTGTTTCGTTTCAAGCAAATGTTCTTTCATTTTCTAATGGATCGGCACTGGGGGAATATTTGTTGGCAAACTTTCGCCAGACACTGATATTTACATAATAAAGAAAGGCGTAAGCGATCCGAGTGTCCCTGAAAACGTATTCTTGTCAAAATTTGGATTTTGTAAAAAATTTGCTAACTTTACTAACTACGTTTATTTGCCATCCAATTTCGCACGTAATTAGAATCCACAACCTAATGAGGCACATCAACACGTAATATAATAAATCTCGACATATCTTTTACACGCAAAGTTAATTAGGAAAAGGTGTACTGGGAACGTGTTGTTCCTTCTGCTTATCAAATTTGCTTTAACACTTCCCCGAACACTTTGATACGTAAATGTTTTGAATATTAAGTTGAGTTCGATGGTTTCTGCGGCGAGATAAATCTTAGATTACTTGTTCAAACAGTAGTTGAACCACAGCGTAGGTATGCTAATTAAATAAGTTTTATAAAATTGAATTTGTTGAACCAAAGGAATGAACAAAAGCTTCTTCGCGCGAATTTTGTACAAGACACTCTCGTAGAGTGGGCTGGGACTGTATGACATTTTTAGTAATGTTTAATGAATATTCAATAGGTAACCCAATAACTTATTTAATAAAGACAAACTTATTAATTTATGCAATAATTTACTTTGGTAATTTACAAGGCAACTCAATATCTTCGTCGTTCTTAAAATTTATATTAAAGTCGACAAAACTTACTGGTGTTACAATATTTGAAAGTAGTCGTAAAACTTTAACAGGTTGTTACTACAACCATCAGTGCTTCGATATTACATGGCGGATCATTTCTTTTACGATATTACACCCTAAAACTGTCGATGAATTTGAAAGAAACGTGTTGAGAACTGAACGTCCGCAAAAATAGATTGTATTTTATTGAACTTTGTTGTCATCATCTCCGTAAACCCTCGGGGACAAAGGGGGATGCTTTGACAATGTTATCGACGCAAAACAAAAATACTGGCCAACAAACAAAGATAATAAAGTTCAGAGTGTTATGCTTACGCCTTTCATAGATAAGTCTAAAGGTTGCGCTCCAGTTTTATCGTTTATTTTACTGTTTAAATAAGCCTTTTATAAAAATATTTGACAAGGACTAATATGTATAAAACTGAATTATATTGTTTTAGCAGAAATATTTTGTAAATAGTGATAACAAATATCAACAATAAAGCTATCTCTTAAATGATTGTGTGCTTAATAATATCTACGTAGCTTTATTATAAATACAATCCTATGAAAAGAAATTTGCGCGACGTAATAAAGCCGTTACTTTACTTGGCTGTAGGCAATATTAAATTATTTTTAATATGATTGCACTATTAGTTATAACCGTACGGTGGCATAGAACATACTACTGGTTTTTAGTTTACTGTTTGTTTTTCGACAAAGTAGCTATGATAATTATTTCTGAAACGAGGGCCGTGCGTGTATGAAATATTTTTAGATTTTACTATTCATTATATGCATAACAAGATTAATACTGTCTGGTCCGTCTTTAATCCGATTTGCCGGTATATACATTATTATAAAATAATTATGGTATAAAGTACATAAAAATATTGTGGTTTAGGTAAAATAATCCAAATACAGACTCAGACGGTTTTCAGTGAAAATCTGTTTAATCTTAGACGAAGGGCGGGCTTTCGGATTAGATAACCATTATACCTGCTAGATAAAACATTGAGTACCGTACTAGCTATTAATCCCGACTTCGTCAGCGTGACCATTTAGAAGAATGGTTCCAATTTTATTTATGTTTTAGATTTAGGTTCCTCAAAAATTAGTTACAGCATTGTTACATGATTAAATATATTTAAGCTAAATAGTTTAACAAATAAGGTGAACAATCTAATCTATTATAGAGGAACACCTAGTGCACTTTAGTAACGAACATGTACATTCCTAAAACAACATTACAAACATACACATCAAATTATATGTACGTATGTTTTTATGACTATTTGGAAAATAACTGATAATAAAGCAGTTCGATGATTTAAATACAATGTATTATTTCGGCGAAGATATCAACGTAATACAAGATACAAAATGTTATCTTCTATCGGTTTATATTCATATACGTAGAACATCACAAATAACTCGCAAAGGCCTATAGTAGGTACCAAAGAAATATAACCTAAGGCATAGAAGTAACACTAAATAACAACAGCGGTTGCTATGATTGATATCTTTTTTCTAATGGCACATGCAGTATGATAGAAAGAGCTGTCGATAGGTTTAGCAGCACGCTCTTATAGCAGCCTCGAGGTAGGCAAACAGTAAACAAAACATAGAGTTAGGAAACCGAGTGTTGTTCGTAACAGTGATGATTTATCGATAAATATTTTTGGTCAAATGTCTAACTTTAGTATGTGTCGATATATTTAAGCCGTAGAAGTAAACAACTAAAATATTGAAATTGTAGTTTTTGCTGTTGACGCCGGACAGTGCTTTGCAAAGACTTCCAGACAGACAGTACAAAAAAAATCACGTGTTTAATTGTTCGTTTTAGCCATAAAATCTATTGACAAAAAGTATTCATAAACTAATGAGCGATGCGTTGCGATGCGATGCTAAGAAACTGTCACTTAGATTATGTATTGTACGAATTTGCAGGCAGGCTTTGACAATTTGTTTGCGTCGCATCATATCACGTTGATTTTTTTAGAGTTGTAGGTAATCCGACTGCCACGCCGAAGCTTGCGGGTTTGATTCGCGCTCAAGTCAAACATTTGTGTGCATGAATATGGATGTTTGTCTTGGTCTGGATGGTACTATGTATGATATGTAATATATTTACAGAAAAGTATATATGCATGTTTATCGATTTTCTAGTACCCGTAGTACAAGATATGCTTAGTTTGGGACCAGATAATGTTGTGTGAATGTGAAAGAAATCTAGGCTATATTTTATGGTAGAATATTATGTAGCGGACTACAAGGCAAGACGTCTTTGATCAGTCAGGATAGCACTAATATGATAAATAATATAGAAGTAGGTAGATGAATTAAAATCGTTGTAATTATTATATTTTATTAATATGTTCAAACTAAAATTACACACTTTTTGTTTAGCTTTGGATAAACAATTCTACCGGGTGTGCAATGTCCGGGCATAAATGTAATGTAGGCACAGCTTTCGGTTTTAAACGACGTCAGGTGCTTTCTGTCTTTAAAAAACAGTCTTTCTCAAAATGACGTAAACAAATACGATGGTACTTCTGCTAAATCAAACTAGGCCGTCTAACGGCATTTATCCAAAGTTTTCTTGTGACGTCATTAATAGGCAACCTGTAATAAAAAACACCTTAATAATAAAAAATGCTACTCACATCCCTAATCCATCTACTATTTTATAGATGCAAAAATTTAAGCCGCGATAGAAAATTAGACCGCTGGACGTCTTTTTTTATTGCCAACTTAGCTACAGTTTTACATTCATGTCCGATAGTTAGTTTCCGTATTTATCCCTCATTAAAAAACATCGATATCTCCTTTCACTGTCAAATCCCATTACTAAGGCTATTAAATCCAAAAATGTATAAAATAACAATTTGTGAGTTAAATTCATAACACATACGTATGCAAGCTGTTCCTTTGATATGCAATACAATGATATTGTGTAAACTTAACACTCATTATAGCATTAATACGAGAAAAGTAAATACATTTATTGGAAAATTCCGACTCACTGCTAGAAGATAAAGTTTCTCCTGTTATTTCCGTTCCGAGAATAGCGGAATCCACATCCCGATATTACATACACGATGTGTATTAATTATTGAGCACACTATTTAATTGTTATAAGCTTACTTACTATTTAAATGCAAAAAAGTTATTAAAAATGTAAACACAAACGTCCAACAAATTTTACACTGATGACAGATCACAGCACGGCTATTTAGAGAATGTAGTCAAAGATATGAGTATGTAAAGAGTCTATGCCTCTTTAAATGAGACGCGTAATTTGACGTTATGATTAACCAACTAAGACCAACTGACATTACATGTTGCACGGTATAAGGAAATGTATAGGGCATGTTCTCTCTAGTCTAAACGTCCAATCTCTCTGGTAGGTACACTCGTATTTCAATAACCGAACACAAGACAGATAAGCGGGTAAGCAAATCTTTTAAATCCACGTGTTACTCAGAATTTCTTAACAAAAAATTAGGTAACACTATGACCAATGTGGACATCAAACCATCGATATGTAATTACCAACTACATGAACGTATAAAGGTGTTCAATCATGTAACCGGACGGCTTTAAAAGGTATTTGCCTGAGAATTCTGTTATATATTATTTAATTCTATTTTAGAATTCTATTCTACATTTCCGTCGTGTAAAACTTATTTAATCATTATCATCGTCCTAGCATTGTTGCATCAAAGACTGTCGCATTGGAGCCCAGGGTACCTATGCTTCGCAGTCTAACCAGATTAGACAGAATATTAGCTTTTCATTAGGTGATTACAGTCTGAACTCCAGAATTCAAAGCCATTTTAAAGGGTGCCGACATAATGGCAGTCAAAGAATTTCACCACAGCCGGGACATACCAACGCAACGGCTTGAAGAGCAAACCATGGCACGTTAAACATCTTTTATATTGCAAAAAATAATATTTGTAGATCGTTATTGTGTATGCATTGTTTGTATATCCTGCTCATAAATTATTCTAAAATTTATAGCTTTCCAACTGTGGATCTCAATCTACCTACATACACATTAGACGAAAAGGTCTATTTCTAGTGATTGCATGTGGCTATTCAATTTATGTCGTCTATCACTTTGACATCCTATGACGTTGCCTTTATTCACATCTGAATCTTAAAAAAGAACTTTAGCCTGCATAATAAGACCTGAACTCAAGCGATCGAAGATGGTTTTTTGCATTGAAAAACCTACACGAGGTTTAAAAAATGCGCTGACGTCTAAGTTTGTGGCGCAGTGTGCGGCCACGTTATTGCCACAGTCGTATTTACTCCTTCCTACTATAACTTTGTGTTTGGGATTTGAGTTATTCCGTGCTAATACAATTTACACAAACTGCATTTTATGAGCTAAATCCACCCAGTAGAACGATTGTAAGAGCCAAATCTTGTATGTACATTTTAAGTAGCTCTTGAGCAACGTACATGTATACAAGTCGTCTAAAACTTTTATATTATCTTCCGTCCTGAGCTTATTTGTAGGTTTGTGAGATGCCGTTTCAAGTTTCTACAACAAACATAATCATGGACATAACAATGTCAGGTTTCTTTCAAGATGAGGAGAACTAGAAATTTTAAACGCTTGAAAGAATTATAGGGTAAAGCGATACAACCACTTTATATTATTGGCCAGTGAATATTTTTTTCGTTTCAGTATTAGCCTTTTCTTGGAATCACAATTAGACTACAGGCCCATGTCCAAAATGGATGGGTCATATGAACCACCAGGTGACGTGTATAGGACGATATAAGAGCATAAAATAATAAGATTCAGCACTGCTGGTGCTGGAGCTGGGAGCTGGGAGCTGGTGAGAATTCAAAAGTGCAGGTAGAGTGAGTACGCATTTCGGTCATATATTTTTGTACAGCAGTTTTACCATCGATAGATCCATGAAAAATAATAAGAAAGCGCGGAGTGCCGTACAAAAATGGTGCGCCACAAAGTCGGTAATTTTTTGGAAATTGTCAGAAAATCAAAAAATATTATACTTCACCTGGTGGTTCATATGACCCATCCATTTTGGACATGGGCCTGTAGTCTAACTTACTTAATTGACAAATACTCAAAGCAAAGAATAAAAAAATTGTTAACATTTTAATTTTTTGCTTATATAGATTAAATGAAGTTTGCTGTGATTACGAAACTGCATAATTTTCTCAAGCCCTTGAGTGTCTAAACAGAATACACAGGCATTATCTCTGACGAAAGGGTGGTACCAAGTCGCTATTGTGCTATGGAGAAATCACACTAAGCATAAACAATAAACCTATAGACATTTTTGTACGTATATTGTGTGTATATATTATGATAATTAAATTTTATTGCATTTCTAATTGAAAAATGTGAGTTAAATATATCTTAATGTTATACGTGAGGACATGTAATTGGTTATCCGCTTCTTATAAAATATTTTTTGTCAAATTGGAATAAGCTGTTGGACCACCATATATGTACCTATAAATAAATAAAATTTCACAAAACGTGCAACCAAGACAGGCATTTATTGTCCCTATTACCTACCTCTTGATATACTAGTGTCGCCATTTCTTCTATAGAGTCCTATCAAGAGAGATTCAGTTACAACCAAGCATAATGTTTCATCACATTTATTAAAAAAATCTAACTACTTACCATAAATAAATAAGATTTTAAGGAGACCGTATATTTTAAGGAAGCATCTTCTTACGACAGCAGCTAATCTAAACTAATCTAATTCTCGAAGCCGTGCAATTCAGAGGACTTAGCTGAAAATTTTAACGCTACATTTTTAAAAGCAGGATTTATTTTAACTCGCTTTAACCAGGACAGCTGGGTCTTATAAAGCCATTATCAGAATAATGTTTTGACTGTAGTTACAATGTTTACTTTTCAATATTTTAAACTCTGCTTATAAAGTTTAAATTGGAATAGGTTAATATGGAGTGTTGCAAGAGTTTTAAGAAGAACAAAAGAATGGCTGTTCGGATCGATAGCGTGGTCTGCGTGGTCGTGCGTGCACTCACAGTCTAGTTAGTGCCTGGTGAAAGGGTAAGTTTGACTCCCGAGATATGATCGACCTAACCACTATGATGTCCTTAACTTTACGTAGTGGCAGGTTTACGCGAATCTACCACAGCGCGGTACGGTATGCGCGATCTTGCCGGAATTTGGTCTCGTCAACAATTTTATCCCGCCTTGAAGGCGCGTGGACATTATGACGTTTCATAGGTGCAATATCGGGTTCAAATCCATGGCGCACACTACTGAGTTTTCAAAGTGTTTATTATAGCTTGCCCCAGGCTCCGGAGAGCACCTTAAGCTGTTGTTATCGGCTGTTATGAATATATTTGACAGACGTTATAGTGAGAAGGTACCCGTGAATATACCGACATGTAATATTGCCGTCTCTTTGGGTTGTGGAGGTCAGACGTCGGGTACTCTGTGGAAAAGCTCAGAGTTTTTTTGTAGCATTCCCCATAAATTGGGTAAGTACCACAATAGCTGTAGGTAGATTATAAAGAAAACAAATTCAGTTACTTGCAGATAAACGTATCCAACTACTCTTTCACAAATATACCGCACTTCTACCTATCTCATAAAGCTATATTACATAACGAGTTCCTTTTACATTCAAACTCTTAGGTATAAAGTAAGTAGTAGATATGAGATACAAACCAAATAACAAACCAACTACAAAGTTTCGTAACACACTTAAAACCGTATCCTTTGTCAATATACACATTCCCGTGCACTTGGCTTTGAAATAGAACTGTTTCAGAATGACATTCAAGTCGGCACTCAAGTTGTAAACGCCCGAGGCGCGTGGAAACTTCGCGATATGATAACGCTTTTATATCCACGACGTGTTACGTTTAATATAACAACTTTGTTTTGGGTTTACTTTATTAAATACTTGAACTATATTATTCGTTTTTGTATATTCCCTTGTGTCTTTTGGAATTAAATTCTGCACAGTTATCAGTTTCATACACTGGCTAAGATTGTTATCACGATCATTTTTTATCCAAAATGTTGTAGTATTTATTTTATAACAGCATATATTTTAATATAAAATTTTTCGTCACGTTTTTGACGAGTCCCAATTCATTTGGGAATAATTTACCATCTATGTTTGTAGTAGTGTAGTTATGCGAAAATTCTTTTGTGCAAATAATAGTGGATTCTGAATTTGCGTATAACTGAAAACTGAAAGGTGCGCTACCAGTGGTGCCGAAATTCAAACTCAGAACACCAAGAATTTTTTAACCCGTACCGATATTGAAAATTTGAAACATGTACAAACAATTTTAGCTATGAGTGCTCCGAAAATTATGTAATGTTTTTGCTCAGGGCTTTCATACAAGAGAAGAAGAAGAAGAGGTAGGCACAGGTGTAGAAATACACCTCTGCCTACCTCTTCTTGGTTATAGGCGTGAGACTATGTATGTATGTATGTTATGTATTTTTTCGCCTAGTAAACTAGAGAATCATCCGTTTCAACTAAACTTACTTTTTATGGGTCATTGTCGATATTACGTCAAAAACGTGTTTTCTAAGCAATTAATTAAAACTGTCAAAGCGCACTTAAAAGATATTCCATTATCACATTTATCAGAAATTGTCCAAGTTTGATAGTGAATTACAATACCTACTTACACCGTCTAGAAAAAGCGACCATTACTGTAAAGTGCCACGACAAGCAATTCTGTCAGTCAATTATTTTATACTGTTTTAATGGAATTTATAATGTGACCTTTACATTTTTAGAGTCCCGTAGCAAATTACAAGCAACCCTATAGTTTCTCTATGTCCATTCGTCTATTTGCGGTTAATTCTAAGACATTACAAGGCAAGGTAAAATAATAAAGAGCTGACATTTGATCACACTTTTCAATAACAAAGTTCTGAAATAACATTTTAGAAGTGGTCTTATGGTTAGCCCGCGTAAACGTATTTTTGAAGTCAGCACCCTCATATACCTAGTAGTCTAGACCAGTTGGTAGCGCCATCTACCTTCCTATCTATAACTAATCGCACCAAGATCAATCGTTCCACGTACAAGTGTGAGCGATACCATATTTCCGTCTCCCTCTTTCCCACTCCCTGGAAGAGGCACTGCCTTTCGCCTGATTCGTCGCCGCGATCGTCGACGCGAGTGACAGTCCAGAACATTCCGCTCGCTGAGAACGTGCCCGCTATATCGTATCGCGCCGCATCGCTGTATGTGATTATTACCGCATATATAAACCGCTCGCAAGTGGGAGTGACGGTGAAGTGAAGTGAAAACAAGCAGCTGCATCACGAAACCACCAGGAGACTGCCCTTCGGAAACGAAGAAGGTTGTATAAGGTAAGTGCCCTCCATCCTTGAAATATCCTATACCCACTCACAATCACCACTTCCCGTATCCATCTCCTAGGCGGCTAAGAACCCGCTATCCTTTGTATACAGTCCATTTCCCTCCCAAGTCGCCTAGAACCTACCTACGGTTTCGGTGTATCGCCGAACCATTTTTTTGATCCATACGAGTCGGATTCATTTACGTTTTTATACGTTATATCGCTATACCTAGGCAGTTATAGCACCTAGCTATACTCCTAATATATTCACATAACCGTCACATGGTTATTTCCGCCCGCATCAGTAGGTAAACTTTTATGTAGCTACCTACTTATTAAATTATTAATTCTGGAACTATCATAGTTGTCTTATAAATCTCATATTTCAAGCAACTTTTAGTTCCTCAGCTCTAAAGTGTTGCCTACTTAGCCTACTTAGGTAAAATATTAGATACATTAGATATTCTTATTTTGTTTCGGTCTCATTAGCTTATACTTACGTAAGCATGTCACAACAAAAGAAGTCACGCGTGTCGGAAGACAAAGAGATGACAATCTTAGAAGCAAAACGCAATATTTTATTTGAGCGCATTCAAAACATCTATGAATGCTCAAAAACCGCATCTATGTCTGACAGTAATAGCGAAGCATTTCTCAGTTATTGTATAACAGTAGATAGTATTCGAACAGATTTTCATAAGTTGTTAGACGATTATAACGCAAGATTACTTTCTATCAATCCTGATGAAAAACCAAACTATCAGGCGTATACCTCATTCGAAGATCTTTATTGTATTATTAAGCGTATACAATCGCAATTGGAGGGTAAATGTTCAGCAGAGCCCGTTGCCCGCAAACCAAGATTACCGCCAATCGAGATTATGTCGTTTGACGGAGATATACGAAATTGGCCGTTATTCTATGCGAGTTTTAAGTCTACAGTGCACGATAATGGTTCTCTGACAGATGCTGACAGGTTGTACTATTTAATAGGTAAACTGTCACCGAAGGCCCAGTCCGTATTTGCAGGTGTCACACCCAGTGCTGAGAATTATCAGGTCATATTTCAGTCACTACTTGACAGATATCAGGACACGCGCGTCCTAGCGTCTACCTACTTTGACCAAGCTTTAAATCTCAAACTGTCCGGCAACGCGTCTGTCTCAAATTTCCAGCTGTTTATTGATAACTTCGTAACCGCGGTTAATTCTCTTAGGAATTTAAAATTAGAAGATCTTTCCGACTTTATGTTGCTTCAACTCACTTTAAAAAAGTTTGACACTGATACAATTCGCGCATTCGAGATGACGGAACGCAATAATAAAATACCTACACTAGATAGGTTATTTCGTTCATCAAAGATCAGTGTCGAATATTTCATAATACGCAGTCTGGTTCACCTGGCCCGTCTAACACTAACAGCAACAAACAAAGGTTGAATAAATCGCGAAATAGTAATTATAACTCAGTCCCTAATCCACAATCTTACGTAACATGTTCGGAATCTAATAGTAATAATTCACAGAAGTGTCTATGCAGTAATAAAGTGCACGACCACTTATACAAGTGTCCCGCCTTCGATAATTTGCATGCAACCGCTCGTTTTAAATGCGTAAAAGATAACAAAGCTTGCATTAACTGCTTAAGCATAAAACATAAAACAAGTAATTGTTCTAGTATGACAAAGTGTCGATCATGTTATCAAAAACATCATACACTGTTACATTTCGATAAAGATAACCCGTTGTCAAGCCAAGCCGCTAACCTTGACACACTTACGCCGCAGGTGCAGACCACGGTGCCTTCGCCCTGCACGCCTCAGGGCGAAGTATCGTTGTGTACGACGACCATTGCGCGGGCGACGCGCACGCGAGGACGGCACTCGCGCATCTATAATGATCCGCGCAGGGCCAAAACGCAGTGTACGGCGTCTAAGACTGTTCTGTTAGCGACAGCGCAAGTTATCGTATATGATGTTAATGGGTCGCCGCACATGGTACGTTGTCTGCTAGATAGCGCATCTCAGACCAATTTAATAACGTTAGAATTGTTCAAACGCCTCGGATTATGGAATAACTTTAAAAATACGAACTCAATAATCCGAGGGATAGGCGGATCAGAAAAACATTGCAAGGGTTCCGTAGATATTAAAATACATTCGCGTTTTGATAGGGACATTAATTTTAACATTTCTTCGCTTATCGTGGAACGTATAACGGACACGTTGCCGAACGCTAATGTAGACGTAGCATCACTCACTCATCTCGAGTCATTGCCGCTAGCCGACGCGGGGTTTGCGAATCCGGCAGGCATTGATCTTTTGATCGGAGCTTCAATATTTCCGCACTTGCTACTAACTAAAATAGTACGTAGTGAGCGATATGATTTACCGCTCGCTATTGAGACGGTACTTGGGTATGTGATTATGGGTACCGTACCTACGTTACATACGAGGGTCAAACTGAAAGTTCTTAGAACTGGCCACTTATAAACAATATAATAAAAAAAATATTCTAAAATTTGAAAATAGAACTCTTTGCCAATATTACTGAGTATATATTTCATTCATTTGTCATTTGTTTTACGATTTGGCGGCAAATTGAAAATTGTCTGTGTCACGTCAACATGAATTTAACACGAGAAAATTTTCGTGCAATGATTTTTTATGACTTTCGATGTCATTTAAGTCAACAAGAAAGTTATGATAGACTACGATTGGCCTTTCACGATGAAGCCCCATCTCGTGCGACTGTTTACAACTGATTTAATGAGTTTAAACGTGGTCGCACTAATCTCACTGATGATGTACGTGAGGGACGGCCTTCTACGGCGACGACTGAAAATAACATCTGTGTTGTGCGGCGTATGATAGAGACTGACAAAAGAGTGACCTATCAGCAGATTCGGACAAGCTTAGGCATCGGTATGAGTCAAGTGCACAAAATCCTCCACGAACATTTAGCGGTCAGGAAGCTTTGCGCCCGGTGGATACCTCATAATTTGACTAAGGCTCAAAAACTCCATCGTGTGGATTGGTGCCGTAAAATGATTGAAAGATTTAACGGAGGTGACTCAAATGCTGTGTTCGACATACTAACAGGTGACGAAAGCTGGATTTACTGTTATGATCCTGAAACCAAAAGACAATCTGCTCAGTGGGTGTTTCCTTTCGAGGAGTTGCCAACTAAAGTGAAGAGAGATCGAAGTGCGGGAAAAAAAATGGTGGCCTCGTTCTTTGGAAGGATAGGTCATTTCGCAACAATTGTGTTAGAGGATCAAAAAACAGTTTCTGCAGAATGGTACACTACCAATTGTTTGCCACTTGTCTTGGAAAAAGTTCGAGAGAAACGACCTCGCAGTAGGATCCTCCTTCACCACGACAACGCCTCGTCGCACACCGCCAAGCGAACGATCGACTATTTGGCGACATCAAACGTTGAATTACTGGGTCACCCGCCGTATAGCCCCGACCTCGCGCCTTGTGATTTTTATTTATTTCCAAAAATTAAAGAAAAACTTAAAGGAAAGCGGTTTATGAATGCTGAAGAAGCGGTGGCTGCGTATCGCGATGCCATTGAAGAGACCCCTAAGGACGAGTGGGCAAAGTGCTTTTCCCAGTGGTTCCATCGCATGCAGCGGTGTATTGACGTCAATGGACAATATTTTGAAAAGATATAATAAAACTAATAACTGGCTAATGTAATCAGTTTTTGATTTTCTAAGAACTTTCAGTTTGACCCTCGTACTTCTCATTGTATTACGTCTTGTTGTTGTTCTGCTCTTCAAGAGATCAAGGTGGGTGCTAAAACTGTGTGTAAGATAAAGCACTAATTAGCTATGCTATACTATGCTATGCTATGCTATGCTATGCTATGCTATGCTACGCCATGCTATGCTACGCTATGCTACACTATGCTACGCTATGCTACGCTACGCTACACTATACTATACTACACATCCGCTTTGTATATAGATGACATTGCCTGTAATGTCATACCCGCTCCGCTAGCAATTTCGCTTTGTGAAGAGCTTATTCAGCTTTTCAAGCGAGGCCAGTTTGATCTTGTCAAATGGACAAGCAACTCTAAGGAGGTTCTCGCACGCATACCAGATTCTCATAAAGCTTCTCCAGACATTGAGTTTCAGAAGTCTGTACCGCATAAGGTTCTCGGTTTACGCTGGGACAAATCCTGTGATAGTTTTCGGTTTGACGTCTCACCACCAGATGATAAGTGCACCAAACGCACTATGCTGTCCACAGTGGCTCGACTATGGGACATAATGGGTTTTGTGGCTCCCACAATTTTGTACGCCAAGCTCTTGATCAAAGAGCTTTGGCTATCAAAGTGTGAGTGGGATGAAACACCCCCTGAACATATTGTCGCCGCTTGGGGCCAGTTTTGTATTGAGCTTACCGCGCTCAATCATATTACTATTCCGCGTCATCTTGGGTTGGTAGATGGATGTATCGTCAACTTAATAGGTTTCGCTGACGCCAGCGAGCGCGCTTACGGCGGAGTCGTATATCTGCAAGTCCCCATTGGTTCTAACTACTCGGTGCAGTTAGTTTGTGCCAAGTCAAAGGTCTCGCCTGTTAAAACCATTTCGGTTGCGAAACTGGAGTTGTGCGCGGCCCTTCTGCTGTCTCAGTTGCTCCGCAAGGTTCAAGACACAGTTTTGCCCCACTACTCTATTAATAAATATACGCATTTTCCGACTCCAAAGTAGTGCTCGCTTGGATTCATTCTTCTCCTCATCGCTGGCAGACTTTTGTCGCCAACCGCGTTAGTAAATTGATTGAACTTGTTCCCGCTACTTGTTTCAATCACGTGGCGGGTTATCGTACTCGTCTTCAGGAAGAACTCTCCATAGATCATATTGACTGGAAGTTTATTCCACCAGCATCACCACATTTCGGTGGATGTTGGGCAAGCATGGTCAAAGTAATTTAAACGCATCTCTTCAAAGTTATAGGTCAACAGATCCTCTCTTACGAAGAGCCTTTAACCGTCCTTGCACAAGTCGAGGCACTGATCAACTCACGTCCGCTTCCAACTCAGTGAGATCTAGCCTGAAGTTGGACCTACCTCTTAGTTTAAGTATTTAGTTAGTAGTTTTCGCTATTATTGCGTTTGTAGTTTTCGCTAAAGTTAACTTAGATTAATTTTATTGTCATATCGCTGTCTAAGCCTATTGATGGGTTATGCGGTAGTACACCCAACATAGCTAAGTTCAATTCTATTTTTTTTTAAAGGCAACCCTTTAGGGCCGGGGTATATGGTAGCGCCATCTACCTTCCTATCTATAACTAATCGCACCAAGATCAATCGTTCCACGTACAAGTGTGAGTGATACCATATTTCTGTCTCCCTCTTTCCCACTCCCTGGAAGAGGCACTGCCTTTCGCCTGATTCGTCGCCGCGATCGTCGACGCGAGTGACAGTCCAGAACATTCCGCTCGCTGAGAACGAGCCCGCTATATCGTATCGCGCCGCATCGCTGTATGTGATTATTACCGCATATATAAACTGCTCGCAAGTGGGAGTGACGGTGAAGTGAAGTGAAAACAAGCAGCTGCATCACGAAACCACCAGGAGACTGCCCTTCGGAAACGAAGAAGGTTGTATAAGGTAAGTGCCCTCCATCCTTGAAATATCCTATACCCACTCACAATCGCCACTTCCCGTATCCATCTCCTAGGCGGCTAAGAACCCGCTATCCTTTGTATACAGTCCATTTCCCTCCCAAGTCGCCTAGAACCTACCTACGGTTTCGGTGTATCGCCGAACCACCAGTGATTCTCGAAGTTGTCTGAGCTCCGACCCATCAAACAAAAAATCCAATCTTGAGATCACTTCTCAGCTGTTCTTAGACAAAAAGGGGGCATAAACCCACCAGTGGGTCGCGACCCATAGTTTGGGCAATGCTGGTCTAGAACATAGAATAATATTTCCAGTCACAGAGGTCAGACAGTAATCTCAAAGTAAAGCTAATAATTTGTTTAACTAGAGAATGAATTGGTGCATATTTACCACTATTTTTAGTTTAGTGGGTAAGGTCTCAGCTTACTTCTATTCCTTTTTACTTTACCTAATATTATTTATCTTTATTTTATCAATAGACGGCAGCATGCAAGTGCGATGGCACTATGATACCCTTAAATTACTACCAGACCAGTCTGTCATTAAAAAAGGATCGACAAATGGTAAACAATTACTGTATCGTGACTAGAACTGAATGAATATTTATATTTGCAGGTATAATTACTTTTTTATTGCATAAATCTTAATAATTTGATGGCAACAAGATTAATTGCGACATTTGCTGAATGATTTTTATGAACGCTATGGTTTTGAATACATCTTGTTTTGGTCGTTAAATGATGCAATGATTACAATCAATTTGCAGTTATGAAGGCCGCGAATAATTGATAGCAGTTATTTTTTATCTTGTTATTGATATTGAATGAATTAATGGCAAAGACGTATATTTCAATATTAAGCCGTAAACATAATAGTTATAGTGATGCTAATAATGGTTTGTAAGTAGAATACTTAATGTTGTAATTACTATCCAAAATTATTTTTATTATGGACATGTTTGGTTACAATTCGGGCTATCCCAGTGCGCAGTCAGTCTTTTAAACCTTTTTTTACTTGTAATGTTTCTAACAAACCCTCTTTCTTTATCTGCTTTTACCTAGAAGTCCGAGATTTACACCAAAAGTCATAAAAATATTGATATTTAAGTATGAATAGCACTTTTTGAATAATAAGCATCATCTATTTATTGCTCAATATCGCTTATTTATATAAATCAAGGCATTATCATATTTGTTCATTGAGACAGTGTTAGTGCCTTAATCTTATTTAATCCGTATTCAATCTGGTATGCAACAACATTATTGATAGCTTTAATCGTTTAAGCCAGATGGTAATGACAAATCGCTGATAAAAGTAATAATTTGCTTATTATTCCTATTGTTAGTTATGCAAAATGATAATAAGTTCTGTAATATGTTTGATGTCAGATAATATTATTCTCAACGGAAGGGCTTATCACCATGAAGGCCGTTGCAAGAAAGAGAGCGGATATTGTTTTATGCTTATCAAGCTTATTAATTAATTCCTTATTTATAAATCCCAAAATAAAATGTTCAAAGTAGGGACAGATATGAGCAATGCCAATAGTACAGTCCAATATAAACATACTCTCACCTACATGCATTCCTGAAGTGCTTTATAAAATTACTATCCCTATATGTAACTACATTTTTTTACCCAAGTCTACAAGAGGTAAACGTGTAACCATCTCCAAGATACACTGCTTAACATAAACTGCTCATACCCTGATCAACAACACAAGAAATTAACCACCCTACGTAACCGCTAGACGACCAGTTAGGCAGTCAAACTTATCTATAAAATGGTGAAAAGCAATAATAGTTTATTATCGAATTATTATTTAAATATAGAATACCACTGCTTAAAACAAATGTGTTTGTTTTTATCTAAACATGAAAATTATAATTAAGCATTCAATAAACACACTTTTGTTATTTACAAATAAATAAAAGTTTTATTACCTTAGAAAAGGGGCTAGTTACGGATAGTTTAACTATAACCTGGCTTCATTTAAAGTAAATATCCACTTTATCCAAACAAGCGTGGTTTTTAATTTCTTAGTGATATATTATAGCCTGTGAATAACTTATCTGAATATTGAAAAATCAGCCCTTATATTATGCAGAAAGTCCTCACATAGGCTTTCTAAAGATTATCTTTCAATCTCTTGGGATTGAACTGGTCTATGTCCGGCCAACAAAAGGCTACATGCAATACACTTTATAATTTCGAGATAAAATAGAATGTTCATTCAACAATACCTTTGTTTTAAAATTGGATATTAGATAGGTACATACATACATACATAACGTCACGCCTTTTATCCCCGAAGGGGTAGGCAGAGGTGTATTTCTACACCCACTTTTCGCCAGATATACTTTAGTCCCACGTAATAAGTGGCGAGCCTATTGCCGTACCGGGCACATTTCCAGAGTCCGTGCGGCTACTGAGAATTTCGTGACAGAAAAACCCAATAACACTGCCCGACCCAGGAATCGAACCCGGGACCTCCCGATCCCACGCGCACTTTTATGCCGCGAGACCAACGAGGCAGTCGTATAGGGTTTGATGTCGAGTTTTCCGTCTCTACGCAAAGATGGTATTTGCATCGTGTTATCCCTTAGTCGCCTCTTACGACACCCACGGGAAGATAGGGGGTGGTGACACTTGTATTCTATGCCGTCAACCACACGGCATATTACATAGGTACTCATCTTAAAATCCATTATTAGCATTTTTTGTTTATAGAAACGTGATTATAAAAGCGTTTATGGCAGCGTGTTTACAAGATACGGAAGATGCGAAGAAGATATTGAAAGGAGAGTGACTGCGGGCAATCGTGTAAATGGAGCACTGTATGCCTTTATGAACGGCCAGACTGTGCCAAAAAGAGGCGCGATTGGCGGTTCATAATGGAATGCTTGTCCCCACGTTGATGTATGGAAGTGAGAGCATAAGGTACTAATTATATATTCTGTGGTGAGAGTTGGGTATAGCAGAAAAGGCATGAAAGTAGAATTAACGCAGTTGAGATACGATCACTGCGTAGTATGTGTGGGGTGAGACTGATCGATAGAATTCCGAATGTAACTATACGAGAGAACAGTGGTCTGAAAGAAGATGTCGTGACTAGGATTGAGAAAGGAATGCTGAAGTGGAGCGTGTAGCGAATGATTGAAGAAAGAATGACGAATCAGATTTATAAGGCAAATGTGTGTGGGCAAGTCGGTCGCGGCATACCTCGTCGGACATTCCTCGATCAAATGGGGACGTCCTAAAAACGGCAAGGTCTGAAGTACCCGAAACCGGCGATCATGTATGAAAAGAGTAATGAGTCTAGAGGAAGCGCGTGAGGTTTGTAAGGATAGAAGCAGGTGGCGTTCTGTTGTCTCTGCCGACCCCGACGGGAAAAAGGCGTGATTATATGTATGTATGTAGAAACGTGAAGAAAACATAGACGCAATGTATTAAAGTCAGCCAATTTTGAGGAACGTGTACCTATACATATAAGTTAAGTTTTATTTAGCAATGTCTTTGGTTCAGTCCGCAATGAGATCGTAGTACCCGAGAGTCACGTATCAGGTGACAGACGCCGGAATGTTCTTAGGCTAGGAAAACCGACACCACACCAGTAGGATGTGGTACCACAATAAAATTCTTTTTCGCTTTGTAGCGAATTTTATTTCAACCAATATTACTTACGGCATGCGAATATACGAATGGCTTTTGTTATAAGAGAAAATATGTCAAAGAAGCTTTTTTTTTATTTTCTTCTTCATAAAATATAACGTTAGCGGCGGGGACGTAGTATATTGCGAAATCGAAGCACGTAATTATGAGGTATGTTACCTTCAAAACTTAGATACACTGCTACACGTGAAATAGCTATTTTTTGTTTTTGATACAAACAGCCAGGCATCTCTAGCATTCCAATCAGGTTAACTCAATATAGGGCGTTAATAAAGAAAGAAAAAATATTTGTACAATTTCATAGAAGCTTATAACGAATTTGAGCACTGACATTGTTCTTGAATAACGTACAGAGAATACTAATACCAGTGTAGTCGTATAAAAAGGAGTTAGCACATGTACGTTTGGATAGAAAGCAATGAAGAACGTATCAGTTGCGAGGATTAGGGTGTTAAGGTCTCTATTATTGCCTGTTGTAAGTAACAACAGCGGCTTAAATCTGATGTTACATTGCGTCATAATGCCATCACTTTTATAATTTTTGTAATCTGCTCATATAGGAGGGGAGCCCATGAAGGGATTTCGGGATTTGCTCGAGCGCGTCAGACTTTGATAGCATCCATGCCCTACGTATTTTTAATAAAGTAGGAATGTTCATTTGATTGTTTGCATGGTGGACGTAAGATTTCAAAATGTAAAAACAAGAAAATTAATCCAGCGTGTCAGATTTTCTAAGAGGATGTTAAGTGAACCTAAAAAAGGCTCTAATTGAATAATCTGACCATTTAGGTGTCACGCAAACTCGTGGCCATTATTAGAAAGTTGCAATTGTGAATGAGTGAATTCGCCGTTTTCAAATACTCAAGCGCGTCAGATTAAGATATATATGCTTTATCCTTACGTCCTAGAAAGAAAAGAAAAGATAAACACATTTATTCTATTTATGAAGGCACATACAACATATAGAAGGATTAATCACTATATTAACTTATGCACTAATTTAACCTAACATAATCAAAATCGGATCCCAACTTAGCATAATGCCATCTTACAACACAAGATGGACCGTTTTTATATATAAAGAAATGAAATGAATAATAATATATAATGGACACCAGTCAATATTTTTTTTATTTATAGTCTCACGCCTGTATCCCCGAAGGGGTAGGCAGAGGTGTAATATTACACCCACATTTCGCCATGAATTTTGAAGGTCCCACGTAATAGGGAGCGAGCCTATTGTCGTACTGGCCACATTACCAGACTCCGTGCTGCTACTGAGAATTGCCTAACGGAAAATCTGAATAACACTTTGCCCGACCCGGGAATCAAACCCGAAACCTCTCAATCCCACGCGCACATTTATGCCGCGAGACCACCGAGGCAGTCATTAAAATATACATAACTAATATCACTCAGATTCCAGATAAACTTACAAAAATGAGCATTCGACTATGGTCACCTGTCTATGATAAACGCGTACGCGCACGACTATTTATTATCTGTGCACGCGCTGATCTCGCGGAGCTTAAATGTTCAGAATAGATGCCATGTCAGATCACCATGGTGGAAAATTGGAAACTAGAAGGAAATTTGGGAAAATAAATTGGAGACAATTCTTTACGCGGAAGGCTTGTATTGCGAACCGTACCAGTATAAATCGGCTCGTCTGTGCTACGTTTTGGGTGTTTATTGTGGCATAAAACATGATAATTTTAATGACGTGCTAGACGTGCTTTCTCATAATCTGTCGATTACCTGGAAACTTTGATTGTCTATAGGCGCTCCCCGCACCGATGAACAATTATAGATTATTTACATTTTATCTTAATCATCTAAGCCAATAGGTCTCCATGACGCTCGAGTAAATGCCAATTTAGCATCGTGGGCTTCCCCACTAAAAATGCCAATTGTTTGCCACATTTACAGTAAAATCACTGTATGAGTGCCTAGCTCCAGTGATGTGATGCTGGTGGTCTAGGCTAATGAAAAGGCTTCGATAGTTGGCAGAAAGACTGTATTGCATAGGTCGCAAGTACAATATAGATATATGGCCGTGGCGTGTGTGCGGTGCGATGTACGACGAGTGAGTGAGTGTGCGGCGCGCAGGCGGGCTCGGCCGAAGAACCGGTCCTCACTAGCCGGCGGCGGCCCGCCGCGATGGAACGCAGTAACAGATTCCCCCGGTTGAAGTATGGAGGACTTCAAAATGATGTCATCAGGACACTGGAAGAGGGCATATATTATTAAAGGCCCGAGTTATGATGCCCTTTTTCGTGCGTATGTCGGCGACTCTACTATGTCCGTCAGATCCTGCATTGACGGCGATGACTCTGCCCAGCAGCCAAAGAAGAGGTGGCAGATTGGCGTCCTTCACCAAAACCATCGTGCCCGGCTTAAGATCTTGCCTTGACGTCTGCCATTTTGTCCGCTGCTGAAGTGTAGAAATGTATTCATTTGAATAACGTTGCCAAAAATGTTGGCGTAGCTGCTCGATGCGGTCAAAACGTTGTAGCCGCTGCATATTGCGGTCATCTATTTGAGGCCGGGGAAACGACGTGAGAGTCCGCCCAATAAGGAAATGAGAAGGAGAAAGATAAGATAAATCGGAAGGATCTGTGGAAAGGGGTGTTAAAGGCCTGGAATTTAAAACAGCCTCTATTTGGACCAGGCATGTTGAAAGCTCTTCATACGTTCAGTGAGTTAAGCTCATGACTCTACGTAATAGATATTTCGTTAATTTGACTGCTGCCTCCCACATGCCACCGAAATGCGAGTTAGCTGGAATAAATTTAAATTCGATACCCTGGTTGGCAACGTCTGATTCGACTGAATGACGAGAATCTTGAAGGAAGCCTGAGAGCTCGTTGAAAGCGCCTACGAACGTGGTGCCGTTGTCGGAGTATACGCGCTGAGGTTTACCACGACGGCTTGTGAACCGACTGAAGGCTGCAAGAAACGCCTCCTTTGTAAGGTCGGAGACCAGTTCGAGGTGAACAGCTTTGACTGCGAAACATACAAACACGCAAATATATGATTTAAGTAGCCTACAACCTCTACCTTTGCGGTCGGCTATCAGCACTGGCCCGGCGTAGTCAAGACCTGTGTTTAAGAAGGGAAACTCTAAGTGCGTCCTGTCACCAGGCAGGTTGCCCATTATCACCTGGACAGGTTCCGCTTTAAAGCGAGCATAACGTACACAGTTACGCACAGTTTGCTTAGCTAGGTTTCTCCCAGCTAAAGGCCAGTAAGTAAGCCTAATATGTGCTAGAAGTAATTGAGGCCCAGCATGAAAAAGTGATTTGTGTTCTTTTTGAAATATTATTCTTGTTAAGTGGTGTTTGCTACACAGTAAGATTGGGTGTTTGACGCTAAAACTGTAATAAGAGTTTTTAAGACGCCCACCGACACGTATAAGATTATCAGAATCAATAAATGGTGATAAACTAATAAGTCTATTTTTCTTAAGTAAGATCTGTTTGTTTTTAAGAATTGTGTATTCCTCAGGGAACATTTCCTGCTGAGAAATTTGTAATATTAAGTTCTGTGATGTTTGTAATTCTATGTATGTAAGGTATGATAGTATTTTTGTGTTCTGTTTCTTGCAATTATGAATAAATCGGTGTATATAAGCGACGATTCTGATTAATTTTGTAAATGATGATGTATTGTGTATTAAATTTAAGATTATATTATTATTTTTATTCAAACTATTATCCACTTTTGTATGTAAAGATGTCTCGGGTAATAAATTAAGTTGTGTGTTAGGTATTATAGGAAATTGTATATCGACCTGGTGAACGAACTCTGGACCTGACCACCAGAGAGCGGATGCGCTGATGGAATCAGCCTTCACCCCCCGAGTTGCGAGATCAGCGGGATTACTCTTGGAAGGTACGTAACTCCATTTATGGCCAGTTGTAGTCTCCTGTATTTCAAATATTCTGTTTCGAACGAATTGTTCAAGTCGGGTTGGTTCTTGCATAGAGAGCCAGCCGAGAACTATCGTCGAGTCACACCAAAAGAAGCAGTTATGAAATTGTAATGTAACTGATTCACGTACTTTCATGAAAAGTCGTGAACCAATCAAACAACCACATAGCTCTTTACGTGGAATGCTTAAGGGCTTTATAGGAGCAATCTTGCTTTTGGAAGCTAAAAGGCGAACGTCAACTGCCCCGTCTACTGTCACTGTTCTCACATAGACACAAGCGGCGTAACAACGTTCGGAAGCGTCCGTGAAGGTATGAAGCTCGACTACGGATGGATTGCTACAGGAAATCCAACGAGGAAAACGAAGAGAGTTAAGACATGAAAGAGATTGTATAAATTCAAGAAATTGTGACTGTGTACTTAAAGGTATGTCTTCATCCCAATTACATTTAAGAATCCATAATTGCTGCAATAATAATTTGGCTTTAACTATACATGGCCCGACGAGACCAAGTGGATCAAAAACTTTATTCTTTATTGTACACACAAAAAAAAACAAATACATGAAAAGACTAAAAAATAATTATAAATTATATGTACAAAGGCGAGCTTAACTCAACACTGAGTTTTCTACCAGCAAACTTTGAGGCTGGAGATTTGATATGAGAGGTAAGGGTAATTATCGTGTACAAAATTGTATTTAAATAAAAAAAATAGGATACCAATAATATATATAAATAAAACTACGTACAATAATGTTATACATATATATATAATAATATATAGACTACATAAATATATAGTATACATAAAATACTACCTACTAACACATATGAGAAACAGTGTTATTATTTTTAAGTGTTATTAGATAATAGATAGATAGTGCCTCTTAACATTCATCTTGAATACTGCTGAGGACGGGCTAGCGCGAATGTGATGTGGCAAAGCATTCCACAGGCGGACAGCATAGACCGAGAAAGAATAGTCGTACGCAGTAGAGGTATGAGGAGGCGTGCGTAAGAGAAGAAAGGTGGCTAAACGACAGGGCTTATCACGCGGAATAAGAAATTCAAACCGGTCACGAAGGTATGAAGGTGAAGTAGTAGGATTGTGAAGAATAGAGTAAAGAAGTGAAAGAATGTGAGAATCCCGGCGCCGGCGAACAGGCAACCACTTCAACTTGGCTCGAAATTCCGATACATGATCGTACTTCCGAAGACCAAATATGAAGCTGATACACAGATTCTGCAGGCGCTCGAGTTTGTTTAAAAGATCCTCCTTTGCATCGACAAAGGCGACATCTGCATAGTCATGTGTTGGAAGAAGAAGAGATTGCGCAAGTGTTACCTTAGTATTAAAAGGCAGAAATTTTTGAAGACGTTTGAGAGAATGAAATGTGCAAAACACTTTTCTGCTTACTTCAGCAATATGTGCTTCCCAAGACAGGTTTGAGTCTAGAAGTACACCAAGATTTTTAGCACATTTTGAGTAAACAATCGGTGTAGAATCATATAGAACCACTGGGAGCATTTGGTGATTCAATAGGCTAAGCATATATCGGCCACCAATAATGAGAGCTTGGGACTTTGTAGGGTTAACAAGAAGTCCGAACGATTCAGCCCACATACGAATACGTTCAAGATCATTATTGATGGCATCGATAGCTTCAGAAATATCCTGAACTTTAAAATGACGATAAAGCTGCAGGTCGTCTGCGTAAAGATGATAATGTGAAGATATAACTTTGGTGATAGCGTTTATAAAAACGGAGAAAAGTAAAGGAGATAACAATGACTGATTAAAGATAATATGTTACGTTTTGTAATTTTAATTTCTGTGTATTCTAAATTAACCGAAAATAATAAATGGTCTGATTTGCAGTCCAAATAAAGACCAAGCGTTTTACAAGGAGATTCGTCATTTAAATTCAATGTTTTATTTGAATTCTTTGTGTCAGTGTTGGCGATAGCCTCTAAGATTTTTGGACTATTTGATTGCCATTTGCGGATATGAAACTTAGCTGATTTGAGAGTAGTAATGACACCTTGGAATAATTCTATGACAGACTGAATTGAATCTCCCCCGCCTAAATAATCGTCGACGTAAAAGTCTCGCTTGATGGACTCACTTACTAGACAGATCCTAAAATCTGAACATTGGTCTGCAAGAGATACTAAGCATTTGGTAGCTAAGTACGGTGCTGATGCCGTACCGTACGTCACTGTATTCAAAGTATATGTCCGTAAAGGCTCTGAGGAATCAAACCTAAAGACAATTTGCTGCAACGAGCGCTGCGAAGGATGGATTAAAATAGCTCTGTACATTTTTTCCACGTACTTCTGGTGGCATGGTTCACCATGCGGCTTAAGGCACCAAGAAAATACCCACTACCAACCTCTAAACAACTTAGCCAGTCTGAAATGTCTGTCATTGGCCAAACAGTGGAAAAAAAGCTTAAAACCACTCCACCACCTTCACAGGACGACGCCAGTACGCTGTGGGAATATCTCAAAACCATGATCAAAGACACCATCACTTCGCTACCAAAATCCGAGAACACGTTATCACCTAAGAAATGCTGGATATCGGAAGACACATGGGACCTAATCAAGCAAAGAAAAAAGATCAAAACGCTCGGTCTACAAAGTGATGACGCTAAAAATACCTATCGCAGACTCAGTAAGCAAATTCAAACCAGCTGCCGACGAGACAAGAATGGTTTCATCAATAATATCTGCACTGACATAGAAAGACATGCTACACAACTACAAACAGCTGATCTTTTCATGAAAGTTCGCTTGCTGTGCAGAGAGTTCAAACCGAAATCTTGGGTGGTGGAGGACAAACAAGGTAACGCGTTACATGAGCTGGATTGCATAACCAACAGATGGCGTGAATACTGTGAAGATTTATACAAAAATTCACCAGCCAGCACAGTTCAGGCATGGCCACCGGTTGACACGGAACTCGAACCAGTGATACTAAGAAGCGAAGTTGATGCTGCAATAAAGCGCCTAAAACCCAAAAAGGCGCCAGGTCCTGACATAATAATAGGTGAGGTTTTGAAAGCGCTTGGAGACACGGCTGTTGACTTACTACACAGTATCTGTGACTTGATCTGGCGAACAGGCAGGTGGCCAAAAGACTGGACAGAATCCATAATCTTGCCACTTCACAAAAAAGGCTCCACGAAAAAGTGTGAAAACTATCGCACGCTCGCTATTATCTCTCATGCCAGCAAGGTTATGCTGCATATAATCAACGCCAGACTACGCCACTTTCTCGACTGGCAAATACCTCAGGAGCAGGCGGGTTTCGTCAAAGATAGAGGCACTCGCGAGCAAATTTTAAACATCCGCCAGATCATTGAAAAATGCTATGAGTTCAACACGCCTGTTGTCATGTGCTTCATAGATTACAGTAAAGCTTTCGACTGTGTCAATTGGTCATGCTTGTGGCAAGTCTTTTCCGAGTTTGGAGTACCCCAACATCTTATCGCTCTAATTAACTCCCTATATACCAGCAGTGGTAAGAATTGAAAAATCCCTATCAGAACCATTTAAGTTCAGGAAAGGAGTTAGGCAGGGCTGCATCTTGTCGCCGATACTATTCAACATCTACGGCGAGTATATTATGAGACAAGCTTGCGAAGGATGGGAAGGGGGTATCAACATAGGAGGTAGGAAGATCACAAACCTCAGATACGCCGACGATACAACGCTCTTTGCTGCGAACGAAAATGAAATGGCCGAACTCATCGAAAGAGTGGAACAAGTAAGCTACCAAATAGGTCTCTCTATAAACCGGAACAAAACCAAGGTGATGGTCGTAGATCGCTCTAAACAACTTGAGCACACAGGAAGCTTACAACTGGACACTGTCGATGAGTTCATCTATTTGGGGTCATGCTTAAGCAGTGACGGCTCTTCGGAAAAAGAGATACGCCGCAGAATCGGAATGGCAAAAACAGCCATGACACGGCTCCTTAAGATTTGGAATGACAGAAGTATCACCACAGCAACAAAAATAAAATTAGTTAACACACTCGTCTTCCCTATTTTTCTTTATGGAGCCGAAACATGGACACTGAAATCGGCAGACCGTAAACGCATTGACGCGTTTGAAATGTGGTGTTGGCGCAAAATGCTGAGGATACCGTGGACCGCACGAAGGACAAACACCTCAATACTGAGCCAACTCAGGGTTACTATAAGACTGTCAACCATATGCCTCCGCCGCACAATGGATTACTTCGGGCATATTGCGAGACGTAATCCTGACAATCTAGAGAGGCTAACAGTAACGGGCAAAATTGAAGGTCGTAGACCCAGAGGACGCAGCCCCATACGATGGACCGACCAGATTCGCACCATACTCGACACCGGCATTCACAACGCCATTCACTTTGCTCAGGATCGCAAAAAATGGAAAAATATTATAAAAGATAAGGTCCTGAAGGGAGGTCGCGACCCTCAGTAATGAGGAAACGACACACAGAGAGAGAGAGAGACATTTTTTCAATGTCACCTGTTACAACAAATTGATGCTGTCTGTACCTTAAGAGTATGAACAATAAATCCTCTTGAACAGTGGGACCTACCATCTGTATATCGCTAAAGGATTTGCCTGGGGTGCTGGATGCCGATGCGTCGTAAACTACACGAAGTTTTGTAGTTGTACTGGACTCTCGCACAACACCATGATGAGGCATGAAATAATTAATTTTAGAATGTTTTAATGATGAATTTTGTGTCATGTGATTAAGATCAATGTATTCTTTGATAAATTGTAAATATCTGTTTTTAAAGACATGGTCACGATCAAATCTTCGCTCTAAGGATATAAATCGACGCTTGGCCATCGCATAAGAGTCACCTAAGCACTCAGGCGATTCCTTCAATGGGATGGTGACGACGAATTGACCAAGCTGATTACGTTGTGTCGTCTCTTGAAACAACTTTTCGCAAGCTTGCTCTTCTGTAGAGAAACTACTCTTACTGGACACAGATTCAAGCTCCCAAAAGCGAGTAAATTGCTCAGACTCCTTGTCCTTTAAGAAATTACATAAGTCAGGTTGATGAAGGCGAGACTGATATACACAGCCCGAAATAAGCCAACCTAACTTTGATGAATGTAATTTAGTTTTATGTTTACCTAAATTTATTGAATCGGAACCTAAGACGTCCCAGAAGACCTCGGCACCAACAAGACTGTCAATTGCTAAGAGTATATTGAATGTTGGGTCTGCTAGCTGAAGGCCTGGCGGGATAAATATAATATTTTTATCTACATAAGAGCCAGGTAGCTTTTCGTAATCATCGGTAAAATAAGACAGTTTATGCTCGCCCGATAACCACCATAAAAAGATTGCACAGTAAAACTACAACTCTCGGAGGTACTAGAAATAAGACCGTTAATACCTGAGATGGTTGAGCTAGTGCTTCGTTTTACCACGCCAAGCTTATCACAGAGGCTTTCAGTGACAAAATTGGAAGAACTGCCGTTGTCCAGTAGAAGTTGGACCATATGGAGCCTCCCATTGACGTCTGCCACCTTTGCCAAAGCTGTGGATAATAGTACGAATGCCTGATTAGTTTGTGGTTCTGTGTTGGTAGATAAAGCAATATTTTGGTCATTGATTGATGCTGTATCCTTGTGTAAAAGGATATTATGTCTGAATTTGCAATATTTGCAATGTGAAAGTTTACAACGGTTTTCTGTATGACCAGGACGTAGACAATTCATACAAACATTACATTCTGAAGCTTTTTTGACTCTTGAGTCGACATCAAGATTTCTAAAAGATTGACAATTGAACAAAAAGTGACTTTGAGAACATATAGGACATGTTACCTTGTCAGTTTTAGTGTAAATAGGTTTTGTATTTGTAAGGTGATTTGATTTTGTATTTGTATCGTAGTTTTGTTTAGTGTTTGTGTTATAAATAGATTTTAAGTTTTATAGTCATATAAGGTTTCGAGTAAGTCTGCTCTGTTACATAAGAATTTTGTAAAATGTTTTAAATTTGGAAATGTATCAAGAATGTTTTTATGTTCTTCCCACTCTCGGCTAGTGACAAAATCTAATTTCTTAGACATCATACATATAATTAAAGTGTCCCAATGTTCTGTGGGCTGGCCAAGAGTGTCAAGTGCCCTTAAGTTTTTATTAATGGTATCAACCATGCTACGTAAAGAACTGCAAGATTCTTTTTGAATAGAGTTAAAATTAAATAATGAATGTAAGTGGTTATTTATAAGCAACCTTTCGTTATTGTAACGTTCTAATAACAACTGCCAAGCGATGGCATAGTTGTCAGATTTAAAATCGATACTTTTAATTACTAAAGACGCGCTGCCTTTCAAAGCAGCACGTAGATAATGAAATTTATTAATTGGTTGTATACTGTTATTGTTATGTATTGGTATGGCAATATACGTATCTCGGCATTCAAGCCAGTGCTGATAGTCCCCGTTGAAGTGAGGCAAGTCTATCTTGGGTAGCCGGACGAAATCGTGCTTGCAACCAGAGTCGTGTTGGATGGTATGGTCTGCACCGTTGGCTGAAGCTGGCGCAGAGGAGCACGAAGGTACAAGCATTGCCTTTGCGCGGCCCAACTGCGCGTAGTACAGACCCTCAAACTGTTCACGCTCGATGTACTGGTCGCCCGCATTATCGGACAACATCTCCAATTCCATCTGTAACGCATCGAATTCCTTATATAGTATCTCCATTTGCTCAAGCCGGCATTGAAGCTCGGATGATTGAAAAGCATCTAAGTCGGTACTTGGTAAGAATTTAAGAAAGGTTATAAAAGACATAAGCTTTGCTTTATAACTGCCACACTTCCTTACAAGATCCTTAAGTTTAGCATCAGACATATTAAGAAGTTTTAACTAAATGTGCAAAGTGCAAAAAAAAGCGAAAGGTAGGTAGGTAGGTATTAATGGAAAATCGGCAGCATAAAATAATGTTATAATGAATTTAAATAACTCAATGAGTTATTTACACAAAGCTAACGGTGATTCACAGCTGTTGCGAGAACAATAGACGGGTCATAAAACCGGTCGACACAATAGATCGTAGGTAAGCGACGAAGTGCAATAAATTCATTAAGCATAAAACTATTTGTTTTTGCATAAATAAAGTAATAATGCGAATGCTTGATGAACGTATTTTAATATTTTGGCAATATTTGTATGATTGCTATTATAAAAATATAAGTAGTAACGAAAATGATTTACAGCTGTAAAAATAGGCTATCATGAAGAGATCAACATGCCTGATCCACAATAGCACTATATTAAATTCCTGGAATAAAGAAGAAAACAAGGTACAGAAAAGATATGGAACGGAGTCACTCAGAATTTTTTTATTCCTCGGGTAGATTGTCCTCCAAGTGACCTCCAACGTGTTCGTTGCGCAAGCGGCCGGCGACAATCCGAAGTCCACAGGAAAAAATTTGCTTGAAGACACACAGCTTTAAGACGGCGATTCTTGCATGCGAAGGACCATCTGTATGAGTGCCTAGCTCCAGTGATGTGATGCTGGTGGTCTAGGCTAATGAAAAGGCTTCGATAGTTGGTAGAAAGACTGTATTGCATAGGTCGCAAGTACAATATAGATATATGGCCGTGGCGTGTGTGCGGTGCGATGTACGACGAGTGAGTGAGTGTGCGGCGCGCAGGCGGGCTCGGCCGAAGAACCGGTCCTCACTAGCCGGCGGCGGCCCGCCGCGATGGAACGCAGTAACAATCACCGAATCATCAAAAGCCCTTTCAATTAAATTATTAGTGATTCATAGAGCCTACAAACATCGTTTTATCAAATACCAAAGTGAGAGAATCTTACACAAGGTTACCTATTTTAAATTATCGATTTTTTGGCTGGTCCTTTTGGTTTTTCTAATTATAGTTATCTTAAACCACAGATGAGACAAGTATCAGATAGAGCGCATTCGTCCAACTAAGTGTGGCACGTTGACAGCTATGTGTGGGTGACCTTTGGCGACTGGCACTGTACGGACACGCGCGTCTATGTGTGTGTAAAGTTGCCAGATTATGAATAATCTCCCAGTATTTTGCATATAGTTATGTAATATTCTTATATTCATTTGCAGTTTTGAAGAATTTACCATGGATTTAATTAATGCTTTTATAAATACATTTCTTAAATGTAGGTACCGAGTTAAGTTTTAACTACTTCGTAAATCTGTATATATAAAATCCTTGCGTTACTGACTGACTGACAGACAAGCTACAGCTGAAACTACTCGGCGCATGAAGCTGAAATTTAGCATGTATGTTTCTTGGGAACCGTAGGGGTGCACTAAGACGGGATTTCTCGAAATTCCCACGGGATCGGGCAAAACGATAAATACGAAAATATGTGCGTGAGAAGCCGCTGGCGTCGATTAGTTGAGAAATAAATAGTATGTATGTACACACGGCACCAAGTCAAGCTAAACAGTTTCTGTACCATTTTGATACTTATTCCCTACGCCATAAGTATGTATGTACACACGGCGCCAAGTCAAGCTAAACAGTTGCTGTACGATTTTGATACTTATTCCCTACGCCATAAGCATGTATGTACACACGGCGCCAAGTCAAGCTAAACAGTTGCTGTACGATTTTGATACTTATTCCCTACGCCATAAGTATGTATGTACACACGGCGCCTAGTCAAGCTAAACAGTTGCTGTACGATTTTGATACTTATTCCCTACGCCATAAGTATGTATGTACACACGGCGCCAAGTCAAGCTAAACAGTTGCTGTACGATTTTGATACTTATTCCCTACGCCATAAGTATGTATGTACACACGGCGCTAAGTCAAGCTAAACAGTTGCTGTACGATTTTGATACTTATTCCCTACGCCATAAGTATGTATGTACACACGGCACCAAGTCAAGCTAAACATTTGCTGTACGATTTTGATACTTATTCTTTACGCAATAAAAACGGTGCAAAGGTCAAAGTGTATAAGCTTGACGAGTAGCAGGGTGTACACGAATATTTGGATCGTTTGGGGATCGAACTCAAAACAATATTATGTAAGGTATATACTAATGGAAATTGAAATTCTATTACTATATTTATGAGAAAGAAGATATATCTACAATATTAATACGGTAATGTATTTTTCATTAACATGACAATCATTATCACATAATCAATTGACAAGTGCATTTTCCCTAATTCAGGCAGAACGGCGTCGACAAAAACTGGCAACACTTACATATTTCTTGCACAAATACGAATTTTATCGAAATTAAATTAGGAAACAGTCAAATTATCAATAGTTACCTGTGAAAAGATATTCCATTTTCCTGTTTTTGTTTTTAGGAACAACTTTTACAGTGTTTAAGAACACAAGACGGCATTTTGAGAATTTAAAAGTTGAAGTGATCGTGACGCGTGAACTGTACGATGCTTCGTAGCGCACTGAGACGAGTTTGTATTCGCTTTTCAATTTTGTATTTGCTTTAGTGGCCGCACGCAACAGTGCCGCGCGTTCCATCTGATAATTCTCTCATCTGTGTCTTAAACTATCACAGTATTCAGGCGACTAACATATAAAATTTCCTAGACTAACAAACAGCTTAATTAGGGTTCCGTACCTAAAAGGTAAAAAACGGGACCCTATTACTAAGCCTCCGCTGTCAGACAGACAGACTGTCTGTCTGTCTGTCCATCTGTCTGTCTGTCTGTCACCAGGCTGTATCTCATAAACCGTGATAGCTGGAAAGCTGAAATTTGCACAAATTATATATTTTGGTTGCCGCTATAACAACAAATACGAAAAATAAAAAAAATGAAAATATAAAGGGGGGTCTCATACAAAAAATGTGTTTTTTCCCCGTATTTTTTGCGCAAAATTACTAACTGTAACAGGTAGACGCTTTAAATTTTTACAGAATATGTAGTTGTATATTACCTTTCAAAATAATAATAATTAAATAAAAAAAGTAAATAATAAAGGGAGGCTCCCATACAATAAACGTAATTTTTAAGCAATTCGATACTCGATCTTTTTAAGTTTCTACCTGTTTATTAACAGGTAGAAACTTAAAAAGTATTTAAGTATACATAAAACAAACGTGATTTTCTTTTATAGATGATGGTACGGAACCATTTGTGCGCGAGTCCGACTTGCCCTTGCCCAATTTTTTTTTATTTACGTATTATCAGGTTTATTTATATTGACAGTGATAGCGCTAACATACCCCCCATGCGTATGTTATGGTTATTATCGACACAATCAAATTGTAATCATGACTAGGAAATATCAAAGGAATTGTTTTATTTATCATGTTTGGTAATAACAGATAATAAAATACCTTCAAATGGATAATACCAAAAAACGATAATAATACAACATATTGCACTAAGTTACTTCACCATGAAATGAAATTTGAACACGATTTTCGCAATACTTACCGCCCATAGTCAAAGTCAAAATTATTTATTCATCTAGGTCACAAGGTGACGCTTATGAACGTCAGTTAAAATTTTTTATTACATTTACTGCCTCATTCGCAAAGCAATAGGTAGAACCACTAGAAAGAACAGGCAATAAAACTCGTGGCCACTCTTTTAAATGGCCAATATTATGGTACATATTTTTATTTTTGTATGGAGCTGCAACTGTCACACATTGTACTTAATTACTTGTAAATAGTAATTAGTTACAGACATAATACTTAAGCAATTAATGCAGTTACTAAATGAAGTGCCCTAGTTAGCCTTCCAATGTGAATTGTGTAACAGGAGCATCCACCAATGTCCTACAATATAGACAACCCGCGACCATGTTCAGAACTATGGTGGAAATGTATGTTACAGAAGTGACGGTGTATGAATACACAAAATTACAAAAACGTTAGTTCACAGCCCATGATCACGAGTTATCTTCATCTTACAGTACAGTAAATTTTAAGAAATTTAGTGGAACAATAATGCAAATGTAAATGTAGTAAGTGGAATGACCTAATAATAAACGACTAATAATTTAAAAGAACTAGAAATGTTATATAATGATAAACCGAAGTATTATTATTCTAAATAAGTAGTAAATCATGAGTTGTCTAGTGTAAGTGACCATCTATCCTTATCACTGAAATAATCATTAACAGTATAATAACCTTTCCTAATAAGGCAGTCTTTTATTTTACTTTTAAACGTATTAAATGGTAATTCTAAAAGATTAATTGGTATTTTATTGTAAATACGAATACCTAGCCCTTTTTTTTTTTGTTCACTACGGTGGGAAACTCTCCTTATGAGTCATCTCAACTCCGCCAACCCAGCCATTAGAACGGCTGGGCTTGGGACTGACGGAGGAGGTATGTGGAGGCTCTCCCTTAAAGACGTTCGGGGCATACCCACTAAAACTCACCGCGGTGTCCCTACGGGTCCCGTATGTTGGCGGGGTCACGCGATTCGCGATTAGCATACTTTCTCGCGACCCCGCGCGGGATTGGCTCGCCGTTTGTGTTGGCGGGCCCCGTCTACATATGATCTCGCAATCATCCATCAAACTTCTTGCATCCATCAAACTTCTAGCATCCATCACCTCACAAAGCTACTTGGGAGGCGGCGAGGACACGCGCCGCCTCCCGCCTTTTGGCGGACAGGGAGCAGCCCCAGCGCTCACCGTCCGCAGGCACTAAGTTTAGGGTGGTCGGAGGTCGTCTCTTGTTCGACGTCCCCGACGCCCGGACCTACGGTTGGGGAGAGGGCGATGTATTTCCCTCTGCCGCTCCGCCGCCTCCTTGCTCAGCATGACTGCTTCGCAGAAGGAGGCGACGGCGTTCCAGGACCTCTCACTCCGGACCATA
The DNA here is from genome assembly GCA_944739405.2 of Euclidia mi. Classification (NCBI taxonomy): domain Eukaryota; kingdom Metazoa; phylum Arthropoda; class Insecta; order Lepidoptera; family Erebidae; genus Euclidia; species Euclidia mi. The sequence goes on along the minus strand of OX123182.2, from coordinate 49,337,023 downwards.
GACAGAACTACGGCCGGGAGCGAGAGGAAAACCGTATTCAGAGCCGCGACCAGATCACGGCGCTGCGATGCCCAGGCTGGGCAATCCGCCAAAGTATGCAACGCCGTGTCTTCGACAGGGTCGCGGCTACTGCCACAATGGTGGCATCCGGGCGTTTCCTCCCGGCCTATCCTCCACAAATACCGGCCAAAACAACCATGGCCGGTAAGGATTTGAGTCAACCGGAAGGTGAGGACGCCGTGACGTCTCTCCAACCACTCTTCAACCACGGGACTTACCGCCACTATCGTGGCGTGCCCGACGAATACCTAGCCCTACAAAAGAATTGGTAACTTTATGTAAACGATGATAAGGGGCATATAACTTATGCCTGTTTCGAGTGTTTATATGTATATTATGTATATCACTTTTTGTAGTAAATAAACCTATATTTTGCCTAATATACAATATATTAGCAAATAAGAACTGCGAGCCTACTTTTAGAATTGCTATAGACTTAAAGCGTTCCCTAAGAATATCTTTTGCATCTAACATGTATATTGCTCGTACCGCTCGTTTCTGTAGAACTAAGATATTCTGAATATCCGCAGCTTTGCCCCATAACATATAGCAAAAATAGCTAAAATATACTAGAGGAGCTGTGTCGACATCAGTAAGTTGTCTAACTTTTATTTATTTAATCATTTATGCACAAACCAAGTGTACCAACCTTAAGGTGTCAACCTTAAGGTGGTGAAGAAATGAAAGTGGTAGGTGCATTTTACTATTAAGATGTAACTAATGCAAAATAATATACCTACATACATAATAGGGATAGAATACATACAAGATATATAGTTCTACAAATACGTACTTATACATATTTATACATAAATATACTTACATATACATAAAAATACAATATACTTACATAAATACTTATAATATTGGATGAGAGTGATGTGCTGATTCCTTCAATCCCTCAAAAAGAAGCTCTCGAACTTTCATTTTGAATGTATAACGGTTTGTGGACAATCTGATTTCAGGAGGGAGTGTATTCCATAAGATAATAGACTGCACAACAAAAGAAGAGTTAACGAACCCAGTAGTTTGACTGGGGCAAGAAAGAAGAAGATTATGAGAAGATCGAAGATCTCTCTCATGAGTATCAGATAGATATTGGAAGTGTGAGGTGAGATAAGTCGGAGGAGAAGGAGACTTGAGAATAGAGAAAAGAGTAGTAAGAGCACGCAAACAACGGCGCTGACGAATTGGTAGCCATTTAAGTTCGGAACGATAAGTAGAGACCTGGTCATACTTACGAAGATTGTAAATGAATCGAATGCAGTTATTGAGAAGTCGGTCGTACTTATTGAGATGTTCTGCATTCAGGTCATAATAGCACATAGTCGATTATGGGAAATATTAAAGCCTGCACAAGCATTGTCTTGGTCCTGGAAGGCAAGAAATTCTTGAAACGGTATTGTGCTCTAAGAGTTCCGGTGACCCTCTGACTAACATTACTCACCTGCGCTTGCCAATCGAGAGTAGAATCGATGTGCAGGCCTAGGTCTTTTACGGATGCACTGTACGGAATGACCAGGCCATTAAACATTACGGGAGGTAGAGTTTTGACGTCTAATCTATGCATTAAGCGGCGACTGCCTACTATAATGGCCTGACACTTCGCTGGATTAACGTCTAAGCCAAATTTATTACACCAGTCCATCATTGACTCAAGGTCCCTATTTATGTCTGCAATGGCAACTGTCACATCGTCCACCCTCGCTTGGGAGTACAACTGCAAGTCGTCAGCATAAAGATGATACGAACATCGAAGATTAGGAGTTAAAAAGTTTATAAAAATAGAGAATAGTAAAGGAGAGAGAATTCCACCCTGAGGAACACCAGAGCAAATGTTTCGCCACCTCGATGTAGTTACATCACAGCGAACAGACTGTTGGCGTTCCTGAAGATAACTTGAGAACCAATCCAGTGCATTAGGCGAGATCATGAGATGGGAGAGGATCGATAAGAGGATATCGTGACTGACGGTGTTGAAGGCGTTCGAGAAGTCGACCAAAGTCAGCACAGTAACCTTAGTGTCCTCCATGCCTGCCCTAACATCGCCAGTCACTTTAAGGAGAGCAGAAGTCGTGCTATGGCCAGGCCTGAACCCGGATTGCAATGGGCTAAGCAAGTTGTTTTGAAACACAAATTGAGACAACTGTTTATGTACACAGGCTTCGAGCACTTTCGAAAGGAAGGGCAGAATAGAGATTGGACGGAAGTAGTTAGGAAGAGAAGGGTTCGTTATCATAGGTAGTGGGATAACAAAGGCTTTACGCCACAGGGAGGGGAACGAGCCGCAGTCAATAGAAAAGTTTACAATATGGGATATAGGGAGGATGAGATGGTCGAGAATCGGGATGATCATGCGGCGGCTGATAGAATCAAACCCCACAGCGTTGGATTTAATGGATAGGATAATTTTCTTGACCTCGCCCAATGCAACTGGAGAAAAATTAAAAGCATCAATATTAAGACGGCGCAGCCCAGCAATGTAGCCAACAGTAAGACGCCTGGTTTGATGATCCAGTTGAGAAGTAGACGTGAAATAGTTGTTTAAGTCATCCAAACCAATCGTGATTTGAGGAGTTGTGTATTGCTGTTTGCCAATACCCAGGGTCCCAAGGAACTTCCAGATACTAGCGGAGAAAGAAGAATTAATATTGTTGAAAATATGGCGGCGTTTAGCGTTGCGTATCATCTGATTACACCGATTCCTTGCAGTTTTGTATAGACTTCAGATCTCGTCAGACCGCTCCTTTTTGAACTTCCGAAAAGCTCTATCACGGCGTCTCATGGCCATTTGAATGCCCCTGGTAAGCCAGGGTGCGGGAGGGCGTTTCAGTTTAACTCTTCTGATAGGAGCATGTTGATCATAAATACGTCGTAGCGTATCATTCAAAATTGAGACTTTTTCGTCTACGGTATTGGCTGCTAATAGAGAAGACCAATCAAGCAAAGCAGCATTTTCTTGCAGCTTGTCGTTATCCATACGCCCAAAACAACGCATGTGCAGAACCTTAGGATGGGGTTTAGGAGGTTTAAGGTGATAGGATAGGTAGATGAGGTCGTGATGGGAAAAGCTGGGAGCAAGATATTGGCCATGGGAATGTACCAAGGATGGGGCTGAGGTGATAATCAAGTCAAGCCAGGTGTCTACACCTTCAGTATTGTGGTGAGTGGGTTCGAGAGAAAGAGTGTGTAGACCGGCAGACTCGATTAATTTAAGGAGGTTTTGCGAGCGAGAGGAATTGATGGCTAGGTCAGTGTTGAAATCTCCCATGATAATATGGTGTGCATATTCCGACCCTAAAGATTCCAGAATCGATTCGAGACTGGAGAAGTAATTAACGGAGGGGGGACAATATACAACTCTTAGAACGGTTTTCGCCCCACTGACTGAAACTTCAAGGAAAAGAAACTCAGAAGAAGCAAAATTATTTTTCTGGCAGCATACGCTGCAGAGCTGAGCTTCCCTGCAAGACATGCTATATGAGCACCCCATTGTAACTTATTATCTAATGTAATGCCTAGAAACACTGTGGAGTCAACTGTCTCAAGTTCCTCCCTATCTAGCATAATGTTAGGTCCCAGTTGTCTAACGTTAGGTAAGGCAAATTTAACGCATTTAGTTTTTTAGAATTAAGTACTAGGTTGTTTGCTGTAAACCATTGTGTAACTTGTATAAGTGCATTATTTACATCAACAAATTCATTCCTATTCCTGTCTACTTTAAAAATGTGACGTATCATCTGCAAAAAGTACGACATCACAGATGTTTTTTAAATAAAAAGGTAAGTAATTAATAATATTAATTACTTACTATATACAAGGAATAGAAAAGAACCTAGAATTTAACCTTGTGGAATGCCTAACTGTATAGGTAATTTAGAGGATGTAGTCCCATTTACATCGACACACTGAAATCTCTGCCGCAGGTACGACTCGACAACACTAAGTGCGGTTTCCTCTACGCCGTAGTGGCGGAGCTTACGCAGTAGTGTGTCGTGATGACCGCAATCAAATGCTTTTGAGAGGTCACAAAATACTCCGATAGCATTTTTAGATGTTGTGAACGTGTTTTATGAGAGCAACACCCGCATCAGTAGTGGATCTACCTTTAGTAAATCCGTATTGATCTTTGTGAAGCAGACTATTTAAATTAAACTTGTCTGACATGTTGAAGCTCAGCGTCCAGGTGTTTTTTGTCACAGATCCCGCGGGCTCTCTGAAACAGAGACATTCCTACAGTAGCTAACTGTTTAGGATGGTGGTAAGATTCACCGTTTAAGTTCTTATTTGTATGGGTCTTTTTCCTATACACAGTATGGCTTAAGGAGTTGTTTTTATTCCTGATGACAAGTACATCTAAGAAAGCTAAAGAATTGTTTGCCTCTAATTCCATTGTGAATTGTATTTGGTTATTAATAGAATTAAGATGGTTTAGGAAAGCATTAACACTATCTGTTGGTAAAATTGTGAAAGTGTCATCTACATACCGCTTGTAGAACCTCGGTGTGATGGTGGCAGTCTGCAGGTCTCGCGCCTCGACGTACTTTGAGATAACTTATACATTCAAGAAAAAGACAAATATCACCTCAGTCTGCCATGAACATGAATTCTGTAAATAATTCGAAACGTCGGCTAGTAATAAATTAAAAATACAGTTTCTAGATCATTAGTTTCAAATGTAATAACTTAGTAAAACCAATACATCGCGATGAAATCCGTAAACTGTAGCTTAATTTCAATGGCAGATACATTGTATATTTTGTTAAAGTAAATTTACTAATAAATTTATTAGTGTCAAAAAAGAATATTGCGTCACTATGACGACAAGTTATATTATACAATAACATTAGCGTAACTATCCCCTGGCCTACAATAATTTATTACACATTGATTTGTATACTCACTGAGAGAACTACCAAAATTATGACCTAGTCTATCAGAAAAGATGTAGGTTTTATTAGTTGATGTAGAAGGCCTAGATTTAATCATATTTGATTGCAAAGGCGATTGGTTTTGTAAATTATTAGAAAAATTCTCAGGTAGTATGGTACTCAATGGGAGTACTCAACTCTGTTGGGATTAGAGTATGAGCACAAAAACACGAGAGCTTATTGGTCAGAGACTCATACATTTCTGCATTACATATCACCAAGTCTACGAGCTCACCTGCCTCCACAATACGGTTGCTCAGCCTTTGTTTAGAAGTCAGGTATTTGTTGAAAATCTCATTTAAGGTGCTTTCTCTAAGTAACAGTTCTTCCCTCAAGCGATGAATATCAGTATCATACACTAACCTACTTTGTTCCAAATTTCTAGAGTTTTCTGAGATTTAAATTAACCCTATGCACGTTATATTTCCTTATAGATTCATGACATTTTTCAATTAATTTATTAACTTTAATGTAGCGTTTCAGTTTTTTATGTCTAGAAAAGCTATGTCTCATAAGAATGGTATCCTCCCTGGTCAGATCTATTGTCACAACTGGCTCCCTAATACACACATGATCAGGCTCACTACTAACCAACTCATGATATAGGCTGCAGGTATTCGCAATCTGTTCACTGTGTTTAATAGTTTCAATGTTGGAGATGGTGTTATGAGCTTCACTCAATTCACGTTCCAGTTCAGCAACACGTCTCAGAGCTTCTTCATGAGTGTACATACACTGTTGGAAGTTGGACACCGTCAGTCGAAGTTGCTCATATGGTTCTAGGATTTCGTGATGGTGAATGTGCATTTCAGCAAGCTGTGCCTTGAGTTCAGTGTTATTGTCTGCAATTTTTTTAACTTCTTCTTCGCTGTTCTCCCTTTCCTGTAGCAGCTAGTTACACAGGATTTTAGAGCATTCCAATTCCTTAAGCGTGGTCTGTAGTTTGTCCTCCAGCACTGCCATTCTGCGGGTCATCATTTCCACAGACCTACCCCGTAGGCACCTGAAATATAAGAAAGAGTGAGTGAAGTCAGCTGAGGGGAACTATGAAATTGGTGGATTGAAAGTTGAGAAGGAAATATTGTAGGTAGATCATAAAAAAGAAAAAGAGACTAATATTGAATAAATTTAGGAACAGTTTATTTAACATAGGTACTAAGTATTGGGGAATTTGATATTCTATTCATAGAATAGTAATGAACATAATAGGTTTGATATATTTATAAAACAACTAGCTTTTGCCCGCTGCTTCGCACGCGTAAATTACGATTAGATTAAATATTTTGTACAAACACTTGCCTCAATGAACATACATGCTAAATTTAACCTTCTTGCGTCCAGTCATTTCGGCTGTAATGTGTCTGTTAGGCAGTCAGTAACGAAAACATTTTAAATACACAGATTGAAGTTATTCCATTGCAAAAATAAAAGTTTTTACACAAACTCTTAATCCCTTTTCCACCCTCTTAGGAGAAAATTTTCAAAATAAATATCTATGTGTTCGCTTACGTCATTTGCAGATCCAATAAACAAAGTGTGAAGTTGATCACTTGAAGGCATAAAAGGTTCTATGCAAATTATGACTCCCCTTTTTATCCACTTAGGTAAAAATTTCCAAATCACTTTCTTAGTGTTCACTAACTTCATTTGAGGAACCAATAGGTATACAAAGTTTGAAGTTAATCCATTGAGGGAATAAAAAGTTTCATACAAATTCTGACAACCAGTTTAACTCCTTTAGGGGCGCAATTTCTAAAAATCCTCTCTTAGTATGCCCCTACACACCTCAAGAAATATACATGCTAAATTTCATCTACTTGCGCTCAATTGTTTCGGCTGTAGCATGTCTGTCAGTCAATATAATACAAATAAATAATATTTGACTGCCTCCGTGGTACAGTGGATAGCGTATGCGTCGGCTAAACGGGAGGTCTCGAGTTTAATTCCCGGGTCGAGCAAAAGTATTACAGAGTTTTTCCCAATTCTCAGAAGCAGCATGGAGTCTGCCAATGTGCCCGGTGACGGCAATAGGCTCGCCCCCTATTACGTGGGACCTAATATTACACCTTTGCCTACCCCTTCGGGGATACAGGCGTGACTATAAAAAACAATAAACAAACTGTCTGGAATCTCAAAAAAACTGCATTGCATATATTTTTGCTATTGTTGCTAACCCGTTTCCAGTACCCCAATGATTTATTTAGATTGTTTTTCTGTCTTTTTATTTATTCAGGGTAATCTTAAAAATGGCGGAATCGATTCACTAAACTATGAAAATTTCATTTAGGCGTAGCTGCTTGCAAAAGCTAGTTAAAATTAAATTAGTCAAGGATTCCGTCGCAGTATAAGTACAATTGTATAACTCAGCGACATTGTAAACAAAATGTAAAATAAATTATCCAAGTTCAAAAAAAGTATTTTAGGTTAAAGAAATGAGAGAAGCCTTGGTCAGCAGTTGGACAAAGCAGATAACTGATCCCCCCGTGGGATCTCCACCTTGTTGTGGTGGGGGGGGCTCAGTAACCGTGGGTTTGAGGTACAACACCCACGGTGAATCTAAGCGGGATCCCGGGAGGGGACACTCCACGTGGGCTTGCGTGAGGCCTGCGTAGGATGCGTCACAAGGTGCGGGTGTGGGGGAGAGTTCTGTCTGTCCCTCGCAGTCGGGTGCGGTCGCGGGAGGATAGGCGTGTCGGTGTTGCGTTGCCGCGCGCCCTATCTCCCGCAAACAAATGGGGGCGCACCATCGTTGCGTCGCGGTGAGGCCGCAGAGGAAGAGGAGATGCGGTGTTGCGTTGCCGTCCTCCCTATCCTCTGCGGCCGCTGGGTATTTTGGCGGCGGCGCCCATCACCTTTATCCGCCGCCAAGGGAGTTTCGTTCAGGGCCCGCCTGACCATCTGGCGGGCCAATACCCGTCGGGGGGTAGCGAAGAATGCTTCGGTGAAGCCCTGCCCTCCGACACATGCGTACATGAGGAGCACGGGTTGGTTTTTGGTCAGTAAGAGTTTGACAGTCTCCTTCGTCCTTCTCCCCCAGGGCGGAGGGACTCCATGAGGATTTTCCAACCTGACACCAAAAAAAAAGCAGATAGCTGATAAAAAGTGCTTCTCTGCTTAAAAATATATGAAAATAGCAAAATAACGGTTCTAAGTATTTTGGCTGCTATTGGTCATATAAAGAACCGTCCCACATTTTAGTTAGTGAAGATGAGGAGCGCTTAGACTCAACTAAGCGCTCTTCATCTTTACTAACCAAAACTAAAATTAATTTAAATGCACATCTTGGACGAAGAAAAATATGAAGTGAAGGAATTAAAAGTTTCATACAAACTGGGACCCCTTTTTGAACTCCCCGTTTTAGTGGTGAATTCACTTGAGGAACCGATATACAAAGTTTCAAGTGAATCCATTGCATTTTGTATCCATTGCATTCAGTATTTACAAAAATTGAAATATGATCAGACCGAAGAACTGCTGACTGTGGTCAAATAATTATAGGTTTCATATTAGTTTTAAAATAATTCTAAGTAGGTACATTTTTATTTAGAAACATTACGTTTAATATGTTTATGATAAATATTGTGATGACTTCTTAACTCAGATCAAAATCACGAACTATAAGTGCCTTTAATGCCTGTGGCACAGGTTTACCCTAGTACAAGGCACCTCATTATTTTACCTAAATTACTTTTTAAAAACTGTGTGTATATTTTTTGTGATCTATGAAAATTAATATTTTTTTATTTTTATTTGTTTCTCTTTCACGGGTATTATTCTAATTTATTAGAACAATACCCGGCCCTTTGGCAGGCGTACACCGAGACATAGGTCCAACGCGCAGAGGCCCTTTGAGAGTTTTATTTTTATTATTATTATTTTATTTTAGAAAATGGGACACCCTTTCTTAAGCCCTCCCGCGCCGGGCAGAAAAATAAAAAATGGCCTGTAGTGCCGGCTGCTTTACCTCTTGATCGAGCAACAGCTGACCGGCGTCATTATTTTACCTATATCTCAGTTAGTTTCAAACGTATCACAAAAATAATGACAGTTTTTGCATCCTTGAAATATGTGTTGAAAATTTATTATAGATATATAATGTATAATTACCTTTTCTCTGCAGTTCGTTGAAATAAAACTTGAAAACACGAAAAAATGCTCTTCAATAAAACTTTTAACAGACACTATCTCACAAATATTTAGCCTTTTAGCACTTATTCGAAGCACTTTGTATACCTTACTTAATTAATTATTTAATTTAATCAACAGTTAATACCAACTTCACTTATATTTTTATAAATCTACAAAAGTTTCAACACATCATCGGAATACGAAACGGCCGCCATAATCGCGAGCAAAACTGTGCCGACTTAGATACACTTTCATAAATATCAAAATCATATGTTTATTATTGTTTACTTATTAGTTTGTGATAAATAAGAAAGGTTATGAGTAATAGTACCGACTTTTAAATACCTAATCTTACAAAACTGAAATGCGAACGGGTGTATTTACAACTTGCCGCCATTTTTGATAATGATATTTTGAAAATCGGTTTTCGTTATAATTTATACAATGAACTATATTTTATAGCAAACAAGATTAGTTTCCGAGTATAATGATATATAATACATATATAGTGAAATTACGAGATTGCGACGCTACACGTTTTTCAAAGTAGAGCTGTCGTCACTTTAACGCGCGCGAGGCCGAACTTGTGGCAAACAATTTTCAGTCTTTATCTTTGCAAAAAAAGTCTATAAAAATGACAACCAATTACAATGTAGAATTAAAAATAATGTTCGTACTTTGCAATAGTGGGGCATAATCTTATTGGTGGAATTATTTTAACGTCATTTCAAGTAGTGAAATATGGCGCTGTCGTTGCGGGACATACGTGTTTCTCGCAAGCGCTGGACGGAACAAATTTTCCTGGGACATACGTATGTTCTGCCGGCGTTCCAGAGGTTAAGCCCCATAGGGGAGTGACTTCGAAAACTCCTTTCTCGGTGTTCACTAACGTCATTTGAGGAACCTATGTACAAAGTTTGAAGTTAATCCAATGAAGGAATAAAAAGTTTCATAGAAATTCCGACTCCCCTTTTTAACCATTTAGGGTAAAAAAATCCAAAAACATTTTCTTAATGTTTACTAAGGTCATTAGAGAAACCAATATACAAACTTTGAAGTCAATCCACTGAAGGAATAGTAAGTTTCATTTAATACACACTTTGAACCCCTATCTAACCCCCTAAGGGTAGGAATTTTCAAAAAAACAAATTCGTAGTTTCACTTTCATCGTTTGAGTAACCAATATACAGAGTTCGAAGTCAATCCATTAAAGGAATACAAAGTTGCATACAAACTTTGACCCTGAATCTTACCCTCTTCGGGGTGGAATTCCCAAAAAAATAATTCTTAGTGTTCACGATTATCATTTGAGGAACCAATATACTAAGTTAGAAGTCAATCCACTGAAAGGAACAATAAGTTTCCTACACAGTTTGATCCCCTATCTTACCACCTTAGGTTAGGAATTAAAAATAAACTAATTCTTTGTGTTCACTATCGGCATTCGTCATTTGAGGAACCAATATACAAAGTTTGAAGTCAATCCACTAAAGGAATAATAAGTAGTACACTTTGGCCCCTATCTTACCCCCTGAGGGTCGGAATTTTTAAAGAACAAATTATTAGTGTTCACTATCGTCGTTTAAGGAACCAATATACAAAGTTTGAAGTCAATCCATTGGAGAGATAAAAAGCTACATACAAATTTTGACCCCCTATTTTACCCCCTCAGGGGCGGAATTTCCAGAAAAGTAATTCTTAGTGTTCACTATCGTCATTTGAGAAACTAATATACAAAGTTTGGAGTCAATCCACTGAAGGAATAAAAAGTTTCATACAAACTTCAACTCCCAGTTTTACCCCCCTTTACGGTGGAATTTCCAAAAATCCTCTCTTCGTGCTACCCTACACTCATCAAGGAACATACATGCTAAATTTCACCTTCTTGTGTTCAGTAGTTTCGGCTGTAGCGTGTCTGTCAGTCAGTCAGTAACACAAGGATTTTATATATTAAGATAAAATGCAATTAACAAGATAAGTATCACTTATTGGTATTTTTTTTGTAATTCACTATAAAAATACAATGAATGTTTGAAATATATCAATAAAATTGGAATGTAGGTACTTATATAAATCGGCCTGTATAACACTACTGTACTATTAATATTAATGTATTTTATAATAAATAATTATGTATTGTGTATAGTGTGTCATGTCTGAGGCAAATGTTTTTCGTCATCGATTTTGCTTCCACAAATTGTCAAGCAAAAGGAGACAAACGGTGCCGCTGTGTATTGTAATTGACGTCGCTCACATATAATGAGCAATGTTTATGTGATGTTTAGTGTATTTTCGATAGTAGTATATACAATAAAACGGTACAGGATTATGTAAAGAATAATGAAAACAATACTCCCCGAGTTTCCAGATGATTTTAAATCTCGTCTCCGTTATCCGTTACTTTGACAGTTAGTCCGCCACAAATTTTCTAGCGAGGTTTTGTCAGTAGTCCTTTGATTTATAGTTACACCAACAATTATTGGTCAAGTTTATGGGTATACACTTCACTTCCCACATTAATACTTAAAACAACATAAAACTATTTTTATCTTTTTTTTTTCTTTTTTTTTTTGTGTGGCTCCATCGGTTGGATCGATGATTTTGCCAATGTCAAGGTGGAAAAAGAGATCAAATAAATTAATAAAAATACATAATAGATAACTGTTGACCGGTACTAATAGCAATGGTTTCTCTTTGAAGGGCCGGATTAATGAAAAATGGAAACACCAACATTTAGCAGAACATTGAGTTTAAAGAAATTACAAAGGTTATTCGAAAAATGAAACGGATGAAAGCAGAGGAGATATAGAATTATAATAAGTCTATAATTTAATTTTGTTAATAGAGATAAATTTGTATAAAATTTTTACAAAGGGAGTGTGAACTAAAGTTAGGAGAAACGCGAGGTTAACAGGTCTAAGAATTTGGTGAGGAAGAAGGTCATAGAGAGGAGTAACCAACTTTGGGCAATAGAAAAAAATGTGTTCCAAAGTACCCTCGCCATTTTTATCTTTAAATTATTATACACGTATTTAAATGACAACTGCTCGCTAGTGTTGCCAGCGAAGAAAAAAAAAGATTGTGACCATGTATTGAATGTCTGGTTTTGAAATCCAGCACTGTTCCTAAAGTATTAATTCCTTGAACTGAAGCACTATTCAGTTTTTCAGTAGGTAAATATATCTAAGCGAGGCAAACGTGCTTTTTTTCAGACTCTCTTTGACCTTTTTTTTTTTTGGTGTCGGGTTGGAAAATCCTCATGGAGTCCCTTCACCCTGGGGGGAAGGACGAAGGGGACTGTCAGACTCTTACTGACTAAAAACCAACTCGTGCTCCTCATGTACCCATGTGTCGGAGGGTAGGGTTTCACCGAAGCATTCCTCGCTACCCTCTGACGGTTATTGGCCCGCCAGATGGTCAGGCGGGCCCCGAACGAAACCCCCTTGGCGGCGGATTTTGGGCTCCGCCGCCAAAACACCCAGCGGCCGCAGAGGATAGGGAGGACGGCAACGCAACACCGCATCTCCTCTTCCTCTGCGGCCCCACCGCGACGCAACGATGGTGCGCCCCCATTTGGTCGCGGGAGATAGGGCGCGCGGCAACGCAACACCGACACGCCTCTTCTCCCGCGACCGCACCCGACTGCGAGGGACAGACAGAACTGTCCCCCGCACCCGCACCTATGGACGCATCCTACGCAGGCCTCACGCAAGCCCACGTGGAGCGCCCCCTCCCGGGATCCAGCTTAGCTTCACCGTGGGTGAAAATCAAATCCACGGTTACTAAGCCCCCCCACCACGACAAGGTGGAGATCCCACGGGGGGGAGACTCTCTTTGACCTGATTCTAGTGAACGAGGAAAATATTGTTGTGTTAACTTTGATAACATACAGTTTAGTATCAATAAAGACATAAACATTTTTTGTTCAAAATGACAGTAGCGAGAAACGCTGAGAGTGCCAATTCGTTACACGACTGCGAGTAACATTTTTATATGTCGTGATCGGGCTGTTTGCTAGGAAATCGCGTAATATGTCGAGACAACGTTACTCAATGCCAGTCACTCAGCAACACAGACTATATTGTACTAACGTACAGACGGAGCACTCCCATAGGTCAAAACTGGACTGTAATAGGCTCACATATCATAAATGACAGTTGTTTTTTTATCGGTAACGTTTCGGGCAAGGATTAAGAATGATTCAGTCTAATAGCATAAAATAGCCTTCCTAGCATAAAATATCCATTTTACTATTTTAAGTTAAGAAAGGGCATTTCTAAAATAAAACACTACTTTTTCACTTCGCTTTATTTTTTAATTTAGTTTTAAATTTATTTAAAGCTTTACATTGCATCACAAGTAAAGATTTGTTTTGTAGTCGGAAGACATCCGTGCCTTTTAATATTTAAAGACGAACTCTATCGCACGTTGCAGAAAGAAACCTCTTCTCGAAATGCTTTTGGCACACAAACTGTTTACGAAGTTGCTGGAAACTCAAGCTTTGCAATCGTTCACAATTAATGGACTGCAACCACTTTTTGAGTCCTGTCTCACTTTTTGAAAACATGGGAAAACTGACGTCCTTTCATCTACTAGCACATGTCGCAACACAGCACTTGTTGTATATGATGATATCACAGCTTCAGAAATTGAGAGAATAAATTACGGAAATAAATAAACGCAAAACTTCACTCGATCAACTTTGTTGAAACTAATGTTGCTGTTGACAAAACTGTCATAATTGTCAAAAGTTTGACAAATTGACAAATAAGCAAACATGGCGATAGGTTCCAGGCTAGGTTCCAGGGGTTCGGAGGGGGAGGTAACTGTCAAATAAGATATGTTAGCCCCATAGACTAAGGTTGAAATATTTTTTATGAAGATTACCTGCCGTGCTCAGCAAGTTTTACGAGTTCCGCAATATTAAGTTACGCGGTACAAATCTTTAGAAGTACAAAAATACCAATTTTCTTTAGTTCGTGTTAGATGCAGGCGTAAATCAAAATCGTGCAGGAAATAGATTGCAGTAGGCAATGCATACCTAAATGAGTTTCCGATTTTTTCGAAAATTATTTGTAGTGTAATTCTACGAAATATAACTCCAGCTTATAAACGTATGATGGACTGTTTTTGTTCCACAACATTTGGCGTTATCGACACATTAACAAACGGGGAATTATAAAATGAGCGAATTAAAAAAAACGAAGCGTCTGGTGATGAGATACTGTTTTAATAACTTGAGTGGCATGAATTTGAGTAAGCGAAAAATTTACTAAACTAACGACGAATATCAATTAATATTAAAACTCAGAACGAGCGTACTTAAAGCGGGTTGTGATTAATTCATTTCTGAAATTAAAATTCTAACCACGCGACTAAATTACTAGGTGAGCGACTAGAAATACAGAAAAGGTGACTTCAATATTGCCTGCTTTCATTACGAAAATCACGATCTATTTGTTCATGAAAATAATCTCGTTCACTCGGGAAACTTAATAGGTTATATTAGGTTTTCTTGTAACCATGTACTCAAAAATAGGAGCCCTGCGAAGCAGGACTCCATAAAGTTGGCTTAAAAGACTGTAGCGTCTTATATTTTTTTGTTCATTTGATTCAAGTAAATGCATATTGTATTTATAATTAGGTCAATATTATTTATAATAATTAGGTCGTACAAATATTATGAAGTTTCTCATTTTTAAGTAACTCAAATTAATGTTTATAAGTTGCTGTTCTGTTGATTTCTCATCACTCGGAGTCAGTCGGTCACTTAGTAATTCTATAACCTAAATTAAATATTTTTGTCACTCAAAACTTTAATTTACAGACAACAATAGTTAACAAACAATGGTAGCCTATCGGAGCATATCCTATCAGTTCAATTCTTATGTGAGCTTTGTAATAACTATGAAGACAATAATAGAAACAAGAAATATCTACTTCGCGCTCTGAAAATGTTTTTATAGTCGAGTAATTAAATTAACTAGTTGAAAGCAAACAAACAATATTTAAAAAAGGCTTCGATACAAAATCAAAATATAAATGATATATGGGTATTATAATATAATGTTTCAATAGCTTGCCGCCAAGCCACATTAAATTCCGTCGCGGAAAATGCGTGTAATAAGCACATGCGTGGAATTTTGAGGCTATGGTTACCACTTGCTCCATTTCCGAACTGAGGTATTCGCACTTGTAAAATTCAATTGAAATTGTATGCCCCACGTATATTTTACACCTTACCGATTTATATGCTTTCGGTTGGATATACGTCAGAAGTATTATTTGAATGTGTTTTACATTAAATCCTCATATAAAAAGTTATGTATGATGCGAATCTCGAAGGAGATATTGTTCGAAAATTTATTATTTTGCCTTTTTGTGTCCATTCCAAAATATATACAAACAATGTTCCATATCTTATACTCGATCTCAGAAATGTGATCCGAGCAGCCCTTTTAAAAATTAATTTAGTTGCTTATTGACGTCGTGCAGGGCTGTCGTCTCGAGTCCCGATAACGGTGACTGATCGGACTCCGGACGGGTGGAATTGATGAGAGAAATACGTGCTACGTACGAAATTCCTCGTGATGAATCGGCGTCTTGTAATCGTTGGACTAACACGGGTCCCGTAATTTGTTAAGGGAAAGTTCATTGGATCCTGGGACCCTTGCAGATGTGCACTATCATCTGTTGTGAACGAATACGCGACATGTTTATTTATGGTCCCCTAAATTGACTTCAGTCTTGGGGACCCTTGCGTCACAGGAAAAATATGTCTGGTTTGCTTTCTTATGTTTATTATATCCACATTGTGTTTCATATTTTTAACGGCACTCGTGGTTGCTGAAAATATTTTGACCAGGTTTACGCGACAGTATTTTAATTATAACATATGAGGGCATTTAAAGGCTTCGTTCACTCCAATTCATAATTTGGCATAAACGCCAATACAGGTCCGCAAATTTAAAGACGGTTCACACTTGACTTGTTTTTCTAGAGCTTAAATGAGGCTAGCTTTTCGGCAATAAATAGATACTGAATTTAGCAATAAATTAGCTGTCAAAGCTTAGAGTGTCCTAGGGGTCCTTGAGAAATAATATTTATAAGATTTCAGCTGAAGAATAGAGATTGCTATAAATCATCTTTCACACAGATATAATCAGAAACAGTTTACTTATTTTTTTTTATTATAACGTCTTATCGCCATTGGTTATTGATCGATCTTTATAAATACAACGTTTTTCTCTCTGCCTTGTCTTTGCAAGCGAGACTAGAAAAACTGCTCGCAGGCTTCGTATTAACGACGTAGACGTGCTGCGCTTGCGACGCGCGTAACAAATCGATGTCTCGTAATCGGCAAACTCGTATTTAGGCAATTTGTTCGACTGAAAATATCGCTACTATTTTGCGCAACACTTGCTTGTCTTTGAATACACCTGTCTAGAAATGAAGGAAAGTTTGTTTGGTCTAGTGGTTAGTGGCCGTTACTGCTACGCGCGAGATTGGGGTTTCAATTCGCGCTCAGAACACAACCTTGTGTAGGTACTGAGTATGATTATTTGTTTTGTTTGATGTATGCAATCATTTATCATGTGGTTTGTCAATTATCTGGTTATCATAGTAAATCGGGACCAGACGGACGGACGGTGTGTTGATTGTTTTGCATGGATAAATAAAATAGTGAATTAGAATGTTGTATAATTCTTATAGTAGGTATAGGTTATTTAATTGAATTAAATAGGCTTAGTTCAAAGACTGCGTGTTGCAAAGCAATTGCAGCCAATTGCGTTGTTGATTGTTAGTCAATAATGATGATGTAGCTTCAAGGCCGGATAAATATTATTCAGTTTTAAGCTTCAGATATTTTATTACACCTATCGTTTTTTCTTTATTCATCAATTTCATCATATAACTATGGCAGAGTCTTGAAAGGCAAACTACTTGGACTGTGTATAGTTTGAAATTTAAATAAGAGCATGTGAAATTCTAAAGAAATATAGCTAGTCATCTCGAATGTCTCGAAAGCCTCTCCTATTTGCTCTTACGGCAACCTCGGGATGAAATGAGGAATCCGTCACCACATGGAGCAAATCTTCCAATGTAGCTACAGATATAAAAAAGAAATAGGTGTGTTGTGTGCTGTGTTGTGCGTTCGATTCAATTCTGTACGGAACATAAATTATTGTGTGATCGACAAAATATAGTTGTGTCAGTTTTTCTTTCGTTCGTTGATTTGTTTTTTGAAACTGCATCGCGACACAGGGTTTAATTTCAGTGCGTATGTTATAGACCATTCAATATTTTGTACGTTTGAATAAAAATAACACAGAGTCGTTGTTCGTTATTTACTGACATTTTACTCGGTATGCAGATTGGTAGCTGCATACCGAGTAAATGAATGCAGCGTATACCCAAATTTATATACCTACAGCTGCGTTACCCGCTAATCTTAAATCAGCAGTTATTTCACAATAACAATATAGGAAGAACCCCATTAGGATTTCGTTAATAAAAGTTACGAATGTCAATAAATTCACCTTCGCACGGTACAAATATACCTAGATTGTGCTAGCTTTTAATTAGGACTTTCGCGATAAACAAGAATATTCCTTAGTAAGCAGACAATAGGAAGGAAATTAATTTCTAAAAATATTTGTGTAGTCGACACTCTGCAATCTATTATTTTGTTTATATATTGTATCATTACTTAGACACATATAATATGTCCGACTCTTCCGAAATTAATATTATAAGCTCAGTTTTAAATAATTAATATTTATATTGTTTTCTGAATATGAACGACATGATTATCTTAATTAACGTAGGTAAGCTATCGTGTAAATGCAGCCGTCCCAAAAAATATAAGCATTTCCCAGATAAATATTTCACCCCAAAGCTTATAAATACTTCACAAATTTTCTGCAGCACCATTTACAGTTTGCTTTCCAGTTTAGTTAATATTTAAGTGCGCTGTAGTCTTACTAGCGCATTGAATAAATAAATGAATTGGGCGAATTTAACGTCCTCCGTTTATTTATCTCATTCCTATGAAAAGCTAATTAAAAAGTAATTATTGTTTAATTACTAAAATGAGGAGGGGGATACCGTATTCAGACTGTTACACATGGTGATAAAATTTTACTGACGCGTGTATTTTATAAATAGCAATCATATTCTTGTAACTCCGCCAGCTGCCTTATTGATTGACGAAAATAATCTACTTAATTTAATACATAAGATGTTGTTATTCGTATTAGCTGTAGCACTTAATGGGTGTTATCTACGGCCGCTTTTCTGTCGTAGCATTACAACCTACGCATCTCGCACTAGAGTACCGTAAACATTTTTAATAGTAGGTACTTCTGCTACCGTTAAAAATACAACTTATAAAAATACTGATTATGTCGGCTTATGTTTATGTATTCGTAGGCTTGAATGGTCTTTAGAATTGCTCACCAATTTGTGAGCAAGACTATGCCCTATAAATATTTTGAACATTGTTCTATAAGTTTATGAGTAGGTAAGCGGTTTTTTTTAACTTATTACGCCACGGTACTCGTTTTGATATCAATACCTATATTTAGTTGTTCGATACATGTAAAACGTTATAACTGAGTTGTAAATTGTCCATTGCGCCAATATATGTGCATAAATTACGATAAGTAATTTCATTCAATTTGATTAAATAATTTTATTTGCCAATGTCAATAACCTAAACAGCTAGTTAATAATGATACGGAAGAGGAGTGATAATCTATTCTATCGTTTAATTTTCAAATTCAAGTGTGGTAATTCTATTGTAAAATAAAATAATTTAACTTTTATGAAACCATCTGTAGCTTCTCAGTATAATAAGTAGTAAAGTAAGTATATGATATCATATACTTACTGAGGAACTTACTTTAACACAATCCTAAATCAGAATGTAATTCTTTTGTAGTATTTACACTTTATATAAAAATAAACTTCTAATACTTGAAACTAAAATAGAATTTATTGATATTATTCTTGCTTTTTGATGTCTTCTACGTAAATGACATCTTGCTCAAGCCTTCATTTACATACTTAAGAAATATTCACCATATCTTCAGTATTCAAAACGACAAAAGCGCGTTAATCAGATCTTTTGGCAACTTTTCTTAAGAACTTTAAGCCGGTTTAAATAAACTATAGAAACGCAAAAACTATGAAATCCTGCGATAGTACTAATTAGTATTCTAAAATATCTTCATATAGAAATTGTCATTATAGTCTTACTACATTGAACTGTATTCTGAAGAATCACTGTCTGAAGCATAAACTCTGTGAGACTTAGTACCGGACCATTACGAGTAGCTTTGGGTCACCTATTAAAAATCACTCTCTTCACATGGGAACATAAGCGGTACAGTGTTGTCATTTTAAAAATATTATGTAACTCTGTTAGATGATAGAACACTCGCGTGCGCGAGTGGCGACGCATCTGTAAGGAATGTAATATAAGAGTGGATGCTGTCTGGTATCATAATAATATGTACTTCTCATAGGTATGTACATTGGATTATCGTTTCCCCAATCGTTTCCACCACCTCTCATTCGTCACGTCGACTCGTATGTGACGGATAGTACCGTATAGTAAGTATATTAGGGTTGTTGCAAAATGCTTTTTTCTTAGAATTCTTTAAACTCTATTTTTCCTTTGCGTAAATCTACAAACTAAAGAATAGTGGAACGCTGGCAAACAGAAGCATAATAAAAGCGGGCGTTGGAAGACAAATACTAAGCCCTCATTGAATAGGAGCTTAAGCTCATAGCGCGGAGATAGGCTCACTGACACAAAGTGGAATCAAAATCGGTAGCCGCCCTACATTCGAGTTTGGGTCGACGGATTGATCGAAGAATTACGTGGCTAACATCCACCAAAATGATTGATAGCCGTCCTGGGATAGGGAATTATTGTTGGATCTTTGATAGGCGTTTAGTGCGAAAGTTGATTTCTACGGTCTCGTGCGACGTTAAGAACCCGAATATACTGCTATAGATTTTAAGCGCTGGCGTTTCAGTATATTTACGATTATCTCGAGAATATATATTTCATCTTGTTTTTTACATCATATCCAACAACGGAGCAAATTTGGAAGTTTCTTGATGTAATAATCGATGAAAATAATTGTCAATTTGTAATTATCAATTTTAAATAGGTTTGTGAATGTGTTATGTATGTTGCTGGAAAATGTAAAACGAATAATTATATTACTTGATACCGCTCAAATACAATGGCATACATAATATACACTATGGCAAGACCCTGTTTTTACAGGGAACTACTTATTACTTATCCAGGAAATTACTAACTGAATATCATTACTTCTGAAGAAAAATAATATAGCAATTCGATTGATTCATCCATAATCATTTCATGATTATGGATGAATGGATGATGAATTTTCTTCTATCGACATTTCATTTCTTAGTCTCCGAACTATGCGAGTGATATTCGTAGGTGTGCTTCGTGGAAAAGAAAATTAATTATTATAATTTTTTATTTGAAGCCCACCTACGGGTGTGCTAAGTGGAATACTTTAGATGTGCTTCGTCTGGGTGTGCTTCACGGAATACCTCGTTAAACTAAGTATCCGAAATTGTAGCTTGCATAAAACTCAGTATATATTATCTTTAAAAAAAACTTAATTCTAAATATAACAATTCTTTTAAAAATACATCGCGGTCAGTCATTGACAGCGCGTAAACAAAATTTGTTTGTAACAATATTAGATACGTTATTCATTTTGGCACACTTTGATAGAGTGCTAAAAATTTTTCGATATCGTTCATGGTCAATATCTTTGTTATCGTTTGTGACAATTTCAGTGTAATAAATTGCGTTAGCCACACTGATAAAATGATGTTTACGTCAACTATCAATTTCGATAGTGCGATATCATTTCAAGCCTGTTATTATTTTATAGATTGGATAGTATTGAGGGGCTCGTCAGTTTACCTACTTAAAAAGATAAAGAGTTATTTTTATATAGTTAGATTAATAACACGCGATGTCTAATAATAAGTAAGTGTTAAATACCAGTCACTTTATCCACAAGAACATCTTGATAATGAGGTGAAATCATATGACAGACCTTGTGCATAAATTAGCAATAGTTATTATTTGATTATTATACAAATCATGATAATTAAATATGTTCAGCAGTAACAGTAGGTTAATTAGCTTAATAATATAGCAACGATATAGACCGACAGTAGGTTGTCATACTGTAGGATAGGTACTTTTGTAACTTCGTAAATTGATCAAGGCACAAAAAAAACGAATATCTAATTTTCATCATCATCAGCTCTAATTTTATACTGTCCCATTGCTCGGCACATGCTTCTTCTCCCTATTACTTCTAATTTATTCAAGACAAATGAACAAAGTGTCTGAGAGTGTCCGAATGACTGGCGGTAGTAAGCTTAAGAGACAATACTTATAGCATACAGCCATAAACAATTACATTATACACCATTTATCTTGACAGTTATAAATAAGTTGATTTTAAGAATATGATTGCCAGTCTAGTCGTCTAGTCTTGCAAAAAAATAATGCTACATTGGTTTTAACCTTATGCATCCGAAAAACATTAACTTGAGTTTTTATCTGTCAAAAATTTCATGATATACAAATATTGTTGCAAAAACGTACACCTACGCTATAAACAGTTGGATATAAAGCAAATAACGTTTGAGATATTGAACACGAGGAAGTGTTATTCAAGGCTGATCGAATTCTTTGCTAGTTGAACACTATTATTCATACACCTAATTCTGCGCAATTATGTAGACAACATGTAAGGTTTAATGTTGTACCATAGTATCCACAACAAAAGATATCCAAATACTGATTAGTTATCCAACTCACTGGATCGAGTAGCGTGTGTTCGTAATCCGTCATTATATGAAAATAGACGCTTGTTCATAGAATGCTCCATCATTACATATCCAACATCCTGTATTTTCTAAAATTGGCTATTAACTTAACAGTACGTTGCAGATAACGTTTCAATCACAACCGACGTCAAACTATGTCAAAGATATAACAAACACAAGTTTTAATGGAAATCCTCTCTCCAATCTGGCCGAATAATTGGCTAAACCCACCTGTACCGTAACAAAGGAAGGAGGGGACGTTGTTTCAACGAGGTTTATTGGCAACCGATGTAACATACCATTGCAAATTAACACTGACCTCAATATTATCGGAGAGACGGAGACCATGCTATCAACCGTCCAATGTACGAACGTACTACCCGCATATAACTTATTTTCTTCTAGGACCTACCGCTCAAAAAGCGAATTGATGTAATATATTTGTTTCGTCCCCTACCCTACACTTTTGTTTCGCACATGGATAATAGAAATAATGCCCAATCAGTATCCTTTCAGGATTTTGTTTGCACTACCTTTATTGTGCCTTTATATTATTTTAATCTACTTATTTATATCTATAACAATGTTCTTAACCTCATCATTTGCTTTTACAAATCTGCTATCTTACCTAAAAGTCTGCGTATGAATAACACCCCTAATTTTCCAGAAATACCTGACGACAAAATTCAATGAGACGTTCATTCATAGGCTACCGGCCTTAAACACAAAGCACTATACTGAACCCAGTGATCTCTGTAACAATGCGTAATATTTGTATTGGAACAATAATAACGTGAGCATCGATTATTGTACCTCTGGCGTACGTAAGAACTATTCGAATCCTTTGTTTTTCGAGTGTCATGTTTAGCGACCAGCCTTTATTAGGAAATTGGAAGTGTGCAACACAAAGGGTCTTAAATTGAATCAACTACCCCAATATTCCCTGCAGGAGTGCTTTATAGGCTAGGGGCGTGTGTGCCGTTCTAACCGCGTCGCCGCACTGCCTTACCGACTCCACATTCACTAAATTTGGTTCGACAATATAAAATAATATGTATAAGCGATGATAGTTTTGAAAAATAAGTTTATGCGAATCAAATTTGCTTTTCTTCGATAATATTGACATTTGTGAGGCGAAGTGAATTAACTTCAATACGTATTTTTCAAATGTGAAAATACAGAAAAGCTGGGGAAATTATATTCACATTTTGTTGTTGCATCATGTTTTCGTGTTGTATTGTTTATTCGCTACAAGTAATACCGATTTCCACATGATGATATTTGTATTAAAAACTGAACTGAATAGCTGTTTCAGTATTTTATGTTTACAACTTAACTTTTAACAGGACAAGTCCCACATCTAGTTTATCTGTATCAATCGTTTTTAATTCTTAGGTTAAATGACGTCCTCGGTTGGTGCGTAGGAATTGTAGAATCATATTACGGTTACAGATCCTAAAAACATCAGATAAACGACTTGCGAGAAGAATATCATAATTATCTCCTGGGGCACTATAACGTTCAACCAATAATTTCTAGCTATCTCATACATCACTTGATGTTTCTGCCTGTCTGAATGGTGCTAAATAAAAAAAAAACTATACTAATATTGTAAAGCTCAAGAATTTGTTTGTTTATCTTTTTTACTTATCAAGGAAAGTTAAAGAACGAAATATTTGATGACATGCACTAGATCTTGTCGGTAATATCTTTTTGGTCATTCCCTAAATTACACGATATACCCAAACAATTTCCACTACGAGGAGAATTTAATATCTGTAACAAAAATAATCCCCGTTGTTTACTTAACGTAAACATGACATGACATTTATTTATACTTTACCTTATTAGATAGGAGGGGTCAGTAAACCACTCTATTGAATTAATTAGCTAATTAAGCTTGTACATCTTTACCATTATATACATGTGCAAAAAAAATATTTGGGTCACTACCGACAAAAGTAAACTATTACACTTTCGGTATTTATAGAGCACGATGAATTGTTCCGGCTAGAGGTTCGTACTAGAGGTCGTGAGTTCATTCCGTATCCTCCCGCTTACTTGTCTATATCGTAATTTTGTTATCTATGCCTCATTCAATACTTTTAATAACATTTACAACATTTTACTTTAAGATGCCACTAACGAAGATACTTCTCATAGATTATTAACTCAATGTTTTATATCTGAAAATACCTTTTATAATTATTCAAAATTGGCATCATTGGCACTACATTACTATTCCATGGGAGGTGTTCTGTGCAACGTTGCCATGAATGCACTTCATATCCAGCAATATATCTGAAAATACCTTTTATAATTCTAAATTGACACTGCATTTGGTATTTTCATTGCTATGCAAACATATACAATTATTGTATGAATTTAATGAAAATATTATGAGAACCCATATTAATATATCACAGGCATTTTTAAATGAAATGTGGTGTAAAATTGAAATTTAATAAATAAATATTTAACTTATAACATGCTTTCTTTGTCACCAGGTACAAACACAATATGTCCTCACCGTCCAAACTCCGGTCAAAAAGGCAGACTCGATGCAAACGTATATTACACAAACGACTACCAATAACAGGATGGCTACCAGAGTGCAATTCAGAGAAAGCGGTCGCAGATCTAATAGCTGGAATCACTGTCGGCCTCACTGTTATACCACAAGCACTGGCATATGCGACAGTGGCCGGACTTAGTCCACAAGTAAGTATAAAATTGATCATGCAGGGTATTTGTTGTAAAGTTAAGCTCAATGATTTTCTTGCATGTTCAGTTACACAGAATTTTATTTATACAGCTACGAGTATAAAGATATGCCTCTACAAATAAAACAATGTAAAAAGTATAAAGATATATATATACAGGGTGTCACAAGACCCATCACCAAGCCGAAGTCTACTCGTTGTGGACGTCATGCCAAGTCATACTAACCAAAAATAATACCTGGGAAACGAATTCTTTTTTTATGTTTTCATGTTTTTTAAACCGCAACTAAAAGCGCGTGCGTGCAATGCTCGAAATACCTACTTATCCATGGGGTTCTGGGTATCTAAAGAATATATTGGCGGGGTAAATGCATCGATTTTGTACTTAATTAGAAAAAGTCCATACTAACTTTGAGCCTCAATATTTCCTGAACCAGTAATTTCCCAGGTATGGTGCCGAAGTCAAAAATGTTTGTAGTGATTGGTACAACATGGGATTTCAGTTTCCGTTAAGGGTGTTTTTACACCCTGTGTACCTATATAAATCTTTATTCTATATCTTGAATATATTTGTGACTGCCTCCGTGGTCCAGTGGATAGCGTATGCGACTGCTGATCGGAGGTCCCAGGTTCGATTCCCGGGTCGGGCAAAAGTGTTACTGTGTTTTTCCGAATTCTCAGTAGCAGCACGGAGTCTGGTGATGTGCCCGGTAACGGCAATAGGCTCGCCCCCTATTACATGGGGCCTAACACTTCATGGCGAAATGTGGGTGTAATATTTACACCTCTGCCTACCCCTTCAGGGATACAGGTGTGAGACTATATAAAAAAAATAGAATATATTTGTCAGCTATACAAGTCCTTACCTTTGAATATTTTGTACCGATATTGAACAAACTGTGTAAACACAATTTAAATCTACGTTAACCACGCAGATTTTCTTTATGTTTACAATATAAAATGTTTTGGCCAACTAACCATGTCTTTTAATAAATACCACAAATATTTGTCTGGAGCAAATCTATATGAAAACATGCATATACTTAATGTGAAAGTATTTCATAAAATGTATTGTCGATGATGATAAATCGTTGCATGAGCAGACTAACCTTACTGTAAAATTTAACAATTATGACGTCAGTTATCAACCATTTTGATGGTATTATGGCATAATAATTGCAGACTTTACCGTTAAGTTGTAAATTGCGATATCTCCTTGCGATGCAATGAATCGTCTATATCTTCTTGGTCGTCTATTTGTTTATTCGGATTGCGACGAAGTCGGCGACACTTGATGAACCAATACGCAAGACTATTCGCTTCCAGTGATATACTCCGATAGTACTCAAGGATTGAGATAATTCGGATGTGGTCGTACGTTTGCACGCGGCCAAATTTTGTACGAAAACGCGTGCAAAGTTGGCATTATCTTATATTAAAAGAACGTTATACAGATTGTGTATTTGTAGAAATACTTTTAAACCAATTTACCTATAAAAGGAATACCTGGCCAAAACTGCTAAGAAGTTATTCAAATGTAAAAGTTGCTGGTATAGAGAAAAGTTTTAGTGTGAGAAAATGTAAAACACGCTTTAGGTGTAGACACAAAAGATCGCCTCGCACATTTCGTAGTCATCACTTGTCTTAGTGTTACGCACTTACCAGGTGCTATGTATTCCACATTTATTCTCGCAGCCGTAACACTGAATGTTTGTTGTGGAATAGCGCTCACACTCGTAACTTTTTCTGGACGGTCTCTACTCATCGTTTATGGGATGTTTCGTGTACATAGTGGTTGGATCCTGCAAGGACATTACCTTGGGCCCTACGGCGCTACTGGCCCTAATGACATACCAACAGATACAAGGCAGAAACCCTGATTACGCCGTGTTACTCTGCTTTTTGTCCGGCGTAGTACAACTTGTTATGGGAATATTGCATTTGGGTGAGTATGAGTATATGTCATCAAATTTGTTTTAAGTATGTATCTACTAGCTGTAAACGATTTAACCTACCATCTCGACAATAGCGCCTTTATTAATCCGCCACTATTGCTAAAGCTAAAGTGCATAATTCTAAGCTAAAGTGTAAATATATTATGCACTACGTATCAGTCAAATTCTTCAACCTTCAGAGATCATGTTGTTTTCAAAATGTCTTATTCAGTCGCGAGTGTTTGTATGTGTGACCCATCGCTTATACATGTATAGATTGAAATGATGAAAAAATGTACTGATTAAAATTTAACCGCTTCGTTGGCCACCTAATACTTTATAATACTTTATTTATACACACTAGAATACAAATACTTTGAAAATCCATACTGCCGGTACAAATATATGTTAAAGTTTAAATTTTGTTGTCCACTAGTACTACTACACTAGTACCCAAGCTAAGATTGAACTTGTGTTATGGGTACCGGGTTTTCGTACATTTTTTAACTTCAAAACAAACAGTCAGTGTTTGTTAGGATTTCTAAATAATTATGCTATAATATACCTATAACAATACTGATAAATAAATGAACACAAACAACCCAATTAAAAGTTATCTTTTCCTCATTCTTAAATCTGCGCAGCCATATTAAATTTATGTGTAGTGTCAATACCTATCTAAAGCAGACAAATAACTTTGGTGCCCATTTCGTTTTACGCGTAGATAACCTTGCAAAATAAAACGATTCAGTTTATTTCGGTGAAAATTAAGGTATTAAGGTTCTTCAAAATAAAAACAAACCTTTACCGTAGCTTCTATCTGATTTACCTTAGAATTGTCTGTCTAAATAAATAAAATGGAGGATAGTATAATATTATACATACACAGATAACTTTTATTTTGACCCTCTTTAATGTAACTCGTATATTATATTAATAGGATTTGATTGGCTGATTAGCAGTATTTTCGTAAACTTTTCCTCATTAAGGCGCTGTACCTAGTCAAAATAGGCTCCACAAAACAGTTTTTTAGCCAAATGTATACATTTTAGAGCAGCTAAAAAAATATATGTTAATCTTGATCATATTTATGGGGGGATCATTGTGTTCAAAACACGTTTTCGGTAAATTTTCTCGATAAAAAAGAAACATAAAATAACCATTAAAATTGAAATTGTAGCAATTGTAACTGTATTATTTATAAACAAATCTTGATAATATTAATAACAGTTATGTAATATATAATAATAAAGGGAACTGTTGTTTTTATTTATCGATTGGAATAAGATATTTGTAAGTATTAATGTATTTAATGATAAATAACTCGTTCTGAACGTCCCGTCGTCATCGCGCTTCTCTTTCTTATGTATACAATCCGACAGTGACAGCAACAGCTGAACTTAGTGTACTGTACACAGCGCCTTAATCCGCCAATTTAACACATCGACCATAACAACACAATTATAGCTTAATGTTTTTCAGTTTACATAATGCGTAAACTCCAATCAAAAAATCTTTTGATGGGGAAACCAATGAAGCAATAGGGTATTTGACTAAAAAAATCGAATTAGTCCGTCAGTTAGATTATCGAAAAATATTGGACACGTATATTTTCTTTAGTCACGTAAACAAAAAATGAAGACTACAAATTTCGCTGAAAACTCGTGTGACGTCACTTGCCAGTACACTTTTTACTGGCAAGTGACGTTACAAGCCCCCACTCTTAGACGTTTCTCCATCTTTGATGCGGTTTATCTTCGTTATTTTTTACTGATTTGATAAAACAAAAAATACGTATCCAATATTGTTCGATAATCTAACTGACGGACTAATTCGATTTTTTTAGTCAAATACCCTATTATGTCAATCAGTATACTTCATATAATCATGGTTGGTTTTACACCAATCAGCACACACAGACCAGAAAAAGAAAAAGAAAAGAAGTGTACCAGACACTTCTTTTTTAAAATCCACGACTGAGAAGATAAAATAGACAATTGTAAGTTTGTTTGCAATACCGCCAATTTTAAAGGTCTTTGAAGATTTGTATTTGGCTTCCAAGTAATAAATGTCTGCAGTGTTATTGCTTCCTATTCAAAACAATACACAGTGATCTATGCAGTAACACAAAACATTTTCCGAAGGCGAATAGTTACTGTTTACTGCGTGTTTATTGTCAATAGCAACACTGGTAAGATGAATACTGAGGCACTGTGTGATGCGATACAATATACTGTGATAAATTGCTTAATATTATATATAATACGCCATTGTAAGACCCTCTCTTGTATAGACTTCAATTATATCTTGTAAACGATGCGATGAACGCGTAGATGAACGGCGCATAAATGGCATTATACTTGGAATAATTATATCCTTCGCTAGCCAAGGCCACTGTGCCGTTCGGGTTAAAAGTGAGAGCAAAAATATTGCGTTTTGGTTTACACGTTTTATGAGACGAATGGCAAATAACACTGTACTTATAGTTTTATTTATGTATTTGTAGTATTTTAAATTATAGATAAAATACCTTATATTTTTCTCGACGTTTCGGCATGGGCTACACCAGCCGTGGTCACGAGATAACAGCCGAATCAACGAGGGAAATATAATGTATTTTACCTATATTTTCAAATAATTACACGACGTAGTTTACCGGTTACAAAAATTTGTTATTGGTTAATTATTTGGACAAGTCGCGAAACTTTAAAATTATTTATAACTGTACTATGATAATTTTTAAAGACATAAGTTTGAATTTTATCAATTCAGTTTATACTAATAATTTTTACTTTTTTATACTTACCTATACAAAAATACAATACTTTAGGTGTATATTGTATAAGTAGGCACTGGTTGTAAAGTAAACTGCGGGCTCTTTATTCTTTTGTGACTATTTATAAAAAAATAACTGCTGTATTAGTTCTCGTGCACATAATCTTAATAACAAATTAAAATAGCCGTCACCCCTAATATTATTAATAAGGTTCTTTTTGAAACAATTAATACACAACTCGTCCGTTGGCTAGCAGATTATTATACAGTATTATTTCTCATGTTTACATGTTAATTTATGCTCTATAATTCACTTTGTAATAACAGCAAAACGTACATGTTACATTATATAATGTGTTATTGAACATTACAATCAACAGAACTGTTGTATAAGTTTGGCCATGACTTTCTCGCACGTGCTACTTTCGTTAACGCTCCCGTTATCCAAATCAATTCTTTATAACATTTGATCCTTAAAAGAATGTTTACAAATAATGTAAGTAACGACGTAAGTAAAAACGTTTCGGGTTTAATGCTTTTCTCATCAGAATGTGAGAATTCGTCTGCCATACCGACAAGTTGCCAGCAATTTGGAAATGGCAGTCACAGAAAATTATAATCTTCAAAAGCTGCATGCAGTATTACTCCTACTTTGATAGAGACTACTGCAGAATCTGAAATAGAGATCGTAGCATAGAGCCGCGTCAAAAATAATTTGTCCTCCGCTCGTAACAAAACGCACAACCTATATATTAGCACAGATAATATAATGTATTAGTTCCAGTGTGTGCTCAAGCTTGCATAAGCTGACTCCATAATTTGCTCATTGTTGTCTATGATTGAAACTACATCGATGTGATACGTAATAGTGTCATTCACAATGACTCTTCAATTCGCTATACATACATACATTCATAGACTCACGCCTGTTTTTCCGGAGGGGTAGGCAGTGACTACGGAACGCCATTTGCAACGATCCTGACATACCTCTCTTGTTTCATTCACTCCCATGAAGTTTCTCATGCATGCTCTTCCGTTTAGGGTACTTCTGACCTGTAATTTTTTTAGGATGTCTCCAATCTGGTCAGAGAACGTCCGCCTAGGTCTTCCCCTTCGTGCTCTCCCATTTACACTTGCCTTGTATATCTTCTTTGTTAGTCTTTCGTCATCCATCCTCTCCATGTGCCCAAACCATCTTAACATGCCTTTCTCGATGCTTGTCACTACATCTTCTTTTACCCCACACCACTCTCGTATCACACAATTCTTTACTCTGTCGGACAAAGACACACCACACATACTTCTCAATGCTCTCATTTCTACAGCATTTATTCTAGTTTCAAGTCTCTTCTGCCATACCCAACTTTCACTACCATACATAAGGGTAGGCACTAACACCCCTCTACAACGTGCCTTTTTGGACACGTTTTGACTGTTCATAAACGCCTTCAGAGCTCCATTCACACTATTACCTGCATTAACTCTTCTTTCAATATATTTTCCATTCTTACCATCTCTTGTAAACAACATACCTAAGTAAACAAACTCATTCACTTGTTCCACTCGCTGTCCATCGATCAAAATATTACAAGCCGTGACGCATTCCTCTTTTTCAAAAACCATAACTTTCGTTTTACTTACATTCACTTTCATTCCTTTCCTCTCTAACGCACCATGCATGATTGTTACCATATCCTGCAACTCCTCAGCTGAAGATTCAATTATTACCTGATCATCAGCATATAGGAGGCATTTGACGAGTAACCCATTCATCCTTAATCAGCAGTCATTATGTTTCAAATCTTGCAAACAACTGTCCATGAAGAGGTTAAACAGCCACGGTGACGCTACGCATTCCTGTCTAACACCTTTCTCGATAGTAAACCAGTCAGTGTATGCCCTCATCACCGAATGCACCTAACATTTTTTCAAATTAGTACGTTTACGAAACGTTAATAACTTGGAAAGTGCATTGTGTTGGAAAAAGTAAACTTTGAAACGGTTTATGACATGAAAAAGCCTTTTAAAAAATCATTTCATAACACCTCTCAACGGCAAAACTATCAGTCGAGGCAGTTGTCCGGTACATATGCACCTAACAAGCCCCAGGTTAGCAACAATCAGTCGAATTCACAGAACGATTCAGGTTTCAATTCGCATAATAACTCGTCGCAATTTAGAAACAATAATTTTAGATTTAACAATGCTCAAAATAATGTAAGTCGGTGGCCGCATGTAACTAGGCCAGCGCAGTGGCAGAGTCAGCACATTCCGTCGTCGTCGCCGGCGCATAATGCACAGTTCACAAAGACAGGGTCAAACACCGATGTTACGATGCGAACTGCCAGTTCTAGATGTGTTAATTATACAAATAATGATTAATTTATGATTTATAATAATAATGAAATCGATTCGGAACCACAGCCAAGTACGTCTAACGATAGCAATTCAGTGCAAAATTTTTTCATTCAAGCCTCAAGCAGAGAGAAAAAATAGTTTTAAATTGTAATAATTATCGCTCATTACCGCACATTATTATACCAGAACTGGGTAATGCAGTTTATATGATAGATTCAGGCAGTACTAGGTCGTTTATCAACCCAGGTTTAGCTATAAAACATTTTAAAAATAATATTTACAAAGAACCCTTCGAGGTAGTGAGTACCCATGGGAATAGTATTCATTCTGAGGTGGCCGTTGTTCCTTTGCCAAATATTTTTAACTGTAACGAAACGCATAAGTTTTATATTTACACCGTTGCTAATGATTACGATGGTCTAATAGGCAGTAATTTATTAAAACAATTGGATGCTAAGGTCGATTACAAATCATTGACTTTGCATAAGTACTAAATGCGGTAGCATACCGTTTGTTTACTCGCTAGAAAAAAAGGAAACATACACTATACCGCCCAGGAGCGAATTAAAAGTAAGTTTGCCGGTATCCTTAAAAAACGGTGATGCCCTATTAGATTTTAAGGAATTTACGGAAGGAGTTAGGATGCCATGTGCCTTAGTTAATTGCGTAAATGGTTTCGCGTATACAGTTATTCAAAATTGTAAGGATATCGAAATGACTTTGACCGTCACGAGCCCATTTAAGGTTGAACCTTATATACCGGCCGAGATTTCGGTTAATCATATGGTTTCTGATAGGAATAAGTTGAATGAATTATTATCAAATAATTTAAATAAGTTGCGATTGGAACATATGAACGAAGAGGAAAGAAAGGCGATTTGGGACATCTGTAATGAATATAAGGATATTTTTTATTGCGAGGACATACCATTATCTTTCTCAAATGAAGTTAAACATAAGATTAGGACGATTAACGAGGATCCAATTAATGTTAAGGCGTATAGATTGCCGCCATCCCAAACAGAAGAAATTAGGCGTCAGGTAGACAAGTTATTAAAGGACGATGTAATACGAGAATCTCATTCTCCTTGGAGTGCACCGGTCCATTTAGTAGCAAAAAAGTTAGATACATCCGGGAAACAGAAATGGCGAATGGTGGTCGATTATAGGCGTCTTAACGAAATAACAGTTGACGATAAATATCCTCTGCCAAATATTAACGACCTTTTTGATAAGTTAGGCAAGAGTATGTACTTCTCAACACTAGATTTAGCATCAGGGTACCATCAACTGGAAGTACAGAAAGAGGATAGGCAGAAAACTGCATTTGCAACACCTTTTGGCTTGTATGAATTTAATAGAATGCCCTTTGGTTTGAAGACAGCTCCTGCTACTTTTCAAAGAGCAATGGACAATATTCTTAGAGGCCTACAGGGTATACATTGCCTGGTGTACCTCGATGACGTCATCATATTCTCAACCAGCCTCCAGGAACATGTAAACAAACTTAGAGAAATTTTTGACCGTTTGAGAAAAACTAATTTAAAAGTCCAACTGGATAAGTCCGAATTTTTGCGTAAAGAAGTAATGTACTTAGGACACACCATAACTAAGGATGGCCTTAAGCCCAATAACGATAAGATAGATGCCATTTTGAAGTATCCATTACCCAAAACAGTTACCGAAATCAAAAGTTTCTTGGGATTGATAGGATACTATAGGAAGTTCGTCAAAGATTTCGCTAAGATAACAGCACCTCTAACAGCATGTTTAAAAAAAGGTAGAAATATTGTTTTAGACGAAACTTATAAAAAGAGTTTTGAGACTTGCAAAGAGTTGCTAACAAACGCACCTTTGCTACAGTTTCCTGATTTTAGTAAACCCTTCATACTGACTACTGATGCTTCAAACCCCGGGATAGCTCCGATGAAGATTGGAACAGCTCTGATGAAGAGTAGTCACTGGAGTATTATTAAGACCATAGATTTAAATTCATTAGTTTTACAAATAGATAATAATATAGAAGAATATACTAAATTAAAATTAATTACTACTAGCAATAGTGAAACATATAGAGAATTTATGGGATTATCAATTCAGATAGAATCTTTTATCGAATTAACTAGGGATAGGTTACATCAGATTATGCCAACTACTAGGGTTAAAAGAGGTATTCTCAACCCTCTTGGGTCAGTTATTAAGGTAATTACGGGAAATTTAGATTCGGAAGACGCTAGAAAATATGATTTAGAGATAAAAAGAGAGTTAATAAGTAAATTAAATAATAGAGAACACTCAGTGGAACGGAAAGTTTCGTTAATGCAGAAGGCTTTTGATAAATTGGTAAACGTTTCAGATGATATTAATTTTAATACTAAACATTTAAACTATAAAATCAGACAATTACAGTCACTTCTTCAGAATCAAACCAAGTATTCGAATTTAGTCACGATCATGAATAGTTTGAACCAGATATTTAATAATTTCCGTACTATTTATACAATTATATACGAGATCGAAACTGCTATAGCTTTTAGTAAAATGCATATATTACATCAATCTATAGTAAATACAACAGAGTTATTTGATATATTAAAAGAAGTTCAAAAACATAGTCAATTAATTTACCCAGTAAGTCATGAGTATTTAGTAAAATTAGAAGGAACTATAGAAATTAAAGGGTATGTAGATAGTAATAAAGTGGTATTTATATTAGAAATCCCATTAATACATAAAAACACATATATTTACTATAAAGTTGTTCCCATTCCAATATACAACCCTTCCAAACATAAAACCTTTGCCATTATTCCTAAATACCCATACCTAATAGTGAACAGAATGAAATACAGGTCCGTAGTAGATACCTGCAGAGAAATAGATGATCTACAATATCTATGCACAGAGGAGAACGTATTACAATACCACACTGAGACGTGTATTGAACAACTGATGCTTTTGAAAGGGAATTTCAGTGAATGTCAACAATACCAGGTGCAGATTGAGGAAACCAAAG
This sequence comes from Euclidia mi, assembly GCA_944739405.2. Lineage (NCBI taxonomy): Eukaryota > Metazoa > Arthropoda > Insecta > Lepidoptera > Erebidae > Euclidia > Euclidia mi. The sequence continues at coordinate 49,302,195 of OX123182.2, read as the reverse complement.
TTCAGCCTGTGTCAGACAACCATTGGCTGATCTATTCAGAAAAGGAAATCACAGCAACAGAATACTGTAACGATGAGACAAGGAAGTACAACCTACGAGACACGTACATTCTCCTGCCAAGCCAGCGTTGTTCGTTGCAGATTGCAGACACATATATTACTACACCTACCAATGGCAGCTCAGTATTCTTCAGCCTGCCACCAGTACAGATGCCTGAGCTTCGTGGTGACGCTGTCCCGCCAGCCAAGCAGATGGACCTTCGGGGCGTGGACCTCGGCGACATCAAGGACTTGTTAACCAGAGCGAAATATAGTGCCAGTGTTAGTGAGATCCAAAGTTACATTATAAGTGACCAGATAAGTGTATGGACACTAGGAATATATGTAGTAATTATAGTTTTAATAATAGGATTTATATTGTATAAATGTGGTTTCCATACCAAGGTAGTTTGTATTCGAAATTGTACAGAGTCAACACAGCTGCCTCTAGACAATTTCTCACCTAGGGAGGGAGGAGTTAAGGTTACGGAACCTAATAATATTAGCTTTGCCAGCACATCTCTCCCCTCCAAATGCTCTAGTTAAGTATATTGTCATCTTAGCATTAATTAATTATAAATACCATTGTCAATCTAGTTTTAACGATTACTATTTTAGATCTTTAATACACTGTTACGCTGTAATAATTAAATAAAGTATTTTTTAATATTAAATCCGAGTTCCATCACTTAATTCGCGCGTTAAATTCGGAGTAACACAAATCTACTTTCAGTCTCAAGTTGTGTGAAGGCACTCCTGATTATTCTAAAGATTTCAGATACTCTATAGGGTACAAAGTAACTCGGTCAGTATACATGACATTATCTACCGAAAGGTACATAATAACATCACCTTCGAATGTCAAAGCCATGTTCTAATACATGTCCATATATTATATGTTTACGCATTTATAATATTAGTAGGGCAAATCGTTTCATCCGTTTAAGCGCACTCTATAATTTATTAGTTTATTTAAACGAACAATTTAATTACCGAGCACCAATATGACATTATGTATGATGTGACAGTACTAACAGATATGCGATAGCACATGCGCAGCACTCAATTATAAGCGCTTGCATTCTTACTTCCCAGAGGTAAATTTGTGCCGTACAAACTTCTACCCTCCCTACAATACCTGCCAGATTAATTTTTGCAACTCATAGTAGCCCATGTCCGTCTCCATGGTCCAATATATTTCTATATTAAACAACAAAATCGGTTCAGCCGTTTTAGCGTAAAAACGGAACATACATACATACATACACACTTTTGAATTTATAATATTAAGTAGGGAAGTAGGGTAGGGATATCATTAGAGACTTTCTTTATACACAACATTATCTGTTTTACCACCTTCATATAGAACATGTAAATTAGTTTTACCGCTTACTCGTGAACATGCCACATATAACTGACCATGTGAAAAACAACATGTTCGGGGGACGATTCCAGCTGTTTCAAGTCTGTCCCTGCTATTTATTTAGAAAATACACACAGGGCTACGAATATCCAGCCCTGCCGAAAGTAAGATAGCCCCGTTGAGTAACTCAAGAGTTATCTGAATTCAGGCCTCAGTCACCACGGATTCCCACGGATTCCCACGTACGTGAGGTGTGGGAATTTGGGAATAATGAGACACCTGTATAAGTACAGAACATAAACGAACGAAAGAAATCAAAGAAACACATCCACATTCAATATTCAAAAGAAACGACTAAGACACCAATCCGACGAAAACGAAAGAAAATTAACCGAGAATCTCATCAATCCACGGAGAATCTTAACACCGCCATTCAGAAAACGCCATCTTTGTTTACATTACAAACCGACCGAGATAGAAAATAATATGGACTAATCGACAATTTATTGAAAAAAGGATCTATGGTCATTGTTTTTATCATTTAAAATAAAATGAAATTATTATAAAACTATTATATAAACATAATAATTTGAAATAAATGAGATTGACCGTTTAAATTAAGTGGACATTGTAATAAATTTTGACACAGAGACTTTTTGCTTATGAAAGTGCCGAATATTATACTCTATTATTTTTTTAATAACAGAAAGATACCCGACACATAATTATTGTCTTTTTTGCAAGAAACATTTATTTTCTTAGAAAATTATTTGAAAATAGTGACATCTATCGGTCGGAAGGATAACTATAAATATGCTCGGTTCCAGTAATTTATTTATCGAAATACGTAGAAATATACTGACGAAATTAAGAATCGCCTCCTTTTTTAAAGTCGGGTAAATAGCCATAAAACACTTTAAAGGTACCTATTTAGACTAACTATACTTTTACTAACAAACTTATAATGATCATAGATGGCACCAGATAATTTTTTGAAGATTTGTATTTGGCTTCCAAGTAATAAATGTCTGCAGTGTTATTGCTTCCTATTCAAAACAATACACAGTGATCTATGCAGTAACACAAAACATTTTCCGAAGGCGAATAGTTACTGTTTACTGCGTGTTTATTGTCAATAGCAACACTGGTAAGATGAATACTGAGGCACTGTGTGATGCGATACAATATACTGTGATAAATTGCTTAATATTATATATAATACGCCATTGTAAGACCCTCTCTTGTATAGACTTCAATTATATCTTGTAAACGATGCGATGAACGCGTAGATGAACGGCGCATAAATGGCATTATACTTGGAATAATTATATCCTTCGCTAGCCAAGGCCACTGTGCCGTTCGGGTTAAAAGTGAGAGCAAAAATATTGCGTTTTGGTTTACACGTTTTATGAGACGAATGGCAAATAACACTGTACTTATAGTTTTATTTATGTATTTGTAGTATTTTAAATTATAGATAAAATACCTTATATTTTTCTCGACGTTTCGGCATGGGCTACACCAGCCGTGGTCACGAGATAACAGCCGAATCAACGAGGGAAATATAATGTATTTTACCTATATTTTCAAATAATTACACGACGTAGTTTACCGGTTACAAAAATTTGTTATTGGTTAATTATTTGGACAAGTCGCGAAACTTTAAAATTATTTATAACTGTACTATGATAATTTTTAAAGACATAAGTTTGAATTTTATCAATTCAGTTTATACTAATAATTTTTACTTTTTTATACTTACCTATACAAAAATACAATACTTTAGGTGTATATTGTATAAGTAGGCACTGGTTGTAAAGTAAACTGCGGGCTCTTTATTCTTTTGTGACTATTTATAAAAAAATAACTGCTGTATTAGTTCTCGTGCACATAATCTTAATAACAAATTAAAATAGCCGTCACCCCTAATATTATCTTTCTTAACTCGTCGCAATTTAGAAACAATAATTTTAGATTTAACAATGCTCAAAATAATGTAAGTCGGTGGCCGCATGTAACTAGGCCAGCGCAGTGGCAGAGTCAGCACATTCCGTCGTCGTCGCCGGCGCATAATGCACAGTTCACAAAGACAGGGTCAAACACCGATGTTACGATGCGAACTGCCAGTTCTAGATGTGTTAATTATACAAATAATGATTAATTTATGATTTATAATAATAATGAAATCGATTCGGAACCACAGCCAAGTACGTCTAACGATAGCAATTCAGTGCAAAATTTTTTCATTCAAGCCTCAAGCAGAGAGAAAAAATAGTTTTAAATTGTAATAATTATCGCTCATTACCGCACATTATTATACCAGAACTGGGTAATGCAGTTTATATGATAGATTCAGGCAGTACTAGGTCGTTTATCAACCCAGGTTTAGCTATAAAACATTTTAAAAATAATATTTACAAAGAACCCTTCGAGGTAGTGAGTACCCATGGGAATAGTATTCATTCTGAGGTGGCCGTTGTTCCTTTGCCAAATATTTTTAACTGTAACGAAACGCATAAGTTTTATATTTACACCGTTGCTAATGATTACGATGGTCTAATAGGCAGTAATTTATTAAAACAATTGGATGCTAAGGTCGATTACAAATCATTGACTTTGCATAAGTACTAAATGCGGTAGCATACCGTTTGTTTACTCGCTAGAAAAAAAGGAAACATACACTATACCGCCCAGGAGCGAATTAAAAGTAAGTTTGCCGGTATCCTTAAAAAACGGTGATGCCCTATTAGATTTTAAGGAATTTACGGAAGGAGTTAGGATGCCATGTGCCTTAGTTAATTGCGTAAATGGTTTCGCGTATACAGTTATTCAAAATTGTAAGGATATCGAAATGACTTTGACCGTCACGAGCCCATTTAAGGTTGAACCTTATATACCGGCCGAGATTTCGGTTAATCATATGGTTTCTGATAGGAATAAGTTGAATGAATTATTATCAAATAATTTAAATAAGTTGCGATTGGAACATATGAACGAAGAGGAAAGAAAGGCGATTTGGGACATCTGTAATGAATATAAGGATATTTTTTATTGCGAGGACATACCATTATCTTTCTCAAATGAAGTTAAACATAAGATTAGGACGATTAACGAGGATCCAATTAATGTTAAGGCGTATAGATTGCCGCCATCCCAAACAGAAGAAATTAGGCGTCAGGTAGACAAGTTATTAAAGGACGATGTAATACGAGAATCTCATTCTCCTTGGAGTGCACCGGTCCATTTAGTAGCAAAAAAGTTAGATACATCCGGGAAACAGAAATGGCGAATGGTGGTCGATTATAGGCGTCTTAACGAAATAACAGTTGACGATAAATATCCTCTGCCAAATATTAACGACCTTTTTGATAAGTTAGGCAAGAGTATGTACTTCTCAACACTAGATTTAGCATCAGGGTACCATCAACTGGAAGTACAGAAAGAGGATAGGCAGAAAACTGCATTTGCAACACCTTTTGGCTTGTATGAATTTAATAGAATGCCCTTTGGTTTGAAGACAGCTCCTGCTACTTTTCAAAGAGCAATGGACAATATTCTTAGAGGCCTACAGGGTATACATTGCCTGGTGTACCTCGATGATGTCATCATATTCTCAACCAGCCTCCAGGAACATGTAAACAAACTTAGAGAAATTTTTGACCGTTTGAGAAAAACTAATTTAAAAGTCCAACTGGATAAGTCCGAATTTTTGCGTAAAGAAGTAATGTACTTAGGACACACCATAACTAAGGATGGCCTTAAGCCCAATAACGATAAGATAGATGCCATTTTGAAGTATCCATTACCCAAAACAGTTACCGAAATCAAAAGTTTCTTGGGATTGATAGGATACTATAGGAAGTTCGTCAAAGATTTCGCTAAGATAACAGCACCTCTAACAGCATGTTTAAAAAAAGGTAGAAATATTGTTTTAGACGAAACTTATAAAAAGAGTTTTGAGACTTGCAAAGAGTTGCTAACAAACGCACCTTTGCTACAGTTTCCTGATTTTAGTAAACCCTTCATACTGACTACTGATGCTTCAAACCCCGGGATAGCTCCGATGAAGATTGGAACAGCTCTGATGAAGAGTAGTCACTGGAGTATTATTAAGACCATAGATTTAAATTCATTAGTTTTACAAATAGATAATAATATAGAAGAATATACTAAATTAAAATTAATTACTACTAGCAATAGTGAAACATATAGAGAATTTATGGGATTATCAATTCAGATAGAATCTTTTATCGAATTAACTAGGGATAGGTTACATCAGATTATGCCAACTACTAGGGTTAAAAGAGGTATTCTCAACCCTCTTGGGTCAGTTATTAAGGTAATTACGGGAAATTTAGATTCGGAAGACGCTAGAAAATATGATTTAGAGATAAAAAGAGAGTTAATAAGTAAATTAAATAATAGAGAACACTCAGTGGAACGGAAAGTTTCGTTAATGCAGAAGGCTTTTGATAAATTGGTAAACGTTTCAGATGATATTAATTTTAATACTAAACATTTAAACTATAAAATCAGACAATTACAGTCACTTCTTCAGAATCAAACCAAGTATTCGAATTTAGTCACGATCATGAATAGTTTGAACCAGATATTTAATAATTTCCGTACTATTTATACAATTATATACGAGATCGAAACTGCTATAGCTTTTAGTAAAATGCATATATTACATCAATCTATAGTAAATACAACAGAGTTATTTGATATATTAAAAGAAGTTCAAAAACATAGTCAATTAATTTACCCAGTAAGTCATGAGTATTTAGTAAAATTAGAAGGAACTATAGAAATTAAAGGGTATGTAGATAGTAATAAAGTGGTATTTATATTAGAAATCCCATTAATACATAAAAACACATATATTTACTATAAAGTTGTTCCCATTCCAATATACAACCCTTCTAAACATAAAACCTTTGCCATTATTCCTAAATACCCATACCTAATAGTGAACAGAATGAAATACAGGTCCGTAGTAGATACCTGCAGAGAAATAGATGATCTACAATATCTATGCACAGAGGAGAACGTATTACAATACCACACTGAGACGTGTATTGAACAACTGATGCTTTTGAAAGGGAATTTCAGTGAATGTCAACAATACCAGGTGCAGATTGAGGAAACCAAAGTTCAGCCTGTGTCAGACAACCATTGGCTGATCTATTCAGAAAAGGAAATCACAGCAACAGAATACTGTAACGATGAGACAAGGAAGTACAACCTACGAGACACGTACATTCTCCTGCCAAGCCAGCGTTGTTCGTTGCAGATTGCAGACACATATATTACTACACCTACCAATGGCAGCTCAGTATTCTTCAGCCTGCCACCAGTACAGATGCCTGAGCTTCGTGGTGACGCTGTCCCGCCAGCCAAGCAGATGGACCTTCGGGGCGTGGACCTCGGCGACATCAAGGACTTGTTAACCAGAGCGAAATATAGTGCCAGTGTTAGTGAGATCCAAAGTTACATTATAAGTGACCAGATAAGTGTATGGACACTAGGAATATATGTAGTAATAATAGTTTTAATAATAGGATTTATATTGTATAAATGTGGTTTCCATACCAAGGTAGTTTGTATTCGAAATTGTACAGAGTCAACACAGCTGCCTCTAGACAATTTCTCACCTAGGGAGGGAGGAGTTAAGGTTACGGAACCTAATAATATTAGCTTTGCCAGCACATCTCTCCCCTCCAAATGCTCTAGTTAAGTATATTGTCATCTTAGCATTAATTAATTATAAATACCATTGTCAATCTAGTTTTAACGATTACTATTTTAGATCTTTAATACACTGTTACGCTGTAATAATTAAATAAAGTATTTTTTAATATTAAATCCGAGTTCCATCACTTAATTCGCGCGTTAAATTCGGAGTAACACAAATCTACTTTCAGTCTCAAGTTGTGTGAAGGCACTCCTGATTATTCTAAAGATTTCAGATACTCTATAGGGTACAAAGTAACTCGGTCAGTATACATGACATTATCTACCGAAAGGTACATAATAACATCACCTTCGAATGTCAAAGCCATGTTCTAATACATGTCCATATATTATATGTTTACGCATTTATAATATTAGTAGGGCAAATCGTTTCATCCGTTTAAGCGCACTCTATAATTTATTAGTTTATTTAAACGAACAATTTAATTACCGAGCACCAATATGACATTATGTATGATGTGACAGTACTAACAGATATGCGATAGCACATGCGCAGCACTCAATTATAAGCGCTTGCATTCTTACTTCCCAGAGGTAAATTTGTGCCGTACAAACTTCTACCCTCCCTACAATACCTGCCAGATTAATTTTTGCAACTCATAGTAGCCCATGTCCGTCTCCATGGTCCAATATATTTCTATATTAAACAACAAAATCGGTTCAGCCGTTTTAGCGTAAAAACGGAACATACATACATACATACACACTTTTGAATTTATAATATTAAGTAGGGAAGTAGGGTAGGGATATCATTAGAGACTTTCTTTATACACAACATTATCTGTTTTACCACCTTCATATAGAACATGTAAATTAGTTTTACCGCTTACTCGTGAACATGCCACATATAACTGACCATGTGAAAAACAACATGTTCGGGGGACGATTCCAGCTGTTTCAAGTCTGTCCCTGCTATTTATTTAGAAAATACACACAGGGCTACGAATATCCAGCCCTGCCGAAAGTAAGATAGCCCCGTTGAGTAACTCAAGAGTTATCTGAATTCAGGCCTCAGTCACCACGGATTCCCACGGATTCCCACGTACGTGAGGTGTGGGAATTTGGGAATAATGAGACACCTGTATAAGTACAGAACATAAACGAACGAAAGAAATCAAAGAAACACATCCACATTCAATATTCAAAAGAAACGACTAAGACACCAATCCGACGAAAACGAAAGAAAATTAACCGAGAATCTCATCAATCCACGGAGAATCTTAACACCGCCATTCAGAAAACGCCATCTTTGTTTACATTACAAACCGACCGAGATAGAAAATAATATGGACTAATCGACAATTTATTGAAAAAAGGATCTATGGTCATTGTTTTTATCATTTAAAATAAAATGAAATTATTATAAAACTATTATATAAACATAATAATTTGAAATAAATGAGATTGACCGTTTAAATTAAGTGGACATTGTAATAAATTTTGACACAGAGACTTTTTGCTTATGAAAGTGCCGAATATTATACTCTATTATTTTTTTAATAACAGAAAGATACCCGACACATAATTATTGTCTTTTTTGCAAGAAACATTTATTTTCTTAGAAAATTATTTGAAAATAGTGACATCTATCGGTCGGAAGGATAACTATAAATATGCTCGGTTCCAGTAATTTATTTATCGAAATACGTAGAAATATACTGACGAAATTAAGAATCGCCTCCTTTTTTAAAGTCGGGTAAATAGCCATAAAACACTTTAAAGGTACCTATTTAGACTAACTATACTTTTACTAACAAACTTATAATGATCATAGATGGCACCAGATAATTAACCAGTTTTGGATGATCCCTGTTTTGTTTGGGACTACGTACAAAGGAGAGGTCAAGCTGTACATCAAAAACCACTCAACCGATTGTGATGTAACATATACTATTTTATAGGTTTGAGTATCCTTTGTACATGAGTGTAAGTTTTATTGAAATCAATTTCGCCATTTTAGAGATCTTTAGCAACATAGGGAAAGACGTCGGACAGACAGACAGACATAAATTCTAAAAATGATCAAGTATTGCTTTTTAGCATTTTCCTAGATTTTTTAGCTAATTTTCGTCAAAATATCTTTAATGTACAGACTTTTTCACCTCTACAGTTTTATTATAGTATAGATTCATCTCGGCTATAAAAAGGGTGAGCGCTGAGACTGGCACTGTTATGAAATGATTTTGTTTCTCAAGGGAGCGGCGCTATATCTACAACGTGTACATGGGAATGTCGATCTTTCCTTTAATCTAGAAAATAAAAATATTCCCAAGCTTCGTACAAGATCGTGATTTGAGCACCGCCCTATTTTCTTTTGGATGTTTTACAAGATTCCGTTTTTACGTTTTCGTGTTTGAACTTCTGCGACTGTATTGCAGTATTTTTAGGCAAGAAGTATATTTTAAGCCGGTTTAGTGAAGCTTACAATCGCATTATAATATAATAACACTAGTTACATATTTATACATTTTAAAATCGCAAAGGTACTATTTTCACTCAAGTTTGATAAAGATCGAAATTCAACCGAACTTTTTGCGTCGATAATTTCTACTTGATTTCTACATGCACACTTTTAAAATGTTTATTTTAATATATAATGTATTTTATGTACCAATTAATATAAATGTCACTTACTTTAGTAAATACTAAACTATCGTCGTCGTCTGCTTTTTCGTTTTTCCATAAGCAGGTAAACATAAAGCGCAGATTTATATTCAGCTACATATGCTTTATAGATTCAATATCGTCTGTCATTGTTGGTACTTGCAATGACGACAGAATTTCATAGAAATACACCTTTAGGCTTCTAATTGTGTGTATATCTTTAACTTTCTATTGAACTCTTAAACACTGCATGCTTTACTATTACATGCTACATTTAATATTTTATAACTTTATCCTCGTTTGTATTCAGGAATAACTTGAAGCCACTTTCTAGCCCAAACAGGATTGACAGAATATTATTTTTTTTCTTTGGTTTTTTCACAGAGCAACTGTCATGCACCCTTCGAATTGAGATTATCATATTATGTCCTCCATATCTTCACACTCGTTCTCTTCAGCGAGAGTAAACAATAGGCCTATAAACAATAAACAGAGAAGCTCCATAACGGAAGTAATTTTATGAATTTTCCTTTAATTCAATAGTATAATTGGAAAAGTTTGACCGCAAAACGAGGGGTGGCCACAGGAAGAACTATAAAATTGCAGTTAACGGAGACTGAACGACTTCCCAATACCATTATTCTGAAATACGATCTAATTGAATGGCAATTGCTAATTTACTTATTACAAACCATCATCTCTTTAATTAACCGTTCATTACACGAAAGTGAGAGTAAGTCGGGAACTTCATTCTAATAATACTAATTAAAATGTACCACTTAATAACAGAGTTACGAGGCGGAATAATATCGGAATCGGAACGGCTGTTATTAAAAGTTTTGTAACATTTAAATAGCGATTAGACGCAAGCCTGCGATAGTGTTGTTTTATCAAATATAAAAGTGTTATGACAAGTAGGTTTAGCTTTGATTTTTTCATATCAATTACATGTATGGAGAGCCTCCCTAATTTAATTTTATTTTTGTATAAAATTTGAGAAGCGGCTCACATACCTATCAATTTTCTAATCTGTAGTGAGGATGAAAATGGTCATGTTTTGCTACGAAACCCTAAAGACTGTCTTAACGTAAACTTATAACAGAAGATTAGATAGAGTTTTATTTATTCTCTTTATAAGCTCGGTTTTTATAGGAGTAGGTTATATTGTTTAAAAACTTATTATGTCATTGCCCGAGCTAAGTATTATGACAGTGGCACTACCGCAACTGATCACATCTTAGACCCATACATATTTTTTAAACAATGTAGAACTACTAAGAGATGATCGATAGGATCATGTTTTACTACACATTCTATTGATATGGTATATGAGAACAGATGAAGGTTTTAGTTGGCAGCTTGTGTACACATTACCTCAATAAATACGTCCTATAAAAACATAGTTCAGGTTAAGCGGTAGGTCTGTATATTGTTCGCAATATCGAGTTTGGCCTTGCAACATCACCAATGTCGGCTAATTTATGATCTAATATCGAAAATGGTAGACAATGTTAGTGCTATGTACACGTGCTCAGGGGTTTAAGAAAATACGTTATAAACCTATACAAGTCACAAGTATAATTGGTATCGTGTTTCTGTTTATATTTCTTACGTAATGTGTAATATTCTTCATCTATCTAATAGAAAACTGTAATAGATTGGGAATGTTGCTGGGTGTTGTGGGACTATTTTGACTACCTATGATATTGTTTTTCATCTATTAACATAATAGTTTTGCAACATATAAGGAAATTCGTGATGAACTAACATTTACTGTACTTGAAGCTTTATTTTGTTAACCATTTATAAGCCACGTTGCAAATCCCCGCCTACTACTTTGAATACTAAGCATAAAGATAGATGTGACTTGTACTCAGTTTATTAATTAATTCACCAATTACAAAACCCATTCAAGTTTTTAATAAACAAACAATAAATGTTTGTATTTCGTATTTGTAAAGACATTCGTATAATTGTTTGTTAAACTAAAGCTGAGGTTGGTTTGTGGTTAGAATCAGCTTTTGTTTTGCGATCGTCGAGTATTTGTGTTGATGAAAGAATCGCTTACAAACCGTTTTTGTATAATTCCTTTATATGTGGAATAATTTAGCCCTTTATATAAGGCGGCAACCAAGTTTTAAGTGAAACGAAATCGTATCTTAAAAGCGATTAGCTTTTGAAACAGGCGGAATCTTCATGGCTTTTCTAATTTTCTATTGCAATTTCAAACTTTCGCCTTAGTCTAACGTGAAACATGACCGCGTAGACATGGACGTTTTCTATTTATTACTTGTTTTCTATTAGTTTCTCTTTCCATCCAGCGATGGCTCGGGTAGTACGCGAGGAACTTTGCTAACATACAATCAGCGGTTACAATTTTCACTCAGACTTGAAAAAACATTTCATGGATCACACAAAGCAAGAAGTGTTAGGCGACCAGGCGGCTGCTTAACCCATATCGCCAATCTTGCGAATATCATCATCATCATCAGCCTGCCATAGTCCACTGCTGGATATAGGCCAATGGCACGCCACTGAGCCCGATTTTCGGCTCTTCGTGTGCAGCCGTTGCCAGCCACTTTGCGTATATCGTCACTCCACCTAGCCGGAGGGCGTCCTACACTACGTTTGCCAAGGAGCGGTCTCCACTCTAGAACACGAAAACTCCAAGGGTTATCGGTTCTGCGACAAATGTGACCAGCCTACTACCACTTGCTAATTCTCTGAGCTATGCCGATTACCTTGGTTCTCTGTCAGATCACTTCATTACGAATTCGATCCTTCAGAGAAACTGCGAGCATAGCCCTCTCCATAGCTCGCTGAGTGACCTTAAATTGGTGGACTAGTCCCACCGTCAGTGTCCACGTTTTGGCACCATAAGTCATAACCGGTAGGACGCACTCGTTAAAGACTTTTGTCTTAAGGCTTTGCGGTAGGGATGACGAAAAGACTTGACGGAGTTTCCTATATGCTGCCCAGCCGAGCTGTATTCTTTTGCAAGCCTCCCTCTCGAAGTTTTTTCTACCCAACTGCAGGTTGCAGGATTGCCCAAGGTAAACCTACTCCTGAACAACTTCGAGAGGGACCCCATTTAAGATGACCCCGTTTATGTTAATACCGCGTCCTTTCCAGAGCATCGTCTAGCTGGAACATATCGTCCATTGCATTTGTGAAGGATTTTTCAAAGTCTCACACCTCGATGCAGGTGGATAGCTTCAGACTGCTGGTTCTGTACTTGGACGGTCATAGTCGCGGTGTCATGCAGACTTCTCAGCACTTGGACATAACGCCAATCGATTTGGCACCGTTGCAAAGACTCCATAACAGACCAGGTTTCAATGGAGTCAAAGGCCTTCTCATAGTCCACAAACGCTAAGCACAGGGGCTGATTATACTCCTCTGGCTTCTGTATAATCTACCGCACTGTGTGGATGTGGTCTATGGTGCCGTATCTTCCTCGAAAACCGGCCTGTTGGGGCGGCTGAAACTCGTCGAGTCTACGCGCGAGACGGTTCGTAATGACCCTGGAGAACAGCTTATAAATGTGGCTCAAGAGCGAGATAGGTCGATAGTTCTTCCAAAGAGTTTTGTCTCCCTTTTCGAAGAACAAAACGACAATGCTTTTGCTCCACGCCCTTGGAGTTCTCTACGAGAACTGGACAGAATTAAATATGCGTTGGAGCTGCACAAGTATATGTAGGTTTCCCACCTGCCTTTAGCAGTTCCGTCGTAATTCCATCTTCCCCGGGGGATTTTCATTTTTAAACTGCCTCAGGACCACCACGATTTCATCTTGGCTGATATCTGGCCACTCTTCCGTGAAGTGGTGGGTTAAAGTGGCTGTTGGATCCTCGGTGTCGGGATGGGGACGGAACGCTTTCAATGTGTAGAGGTTGCCGTAGAAACTCTGAACTTCCGCAAGAATCTCAGTCCTAGAAGTGACGACTTTCCCGTCTGACGTGGTCAGCTTCGTCAGATGACTTCGACCTAAATGCTGAGTAAAAACTTTCGAACCCCGATTTCGCTCGATCGCATCTTGTATAGAGCGTGTATTTAGAGCTACGGAGGTTGCGTCTTACCAGTTTGAAGATCCTTTTATTTAGATCTGGCGAAGTGCCTGTCGGGTTTTCTCGTCGCGTCTCTATTAACTGCAGAGATTCTCACGAAAGTTGAGATCTCCTGCCGGTGTGATGCGTCTTAAAGAGTTTCGTCTCCTCATCCCGCAGGATTTCTACCACTTGATCGAATTCCTGGTCTGTATCAACGCCTATTGTGGTTTCCAAGGCAGCGAACCGGTTTTCCAGTTTTAGCTGGAATGTTTCACATCCAACCACGGATTGGAGAAAATTTGGCCGGAGCGTAGACTTCATAAGGCGAACGCGTTCAAGCTTATAATTGATATTTAAAGTGCCCCGTACAAGGCGGTGATCACTTCCGTGCGAATATGGTTAGACAAAAAAAAACGAACATCAGGACCCGAGTCAAAATATTTGTATGCAAATAGTATAAAACATGGATCATGACGATGTATCTACAAACTAACATATCTTAAACATTTAATTAAGAAACACCGTCGTATTTGTCACCTATTTCGTACGATGTTCGGTGTATCTGTAGATATTGTTATACCTGGCTGTTAACAGTACAATGTAATGGACGCGTGACAGAGCTGTCTTGTCGTAAATCTGTGTCGGGGAGTCTCCGAGACCACACTGAGTCTTTTGTCACTTGTCCACAACCGCCCGTCGATCTATCGTTACCACGACAAAAGACAACTCAGCAGTTCAACAGCGCTATTGGCTTCGACACCAAACATAAAACTTGAAAAAGAAAATGCACATTGAGTCGGAGTGCAACCTGCATATGTGCCACAAACTGCCTGACGTCATGCGACAAATGTATGATTACGTTCTTTTTTAAATTACATTGCCTTGTTTTCTTTACATACGATACCTTTAATGTTACCAATAAAAATACCCAATGCCCACCAATGCCATTGATTATTATGACATACTTTAGAGTAGAAGACAGTAAAGTTACTAGAAGGGTTAATAATGCATGCTGCTTATATATATCAAGTTTAGACGCCCTTAGAGCTCGAAGTCCATTCACCACACAGTTCAACTTACTTATTAACACGTGCGATGTATGACTAAGGAAATTCAAGTTTCGCCTGTAGTTGGAATTCTCTATTTTACATTGGTTGTAGTAAGACGGCGTGGCGTACGAAATGTTCGTTAATCACAGCGAACAGCGATCGAAGTTCCTCTAATACAGCATTTACTGGATTTAGAATGAATTTATTCTTTATTCAAATCTCTAAGCTTTTAAATACATTATTGCTTAATAGCAGAGCCTTTGAAATTTAAGTGGCGAAGGGCTCTTTAATAAATGGCCATTCGATTGATCAGTTAGGCTTTTCATGGGCCTTCAATAGGTATTCCTTTGTTCTTTGAAGATGTGAAGGACATGTTTAGTCGATCGTTTCTGCTACAAATGAACAGTAAAGCTATACATTCATACCTGAATTAATACGGGACGGGACATTTCTATGTAGTAATATAACGTGACATGTTTAGTCGGACATGTTTAGACAGTGGAATATATACGACTGACTACTGTACACATCAAATACTATTTAATCATTTTGACTGCTTTTGTGCTGTAGTGTGGTTTAGTGTTGGGATGGCTACTGCTAGTATGTGACATGTCATGGATTGAGACAATACTTTGTGTATTTTACAATATTTTTATACATTATACTTATTTTTAGGGTTCCGTTTTTTCATTTCGAGGTACGGGTACATTATAGGCCCATTTTGTTGTCCGTCCGTCTGTCAAGACCTTTTTTCTCAGAAACGCGTGAAGGTATCGAACTGAAATTTATATCAAATAGTAAAGTCTGCTGTCCCTTAAGTCCTGTCCTGTTAAGTAAGCTGTGAAAAAATCAAACTTCTAAGCCAACTTTAGGTAGGTATTATGAAAAGTTCTCGTCCGCCCCGGATACTTAGTTATGTGTAGGTACTTACCTAATAGGTTATGTTAGGTTCTCTTGTGACCCCACACTCGAAAATAGAACTGTCTACTTAGCTTATTGGGCGACTAGGTAATTTTTATTTACATCTAACGAGTTAATAGTGCTTTTGACTGATGCTTTATTGCAGTTAAAACTACTTTTGACGAAGAGCGTCAGTCAAAAGTACTTTAAACCGCAAATTTGCAGTCAAAAGTACTAATAACCAATAACTTTCAGCCTAAACCACTTTTGACCAACCTGTTCAGTCAAAAGTACTTTTAACTGATTTTGCTAGTCAATAGTACTTTTGACTGGTTAAGAGTTTTGACTGCAACATATATACCTACAGGTTTTTACGGAACCCTCGGTGCGCGAGTCCGATTCGCACTTGACCGGTTTTTTTTCTTATTTGGATGTTTTATTATCATATTTTTCAGGGTTGACGCGAAACAAAAAACTACGCTAAAAAGACAGCCATCTTTAAGAAACTGTTCAGGCGTATCTTTCTTGTAATTTAATACGTTGTAACTGAGTGTCTTCGAATGTTTAACATCCTAAATTAGAGGTAGGTAGGTACTTTTTGTGTTGTTTGTGCTGACTATCATGTTGTTTAGGGAAAACTGGCTTGTCATTAGTGTGTCCAATGTGAGCCTTAGTAAGGGATCATTTTTAG
This sequence comes from Euclidia mi, assembly GCA_944739405.2. Lineage (NCBI taxonomy): Eukaryota > Metazoa > Arthropoda > Insecta > Lepidoptera > Erebidae > Euclidia > Euclidia mi. Next base: position 49,285,747 of record OX123182.2, on the reverse strand, counting down.
GCAAGAAAAGCCCACGACAAACTCCACATGAGAACTTTGCATCGCATCAAAGACCGCAATGTGTCTCTGGAAGTGAGACAAAGTAATCTTGACTTAGTGAAGTATCGGGTTAAGTCCAAGATTTGTAGTAACTTCAGTTGTAAGCTCAGTTTTGTAAGGAACGTCTTAGACTCTTGAGTAGCGGTGCATGTCCCTATATATCCGGCGCTTATACGTACTTCGCCATCACATCTACAGCCGTTTAATGTTGAATCCTGGCCACTTGCGATTCCTAATAGTTCCATTAGCCGCTAGCTGCCTTCCGGCATACTTTATATATTTTACTTTCTTTTTAAGACTTCCTCTCATTAAAAACGAACGGCGTTAAATTGCAGTCTAGCTTACTTTATCTGGCGAACCATATCTATCTACCTATATATAATATCATCCATAATTTTACATAAACGCTATGTTCAAAAATGTATATGGCTTTGTAAAGTGATTAGCTTTATATAGTACGTGAAGCCTAGAATACCTTACGCTTGGTAATATTAATTCAGAAATAATTCAAATGCTAATTACTTCGGTTAAATACTAGCGCTTAGCTGTTTAAAGCTTAAGGGAATGAGTATAGTCAGTGAAAAATGAAGACTTGGGATTAGGTTTACTTCAATGTTAATATCTTTTAAGCTTCCCTACGTTATAACTGATAAGCTTAATATATGTAAAATTAATTAATATAGCATTTAATGATTATTTTGTATGTGTTAGTGATGGATTAAGAATACGGAATGTCACCACCCCATATCATCCCTTGGGTGTCGTAAGAGCCGACAGAGGGAGGATATTATGCAGAGAACAGCACTGTGAAAGGAAAACTTGATACAAACCCTAACGCGTTCGGCCAGCGTGGTATAGTAGGCCAATTCCTCCTTTCAAAGGAGAGGCCTAGTCCAGCAGTGGACTGTTAAAGGCTGATGATGAGAGTTCCTTTCATATACATACTGCATTAAAATCTGTTGCGTAGTTTTTAAGATTTAAGCATACATAGGGACAGACAGACAGAAGACAGACTTTGTTTTATACTATTTAGTGATGTTTTATAGTATAACACTTTCAGAAGGTGATCGTATCTGTTTTTAGGAAGACAGCTGCTTCATACATTTTGTCGAGGTTAAAGTTCTTTGTATGGAACACCAAAGTCTTGCGCGATTACGGCAATAGCAAGGATAAAAGTTGTTTGTAATAACGAGTAGGTACAATAACCTTTATGGAGTTTGATCTATACTAAGAAAACATTGTATAATTAAGTAATATGGAAATTTATTATTATTGTTTATTTATTTATTTATTTATGTGCTAATAAATAAATAAAAATAGTAGTAACTATAATCTTAAAACTATAATGAATTTCCTTATAAAATAATTATACAATGTTTTAATAAGCACATTATATATATTTATACATTTAAGGTAAACATTTACAAGGCATTGCGTCTTAGAGGTACATATGAAAATTACGGTATGCATAGCACTGACAAGAATTATGAAGTAAAACTATTTGGAATCTACTTAGTTATTTACAGTCAAACAAACTACGTAATAAAATGGGATAGAAGTACGCATATAAATAAATAATATAGTCACTTCAAAATTAGTTAATGAGTCTTACAAATTAAAACGTATTGGGTACTCGAATAAAGAAACTTATTTTGTAGACGAAATTAACTCACAAGGGTAATCTCGACAGCACACCACCAGTTTTCAGAGTATGTCTTTATTTGAAATTATTCGGCCAAGAATTTTTTTTATAAGTAACACTGGCTTGCAAAAAATGCATGGTAGGACGTGATGATGAAATTTATATTTGATCAAATCAAACATGGTTTTCGTCCAAAGTTTTACGACTTCATTCAGATTGGACTTTAGCTACTTTTTGATTGACAAAGTCCTCGCTTCGTACCAATACCTTAGGAGTTACTACGATCTAAAGCCAGCCTAACAATTTAGAGACGCGAAAAATATTAGTTTCTTTTGGTTTATGAAAACAAGTAACACTTTCTCAATTGTCGGGCTCCTAAGTATATCCCACGCGGCAACCGTAATAGTGATGTGTAAATGTGTACCTTTACTTATTTTCTATTTTCGGGGAGTCTTTGTGATAAACATGGAGCAGAAGTTTTACTTGCTGGAGTTGAATTTAATTTCAAAATATGATTTTTTCAAAATATGATATCGAAGCGAACTTTTAGTTAAGCTGATGATAACTTTAAAGCAATATATTAAAACACTAATCTCATTAACTATTCTAAGTCCCCTATAACTTGCTTGCATGACTATGACTTTCTGTTTAATTTTATTTAATTTTTGGCATCATCAATGTAAATTGTTTGTTAAATGACGGAGATATATTGTTGTAATATATAAAATTAAAAAATTAGAACAATATGCAATTTTATTACGCTTTTAATTACAACGAAACACGAAAACATTAAAACCGCGAGACACAGTTATATAGTCAAATCGTTATATATTACTTTCTTGACATTAGAAAAAAAAATTCAAAGGTCATTGGGCACCTTAGTATGGAAAACATACCCATGGCGGACACAAACGAAATATAGCAGAGTGTATTCATCTATGGCTCTCATTTACTATGGCATTAGTCGCATTAATGTGAGCTACGGGAATCTCAAAAAATTCAAGTGTTATCTATGTACATTTCCATACTGTTTATCTCTGAAACTACTGATCCGATTTGAAAAAATCTTTTTGTGTGTGATTCATGAGAATGGTTATAGGCTACTTTTTATCCCGATATTCCCGCGGGATCACTGAATGACGCCGACGAAGTCGCGGGCGTCCGCTAATTAATTGATTTAGGTAAGAAAAATAAAATGCTAATTCATTAAAATAAATTTTATTCAATTTGATCCAAAGCAATCATAAGGTCATTTAAAAAGGCAGCGGGTGCGTCTGTTGCTTCCTGGTGAATGGCCCAAGACAGATAATAAACAATGCTAGCGATATGGGCGCAGCTTTTTCATGTGAGAAAAAACCTGTTCAATGTGCGAAACAGGCATCGTATAACATATCTCTAAACATTAGCTCATCCATGCACCACGCTGTACGGTTTCGATATTATTTTTATGCCTTTATAAAATGAAATAAAAACCTTTGATACCGTTTGTTTTCTTTTTTAAAGGATCCTGTAAATTTTTCTCCGACGATTTTTAATCAAATAAGTGTATTCAATGAAAGGTCATATAATTCTCCTTTGTTTAAAACTATTTTGGTTATCTCCGCCAATGTTCGCCAAGCGGGTCAGATATACCTAATGACCTTTGGTGTCCCACAATTTATTTATTAAACTAAAATATAAGTGGAATACTTATAAGCAGTACGTTGTACTTTAAATATGAAATACTTTAACAAAGTTAGCGAATATTCTTCATGTAGAGTATAGAATTATAATTTTTCACATGAAGTAACCTCAGAACCACAATTTGCACTTAATTGCAACGTAATCTGAATATGAGTTTCTACAGGAGCAAACCTTATACAGAAAATCAGAAACTTTGTTAAGTTCAGATTTTTTTTGTGCTAAAGAAAAAAATAAATAGCACGTATCTGTATTTCCAAAGAGTGCATTAATATTATTTTAAGCTACCTGTAATAAGGAGCGAAAAGAAGAAGAAAATAAGAAGCGAGTTGAAGACAGTTACCATGCACATGTCTTCTGAACATACTATTGTAGATACTTAAAAGCACAAACTGATAACAACGAACCCAGTTAAAAATTGTTATTAAAGGTAAGACTATTGTAACATTTAATAATGAGTTTCTTTCAGAACTTACTTTTAGTTTACCTTGAGTACTGAACTTTTATTACTTGATTTATTATTGGCAAGATGAGATAAAATAACTAAAGTTGCACTAAAGTTGCACGCGCACTTCTATACAATGTGAACTTAATCAAACGATTAAGTTCACATTGTATAGAAGTGCGCGTAATTGCTACTCCTGTAAAACGGATTTTAATAAAAAGCCATTTTGCAAGAGGCGGTATTTTAATAATTAAGGATCAATTTCATGTAGGTGAAGTTATGATGTAAATAATGATATACTATATTTTTGTATGTATATTTTGTTTGTTGTAGGAACTGTTCCATTTAACGTATAGTTGTTTGAAGCTCTTAACAAATAAAATGAATACACAAATGCTGAATACATATTATTAACTTGTATACTCCGCATTTATTTTCAGCGTTCGACATAGAGGAAGCAGGTTTTTGGTAATTTCGTATTGTTTATATTGCTGTTTTATTTATATTTCTTATAGAGGCAAGTGGTAAGTAAACTTAAGCAAATTTTCTAAGATTAACAAGTAATATACGTCATCATTAACGCGTTTAATATCTTGAATTACCTCAGTAATCCGGTCATCAGATCAACAATTTATCAAAAGTCGATCAAAGTTCTAAAAAGTAAAGTTTTCCAAAATTTGATTCGGAAGAAGTGTAAGGAGGTGATCAGAAGATAGGAAGTATACTTGTTTTCGCGAGTTTTCCTTACCCTTTTTTAGAAGACGGCTCCCACTCTATATCCCCTATTCTATCTATATATCTATATATTGTTGATGGCAATTATGAAAATACAAACAATATAGTTCATACTTCACTTTCACTGTTAATATTTTCTCTTTTGAACGAATGCTCAAAATACCTTTAAAGGATAAATTGCATTTAATCTTCTTTCTAAAGTCGAACATTCGACATAATGTAGCGATTTTCAAATAAATTACTTGCAAAGGTGAATCGTCTGAAAAGATAGTAGAAAAATTTATGTTTAAAATGAAAAAGCGGTGATAATAGGTTCAGTATCACCATTGTTTCACACACAATTTTGAATCCATGCCTTTTTGCAGGCACCGGTCAAATAGTCAATTGGCGAACACGATTGTTTTGCAATTTTAATATCTACGTTAGTAAAAATGCAATGCAATGTTAAACAGAGGCAGACCCCGAAAACGATGGCGTGATGATGAACTTTGACAGGAATTTTCCCAACTTGGCAGAAGTTAAGAGATGCTTGGAAGAGTGCAAAGGAGACCTTCGCCCAGCAGTGGGACAACAAAGGTTTAAAAGAGATTGAAAATGCAGAATAATTGCATTTCGAATGTGTGTATGACGTTTCAGAAAAACTATTCGTGGAAGTGTAGTTTGTGAAAGCGATGATACGGATATGACAGCAAACGGATACGTTTTGACATGGCAGCTTCTGCTTGCGTTCGCATCAACCGCCGACGTTTACGCTCCATTTTTGTGACGGACTTTAAGCGTTCCAATTTGGATTTATTTCGTTATCATATTTGTTCATCAGATCCATTAAAAATAGTTTCGTGCATGCTAATTGGTAAATACTGTACATGTGTGACAAGTAAGGATAAGTTGTAACGTAATACTCCTTATTGCGTTATAATATCTCACAGGCGCTTAACGCAGTGGTTGGTCAGCCTAGCCCGAGCATCGCTTCGCTAGGAATTATCACCATATAAGGTAACAGACCGATCACAGGCCGTCTGTGACTCATAGGTCTATGCCTTAATAAGATGGGTGCGAGATCTAAATCGGTCACTTTCCCTAGAAGTCGCCACGCTGCCACTACTTGACTACTGCCACGCATCTGTCTTGCCTTCTACTTCTATATCTACTGTCCCAGTGGGGGTGAGCATATTCTAGTTATCTGTGTGCCTATATGTTCTGTCTGTAGTATCTGTCTCTCCTAAGCATAACAGCCGATTTAGGGACAGCCTGTTCCTGACCGATTGTTGTGTATGCTCTCGAGAAGTAGTCGGTAGGGAGATCTGGAAAGTAGCAACTTTCCAGTTCTCCCTACCGACTACTTCTCCCTACGGGGCCACACGTCTACGGGTCTACACCTGTCTTCTCCCTACGAGTTGCTGTTAGCTGCGACCTACGAGCTGCTGACGCCGTGCTTCTACCAGCCGCTGCCTACACATCAGCTCCTACCTACGAGCTTTCTACAGCTAGGCCACTGGCGCCTGACTGCACCACCCTGCACCTGGGCACTGCCGCTCAGCCTACATCAGCTGCACCGCCTGAGCTTCCGCTCAGCCTACCCCTCGACCATCGAGCTGCCTACCCAGCGTGCACTTCGGCCAGCTCACCGGCGACCCTGCTTATTTAGTCGGCCAAACTGTATGTAAGCGGTAGTGAGACATAATAAAAAACCTGTTCCTTCTAACAGTGTTTCTATTCGAACCCCGACAACCTACCTGAGAACACTACGTCTCAAAGTTAGCGTCTAAGTTGTCATACAACTTGCTATTTCGATAGAGAAAAACATCTTCAGACTCTGCGAGTTTAGATTGTCTATTCCGGAATATGTTTTAATGATGTTCAATATTACAAATATACATTAACGGGTGTCAGGAGTTTAGTATGTTTCGCTTTTATACGAATTCTTATCACAATATTCTAATGATAACTTTTATTATGAGTAGTGTTCATTTTAAACTAACTACGATTATTTTATTTACTGTTTATGGTCAGTCGGAACTAAGGAAACATGAGACTTTATTGTATTTTTTTAGGAAATGTGATTCTGTAAAATCTCCTATAAATGTAAAAACCACGCAGATGGCTTTCATTCAATTTTCATTTCTGATTGTCATAGGTTTGATTGCAATATTTTGTGTGATTTACAAAATGTTATTTCTAGTCGGGCTATTCGTTGGATCCGTCGATTATATATGTATAATGCAATTATTGAAGAGTAATCAACCAGATTACTATTCAATAAAAAAATATAAGTATAAAAATATATAAGTAGTCTATTCAGTATCAAATCAACAAAGTTACGACTCAAATCTACTAGTTATATCATGTTGTTTTAGCTTTTTCCATTTGTTGTATTGTCTCCTTTTGTAGAAAATAACGTAAATTGCAGGGTCGTACGTGACTACGGTGCACATCACGTTTATAAAATCAACAAACAAAGAACAAACTAGTTTTGGTGTAACGTGAACTCGAGTTAGATACGTCCGCTGAAACAACATTACCAAGGTTTAGAGATAAGAGACATTTTTAGTATGTATGGACAGACTTTGTTGCAAATTGTATTCATTTCGAACAGTCTGTATCGATATATCGGTGTTAAGATCCAGCGCTGACAATATAAATATTAGAAAAGAAGTCTAGATAGATTTTACACAAATTCGAGTCCGAATCACTTGATAACCAATGTGAAAATATGTATATTTTAAATTTAAATTGCGATAACAACTGATAGAATAAACGGATTCTGATAAAATAAAGACTAAATGTTAACCAAAGACACAAACTATGCGTTTGTCACTATTTCGATACAAACAATTTAGTGTGTTGCTTGAATTCAAGTCTATTAAATTTATTGAATGACACTGCTAGGCTCCCATAGGTGATAGCGTAATGATTGTTGTCCTAGATTGTAATCGGGTCTTCAGACAATATATTGATGAAGACCGCATCAAAATCCGTTCACTGGTTATTGCGTGATGATTTAACAAACATACAGACACACAGACAGACAGACAGACAGACAGAAAATAATTCCAAAAAAAAATGTTTTGTGTTCTATATCGATAACATGTCATAATCCAATTGAAATTTCGCAAAAATATTCAATGTACAGACAAAGTGCTCTTTGAGTTTTATTATAGTATAGATTATATTCACATTTTCAATAATTCTGTAGTACCAATCAGACGCGATTGTGGTTCGCGAACAATTTCGAAAACGTCCCCTCTGATGCGTGACTCTCATGTTTTTGACAACTTTGCATTAAACTCTTTTCATGCAGGAATAATTTATTATGCGCTTGTAATTTGTTCTGATTGTGTTCACGCGATTCCAAAATGTTTCATTCACTCAATTTATAGTTTAATTAAAATATTATAAGTAAAAATTATTTATTTAATAAATACAATTTAGATCTATTTAAAATAGTGATGTGAAATAGAAGATACTACCAGCATAAAGTGACTACCTGCTACTTTCTAGAAAAGCTTACCTTGTCGTCTAATTCGAAGAATAAAACTTCTATTACCTGAATGAAATTTTACGAGCACTGTCCGGTTGATAAAACATTAAACAAACACCCTTTCCTAAGACGATTTCTCGTATGAATATTTCTGAATGTTAATCTTTATAAGTGAACAAGGACTCTTTTGCGACCACTTTCAATAAATTATCGGAAAAATACGATCATAAAACAAAAGAGTAGTAAAACAGTATCTAATGGAGCGGAGTTTAATCCTATTGGGGCTGTTCGAGATATGGCGGCGGCAAATAATGGATTGGCCGATCGCCGTGGCAAAAACTGGTGGACCTTCAATACGTAATATTTGTTGTCATATGATCTGGCATTGAAAGAAAAACAGACCCAATAGTTATCGCTTGTTTACAGTGTTTCTGTGTATGTTTTGTAACTACTTTGGCAAATAGGCTGTACGCTATGACATCAGTTTCTTGAAGCGATATACATATTGAAATCAGGTATGCTTCGTAAGATTTGTCCTTCGCCGAACTTGCACTGACATTAACTGGCTTATTGCTATCATCCAGATGCTGGCTAACTATTTTCAACGATGACGCTTATATGCAACTTTGTCTATCGTTTTTAGAAAGTACGTAAACTGTAATGTTTAAAAAGTTATTACAACTTATTTACTTAGTATTAGTGTATGTAAAGGACAATTAAATTTAAAGCACCATACATTTTTAAAACGACAGTTTTGTGGCTGACCATGATACCACCAGTTGCAAGTCGGTTCAGCAAGATTTCCTGGCTTTCCCATTTTTGATTTCTTGGTAGTCAAGTTTGTAAATGTATCAAGGAATACCTGTCACCCTATACAATGGCCTTAAGTCTTAACTTATTTTTATTTTATTTTGCTCAGTTACATTATTGGGATTATTGGTATATTACTAAGGTATATTAACACTTTACTCCTGTCTGAATGAAGTTTTATGAGTCATATAACGATGATATGAACATTAACTAAGATGTGGATGATTCTATTTCAGATATAAAAGTAATATCGATACACAGTAAGCCCATATCTGAGCAAATATTTCTAAGGACTTACCCGAGGTATATGTGCAAACAATTTGAGTTCCACAAAAAGGTTTTCTCGTGAATAGTGGCGATAGAGAAATTATTGTGACAATGTTTTTCAGCGGATTCTGCTGACGTCGGCGTTTGCTGTTTTGTGGCGCAGTTAAAGGTTTTGATTGTGACAAAATGTTATCTTTATTATTATTGCTATGTGAACTAATACATATGCTCAGAAGACGCTTTTTTGCATTAACTGCCAGTTAGGTATATGGAGTGAATAATAATATAAGTCATAAAATATCTCATTAAAGATTATTTTACGTATTAAAGGCAGCGGAGTACACAGACACAAGCAACACCAGGTTAGTCGCAAGTGCGTTGCTGCCCTCTGGGATGGGAATGGACTGGGAGAAGGAGCGGGATGACTGAGCAAGCCGGCATTCTCACTTACTGAACGAACCGCAACTGTATAGATACTTACTGTCACTTTACGTCGATATTCAGGGAGAGGGCAGTATCAAGCCAGCCGGGGACCTATGCTGTATACAGCAAGGTTCTAATACCTATACAATGATATACCTATAGACGTAACTACCTAAATGATTTTGAATCAACTTACCAATAATCCGTATAAATATTTAACAGCATGAATCTAAAACTACATCTAGTGCTAAGTCAGATCCACTAAAACATTAACGCATTAAAGTGAGGGAGCGTAGAAATATCAAATGTTATCCAACTTTCGGTCGTCGGGCAACAGTTTTGCCAATCGCATGTAATTTGCGCGATCGCTTGAAAAGGAATTCCTAATGGCCGGTCGGACGTCGGAATCCTTACATACATAAGTACAAAGTACATGTTCGGAACAAGCTGGTGCAATCAAGGAAAACGTTATTTATAGACCTACTGTCATTAATAAAGAACGGATTTTTATGTTCAGAGGAAAATGGAAGATGTGTGTAATGGAAAATGATTAATTTTTGTTGTGTATCTTTTGTCCTTACTTATTTTATTATAATTGATTCATCTTTACTTATGCAATGCCAACGTTTAACGAAAATGTTATAAGAACTGGAATGCATTCGCTCTTTATCACTTCTCGGAAGTCTTTAGACTCAACTCAACCAAACTAGTTACTAAGTTGCTCTTTAGTTAAACTGAAACAAGTGAGTAGGCAAGAAGATGCCTCTATCAGACAGTTAGGTTGGTACTTGATCTTGTGTCAATCACTATTAAATGTTTAGAAGTTAATTTCGTGGTGAAAGTTACTTGAATGTGTTTGTGAGTAATTGTTGTTTAATTAACAAGTCTAATTGAGCTCAGACAAACACATAATAAGCAGTATTGCATTGACTTGAATACAAATTTGTGATGAGAATTTGAGTAAAGAAATTTTGCTGTAGCAAACAAAATTTTCTTCAGCGTGTGTATTTATGTTGCGTAGACATCAATGGGCCGGTCGTCGAAGTAAAGCTAAAATCATAGCTGAGCAAATGTAAATGTAATGCATATGTAATCTGAGTCCATAAACTGAAATGCATTACATTCACATTTTCTCAATAAGGTATACCTTTAGAGATACGAGAGCTTAAAACTTTATAGTGATGTTTTAATCGAACGATACTACGTAACGTAAGTGTAGACGTTAAAATATGTGACATTTCGTTACTGAAAGAACGATTGTACATTTTAAATAATAATTGTATCGACTAGTCTATGTAGTAATGATTAGTGAGATACTGCCTGAGTATTATATATTAAAATCAAGACAAAGGATCTAGTCAGCCTTTACACTCGATTGTTACGGTGACGATAGACTAGTCGACGGGAAACAATTACCATACATTTTCTAAATGCGCCCCCTAGCGGTTTCTACCGATCGCTACCATCCCTTATTTTGGAAGCCTTAAAGCGTCTGGTAAGAATTACCGCCACCAGAATGAGTCTGGCAGTATTATTTATGTATTTTCAATAATATAAAAAAACCGTTATATTCAACTCTGAGAATTAAAGAAAATTTTGTACCTTTTTACCAACCTTTAGCACCTCCTGCCTAAAAATTAGCCCGCGATCCAAGGTAGCAAGTATGCGTGCACTGATAGCATATACTACGTACATACATACATACATACATAGACTCACGCTTGTTTCCCCGAAAGGGTAGGCGGAGGCATATTAAACGCCCACTTTCCGCCAGTGTTTTGATCCCACGTAATAGGTGGAGAGCCTATTGCCGCTTATCGGGATATTTTGTTTGCCAGAGCCTCGTCCGTTGATCGGCAGGTGCACCACTTGCAGGTAAGGTTGGCTTGGGACCCTAAGTTCTTGGTATACTAACACTACATTATTTTATACATTTCGTTTCTGAGAAAATAAGTAAGGTCTGGCGGCCGTGGAGTCTTACTCTAAAACAGTGAATACCTACATTATTTACCTAAGAGGCAGCGATAGTCTAGTGGAGATACCAACAGACTGCCATGCATAGGGTATCGACTGCCATGCTAGTCTAAACCATGGAATATCGCTATTTCTTCGGGTTGCGGAGGTCAGACAGGCAGTCGCTCTGTGGAAAAGCTAATATTCCGCCAAATCCGGTTAGACTAGAAAGCGGACCCCAGGTTGAGACGGGGATAACGCTAGGAGGATGATGATAACTATGATATTACGTGGGACCTAAAAATGCAGGTGTAATATAACAATACTACAGCTCTGCCTATCCCTTAGGGGATACAGGCGTGAGACTATAAAAATAAAAATAACTATGATATGAACAATGAATTTTGTTACAGTTAGACTAAGACATGGCCGATTCTATTTCAGATAAACAGACATTTATATAAAAGTAATATCGATACACAGTAAGCCCATATCTGAGCAAATATTTCGAAGGACTTACCCAAGGTATATGTGCTAACAATCTTAGTTCCACAAAAAGGTTTTCTCTTGAAAAGTGGCGATAGAGAAATTATTGTGACAATGTTTACAACAGATTCTGCTAACGTCGTCGTTTGCTGTTTTGTGGCGCAGTTAAATTTTGATTGTGACTATTTATTACTAATGCTATGTGAATCAATACATTTGCTAGGAAGACCTAAATAGATTGATATTAGCTACCGGCTTAGTGAGATGAAGTGAATAAAAATCTTAGTAATAAAACATCTCATTACCATCGGGTAATAAGATGTTTTATTACTAAGGTACATCGGTACCTAAATGGTTTCGAAGTATTGCGCACACTACGACGACGTAGCTGAACGCATTGAATTGTGTTTGAAGAACGAATTCACAAAGGCCACTTATTGGCTAGCTAGGAATAATTTATTAATTCAATCTTTAGTGTTAGTATATTAAGTATGGTGTAACTTCTCTAACAAATTAGTATTTTTTACAATTTTATTATGATAGATATAAGTGTACATGTAAATATATAAATAAATAAATGTACCTACCAATACTCCGAATTAGTATTCAACAGCGTAACTTCGTTAAGCGGTAAGTCAGATACACTAAAACAGTAACGGGTTCAAGTTGAGGTGCGTAGAAATATGAAATGTTGTACAACTTTCGGTCGTCGGGCAACAGTTTTGCAAATCGCACGTAATTTGCGCGGTCGCTTGAAAAGGAATTCACTAATGGCCGGTCGGACGTCGGAATCTTTACATACATAAGTACAATGTACAGTGTTCGGAACAAGCCACTGCAATCAAGGGAAACGTTATTTATAGACATACTGTCATTAATAAAGAAGGGATTTTTATGTTCGGAGGAAAGTGGCTACAGATGTTTGAATAAATTTGTAATAAATACTAGGTATACAAGACATTTAAAAAAAATGGCACATATCTAGCTCTAGTACCCAAATCGTTTATAGGAATAGGGTGTTAGTCGACATTGTTGATTAGTTTTTGGATCGTACTCCACGTCTATAGTGGTGTCATGCAAAAGAGCTAAATTTAATATAATTTTCTTGTATGGATTAACAACGTTGTGTCCCTTTGAGTATCCAACGCATTCAGCTTCTATTTATTTAATGTATATATAATTTACTTTGAATATTTGACAAGTGAAAACAAACCTTCACGTTAACATTTTACGATTTCCACGTTTTTGACTAAAACAGGCCATATCGAGAGCCTCCTTAAATAATCGCCTTTTGTCTGACCTCCATATCCTGTTGTCACAACTTTTTACGGTCCGCCGTAACGACTACCATAGCAGATAAATTTAGATTAAAGATAATATAAAACAGCCAATAAATGTCCGCTATTGAGCATTTACGTCTACAGCCCAAAAGCCGTGGAAGCTGTAAGTAAGATTGATAATTTTGATTCTATCGCCATATATTGGTTTTAGTTAATTCACATATGATCTAGAACTACATTTTTACACACAGCAGACTTCGTCAACTCGACGAAGTCTGCTGTGTGTGAACATGTACAACAAGGAACCAACCATTATCTGCGATTTGATGAACCACAGATACTCGCAAAAGAACACCGATTTATTCCAAGAATGATACGTGAAGCTTTTGAAATTAAAAAACACCCTAATTTCAATAGGTAAGATGGTTGGAATGTTCCTCCAGCTTGGGACCCTGTTATCAGGCTAATGAAACCCAAGCAGGAAAAAGTCACCAGAAGATATCATGACACAGTGAGCACATTCTGTGTAGATAGTAATACCAATAGTCGAAAAATGTTCGGGTACTTTGATATAACTATTACATTCAAGACAAAGACAAATATCACCTCAGTCTGCCATGACCACGGTGCCTGTAAAGAAACTGAAACGTCGCCTAGTAACAATAAAAAAAGTAGTTCTAGATCGTTCGGTTTAAATGTAAATTAACTAAAACCAATATATCGCGATAGAATCCGTAAACCGTAGTTTGATTTCAATGTGTAACATTCGCGTAAACCCAAGAAGATACTAAGATTGATAATATAGAAAGACGTGCAACAGAACTATGTATTTACAAGGTCATTAACCTGGAGATGATTGAGACTATTTGCTTTGAAACCAAAATTTACTTTAATTGTTTATTCTTAGGGTACGATCAGGTCCGTGAGTCTGCCAAATATTTGGATAGATCATCCAAGTATTTGACAGACTCACGGCCGAAATAAATAACCGATCCAATACAAACTTCTGAGATTGAACGGCTGACATTGACAAAAGCTCCATAGGAAATATGTCAAATATGTATCTCTAATTTCCAAATCAATGGATACATTATAAATTGCGATCAGCCAGTTACTTTATTTATTTGTGAAAGCGCGTAAGACTACACTAGTATTTTATTTATAAACAAATCTACTCAAGTTTCACAACTTCTAACTGGATAGAACTTTTGCAAACTACTTGTTTTTTTAACTGGATCAAGTAAAACAAAGTTGGCAATGGCTTACCGTGGCGCGATTGGTATTGCAACGATTTACATTTTTACATACATACATACATACATAGACTCAAGCCTGTTTCCCCGAAGGGGAAGGCAGAGGCATATTCAACGCCCACTTTTCGCCAGTGTTTTGATCCCACGTAATAGGTGGCGAGCCTATTGCCGCTTATTGGGAAATTTTGTTTGCCAGAGCCTCGTCCGTTGATGGGCAGGTGCACCACTTGCAGGTGAGGTTGGCTTGGGACCCTAAGTTCTTGGTGGGAACCCTATTTACATTTTTATACTCTGCAATGCCAAGTTATTGTTTTTTCTGTCTGTTTTAATCACATTTTCATATTATTGTGGTTAATTATGAGTAACATAATCTCGGTTTGAAAACATTGAGTACCTTAATTTATTTCGAAATATGATTTGATGTACATTAGACGCTGTAATTCATGCTTACGATGGCACTAAGAACGTGAACACTTGAGTGGACTTCATGCGAACGGGAACGGTCCTCGTCATACGACTGTGGTAGAGACAGGACACATTCAAAGCCAATCTTGCTTTGTATGCAGACTGTTGAGTCATGTTGATGGAATATTTTATATATTTATATATTATATACTGGTCCAACCTGCTCGCGCCTGATATCTTTAACAAGTTAAAATGAGAGCAATATTCGTATAACTAAGCGATGGCCTAGTAGAGATACCAACAGACTGCCATGCAGAGGTTATAGGGTTCAAATCAAAGGCGCGAGTTAAGTGTACGGAACCCAACAACGTTAGCTTCGTCAGCACATCTCTCCCCACCAAATGATCTAGATAATCTTATTGTCATCTTAGCATTAATTTATTATAAATACCTTTGTAGATCTAACATTAGCGATTACTATTTTATATCTTAAATATACTGTTACGCTGTTATTATTAAATAAAGTATTTTTTTATAATTAATCTGAGTCCAAACACTTAATTGGCGCAGCCGGTAGGATCTCTGCAGTTACTCTGTATCGTATCCAAATCTACAAAGTACAGTTTGACGTCTGTTTCTACGGTTTAGCAGAGATCGCCGAACAAATAAATTTATTAAGTTGGAACTCAAGAGGCTGACGCAGTGTGAGATTATAGTAATCCAGCAAGGAGATGGGAGAAGCTACGGGACTGTGAGTAAAACTTTTCACTATCCTTTCAGTTTTCCTTTATACTTTACCCTCTTTGTTTTAAATATATGTGTATTGTATGTTATTAGGGATTAGGAAACGCCGTGATAACATTTTTTCTTTTATTACGATATACTTCTCGTAGTAAAACGTTAGAATATTTTTTTCCTATTTTTTATAATTGTGTGTAGCATATATAACTAAAAATGGAATGTATTGAGAAAGTTCCAGCTGAATTTATAAAACTTATTCCAGTATTTTGTGGGGATGCGAGACAGCTCCCACTTTTCATTAAGAAATGCGAGTATATTTTAAACACCTTCAAAGGTGGCGATTTACAAAACGAATATCTGTTTCATGTTATTACTAGTAGGCTCACAGGCGAGGCAGCAAATTTAGTAGGAGAAAGGGACCAAATTGATACTTGGCATGAATTAAAAACGTTATTGTCACAGCATTTTGGCGACCCTAGAACCGAAGAATGTTTAGTATTAGAGTTAGAATCGTTGAAAATCCAATTTAAAGAAAGTTATTTAGAGTTATACAGAATATTCGTAGTGTATTGATCGCTAAAGTAAACGAAACAATAGCCGAGGCTACTTTACGACAGGCTAAACACCATATTTATAACAACTCCTCACTGAATGTTTTCTTATTTAATTTACCGTCCCATTTAGTTAAATTAGTACGTTTATGAAACACCGATAATTAGGAAGTAAACTTTGATACGGTTTATGACTCGAAAAACCCATTTAAAAAGTCATTCCATAACAACTCTCAACGGCAAAACTATCCGCCGAGACAGTTGTTTGGTACATATGCACCTAATAAACCCCAGGTTAGCGACAGCCACTATAATTCACAAAACCATTCAAATTTTAATTCGCATAATAACTCGTCGCACTTTAGAAATCATAACTTTAGATTTAGTAATGTTCAAAACGATACAAATCGGTGGCCTCACGCAACTAGGTCAGCACAGTGGCGGAGTCAGCACATTCCGTCGCCGGCGCATGATGCACAGTTGGCGAAGACGAGGTCAAACACCGATGTTACGATGCGAACTGCTAGTTCTAGACGCTTTAATTATACAAATAATGATGCATATATGACGTATCATAATAATGATTTTAATTCGGAACCACAGCCGAGTACGTCTAGCGAAAGCAATTCGGTGCAAATTTTTTTCATTCAAGCCTCAAACAGAGAGAAAGAATAGTTTTAAATTGTAATAATTATCGTTCATTGCCTCATATTATTATACCAGAATTTAATAATGCAGTTTTTATGATAGACTCAGGCAGTACTAGATCGTTTATTAACCCAGGCTACTAGATCGTTTATTAACCCAGGCTTAGCTATGAAATACTATAGAAATAATATTTATAAAGAACCCTTCGAGGTAGTGAGTACTCATGGCAATAGTATACATTCCGAGGTGGTCGTTGCCCCTTTGCCAAACATTTTTAACTGTAACCAAACGCATAAGTTTTATATTTACACCGTCGCTAGTAACTACGATGGTCTAATCGGTAGTAATTTATGAAAACAGTTGGATGCTAAAGTCGATTACGAATCATTGACTTTGAATACCAAATATAATAGTATCCCATTTGTTTACCCACTGGAAAAAAGGGAAACGTTTATAATACCGCCCAGAAGCAAATTGAAAGTCAATTTACCGGTATCCCTACAAAACGGTGATGCTTTATTAGAGTTTAAGGAATTAACGGAAGGAATTAGGACGCCTTGTGCCTTAGTAAATTGCATTAATGGTTACGCGTATACAATACTACAAAATTGTAAAGATGTCGAGATGACTTTGACTGTCACTAGTCCATTTAAGGTTGAACCGTATATACCACTTGAAATTCCGGTCAATCACATGAGTTCCGATAGTAGTAAGTTGGACAAATTATTATCTAATAATTTAAATAAGTTGCGATTGGACCACATGAATGAGGAGGAAAGAAAGATGATTTGGAACATCTGTAATGAATATAAGGACATTTTTTATTGTGAGGACATACCGTTATCTTTTACTAATGAGGTTAAGCATAAGATTAGAACAATTAATGAGGATCCAATTAATGTTAACGTAGGCGTATCGATTACCGCCATCCCAAACAGAAGAAATTAGGCGTCAGGTAGACAAGTTATTAAAGGACGATGTAATCCGAGAATCTCACTCTCCATGGAGTGCACCGGTCCATTTAGTAGCAAAAGTTAGATGCATCCGGGAAACAGAAATGGCGAATGGTAGTCGATTATAGGCGTCTTAACGAAATAACTATCGATGATAAATACCCTTTGCCAAATATCAATGACCTTTTTGATAAGTTAGGCAAGAGTATGTACTTCTCAACGCTAGATTTAGCATCAGGTTACCATCAACTGGAAGTAGAAAAAGAAGATAGGCAGAAAACTGCATTTGCCACACCATTCGGTTTATATGAATTTAACCGAATGCCCTTTGGTTTGAAGACAGCTCCTGCTACTTTTCAAAAAGCAATGGACAATGTTCTTAGAGGCCTACAGGGTATCCATTGCCTGATTTATTTAGATGACGTCATCATCTTTTCAACGAGCCTCCAGGAACATGTTAGCAAACTTAGAGCAATTTTTGATCGTTTAAGAAAAACGAACTTAAAAGTCCAACTAGATAAGTCGGAATTCCTGCGTAAGGAGGTAATTTATTTAGGACACACCATTACTAAAGATGGCCTTAAGCCTAATAACGATAAAATAGACGCTATTTTAAAGTATCCATTACCCAAAACAGTCACTGAAATCCAAAGTTTCTTAGGTCTAATAGGATACTATGGGAAGTTTATCAAAGACTTCGCTAAGATAACAGCACCTTTGACAGCATGTTTAAAAAAAGGCAAAAGCATTGTTTTGGATAAAGCATATAAGAAAAGCTTTGAGACTTGCAAAGAGTTGCTAACAAACGCACCTTTGCCACAGTTCCCTGATTTTAGCAAACCTTTCATACTGACCACAGACGCATCAAATTTTGCAATCGGTGCAGTGCTATCGCAAGCTATTGTAGGATCAGATAAGCCAATAGCGTATGCCAGTAGAAAATTAAGTGACACAGAATCTAGATATAGTACTATAGAAAAAGAACTTTTGGCTATAATTTGGGCAGTCAAATACTTCAGACCCTACTTATATGGTAGAAAGTTCATAATTTATACTGACCATAGACCTTTAGCATGGTTAAATTCACTCAAAGAACCGAATAGCAAATTAACCCGTTGGAGATTAAGATTACAAGATTACCAATTTGAAATTCAGTATAAAAAAGGTAAACAGAATACAAATGCCGATGCCTTATCTCGCGTTAAAATCAATGTTTCAAACGAACACCGCGAATCAGTGATAGTAAATGTAGATGAAAGAGAGCAACAATTGCAAGAACATTTTAGAGACGTAGAAAATGAAATCGCTCGTCTTAGTAAGAAAGACCCTGAGATAGAAACCATAGAATTGTCAGATGCAAAAAGTGATGGCGCTACCGCAAATTCTATTTCTAATAGAGAGCATGAAGGTATACCTATTCTCAATGAAGCAATAGATACCAAGGCTAGACAAATTCATGTTTTCACTTGGTTTAAAGATGACATTGGTGTAAAAGACATCTCAAATTCTAAACAAAAAATATTAGAAGTACATTTACCTTTAAATAATCCCGAATTAGTAAAACGTTTCCTTAAAGAATATGTAGACATAACATAACATATCTTCACGCCTTTTATCCCCGAAGGGGTAGGCAGAGGTGTATTACACACCCACACTTCGCCAGATATGTTTCGGTCCCAATGTAATAGGGGGCGAGCCTATTGCCATCTATCGGGCACATTGTTAAGCGAGCGATAATTAATATTTTTAATACACACATAATAACTTCGAAAAGTCATAGGTGTGTGCCCGGGGTAACTGGGGATCGAACCCGAGACCATCGTCTCCGCAGTCCGTTACGTACACCACTGGGCTATCGCCGCTTTTTTGTGTAGACTATAATATGTAGACTATAAAAATAAATATTTTATTTACTTTGAGGACCACGCTTTTAGGTCGACTTTTACAAATGTCATAACTTCGTTATATAAAAAAGGAACACAGAATTTTATAGAATGTACTGAAAGAGTGGTGAATGTAACGGATGAAAACGAGCAGAAAGATTTAGTAATAAAGTATCATCATGGTAAAACTTGCCATCGAGGAATAAGAGAGACTTTAATGAAACTGAAAAGAAATTATTGGTGGAGTAATATGAAAGAAACTATTAATGCTATTATTAATGCATGTGAGGAGTGTCGTAAGATGAAGTATGACAGAAAACCCATAAAATCATTTATCCAACTAACGCAAACTCCAGATTGCCTCCTACAGGAAGTTTTTATAGACCTATTTTATATCGAAAAGAATCAATATTTAACGTGTATCGATTCATATAGTAAGCTTGGTCAAGCAATACATATCCCAAATAAAAGTAGTGAGAGCTTTGATAAAATATTTTAGTATGTACGGAATACCAAAAAAGATAAGTAGTGATTCAGGGACAGAATTTAACAATGAGTTAATAAAAGAAATGTTAAGTTTGTATAAAATTGAACAATATTTTGGGACACCCAATAACCCCAACTCAATGTCGATGGTCGAACGGTACCACTCGACAATAATCGAAATTTATAGGCTTGCGAAATATGAACGAGCAATTTAGACGCGGCTTCTGTCATGACTTATGCAATTCTAGGTTATAACAATACTATACATAGTGCCACAAACTTTACACCATTCGAAGTTGTCTTTGGACATACAGAATCGGGTAACGCTTTTGATATAGACAGAGACAAGAATTTAATGCAGAAAAATTTTCAAGATCATCGCAAACGTCTAAAAACTCTTTATGAGCACTTAAGTTGCCAAATGATAGGTAATAAGACACAAGTTAGGGACAAGAAAGGTGTTGAAGAACCCCCGACAATTCAACAGGGTGAAACCGTCTATATGAAAAACACGAGGACTAGAAAAGCTAAAGAATTACCACGATATGAGAAAGCTGAAGTTATAGGTAATTTTAACAGAAATATTGTTCCGGTAAAACTTAAAAATAGGAACACCAGAGTGGCAATAAAAAATGTTAAACGCCTGCCACAGATGGTGTTGGATCCTGCTCGTCCTAGTGGATCACGGGATAACTTTGAATATCCAGAAGATCGACCAGAATCCAGGGATAGCTCCGATGAAGATTGGAATGGCTCTGATGAAGAGTAATCACTGGAGTATTATTAAGAGCATAGATTTAAATTCATTAGTTTTACAAATAGATAACAATATCGAAGAAGATACTAGGTTAAAGTTAATTACTACTAGCAATAGCGAAACTTATAGAGAACTTATGGGATTATCTATTCAGATAGAATCTTTTATAGAATTAACTAGAGCTAGGTTACATCAGATTATGCCAACTACTAGGGTTAAAAGAGGTATCCTTAACCCTCTCGGATCAGTTATTAAAGTAATTACGGGCAATCTAGATTCAGAAGACGCTAGAAAATATGATTTAGAGATAAGTAAGCTAAGTAATAGAGAACACTCAGTGGAAAGAAAAGTTTCTTTGATACAAAAGGCTTTCGATAAATTGGTTAATGTTTCAGACGATATCAATTTTAATACTAAACACTTAAACTATAAAGTCAGACAATTACAGTCACTTATTCAAAACCAAACCAAGTATTCAAATTTAGTCACGATAATGAATAGTTTGAACCAGATATTTAATCATTTTCGTACTATTTATACAATTATATATGAAATTGAAACCTCTATAGCTTTAAGTAAAATGCATATATTACATCAATATATAGTAAATACAACTGAGTTATTCAATATTTTAAAAGAAATAGAAAAGCATATCCAGTTGATTTATCCAGTAAGTATTGAGAATTTAGTGAAATAAGAAGGTAATATAGAGATAAAAGGGTACGTAGATAGCAATAAAGTAGTTTTTATATTAGAAGTGCCGTTGATACACAATACCACATATATTTACTATAAAGTTGTTCCAATTCCAATATACAACCCTTCCAAACATAAAACCTTCGTCATTATTCCTAAATACCCATACCTTATAGTGAACAGAATGTAATACAGGTCCATAGTAGACACCTGCAGAGAAATAGACGACCAGCAATATTTATGCACAGAGGAGAATATACTACAATACCGCACTGAAACGTGTATTGAACAACTGATGCTGTTAAAAGGAAATTTCAGCGAATGCCATACCAGGTGCAAATCGAGGAGACCAAAGTGCAGCCTGTGTCAAACAACCATTGGCTGATATATACTGAGAAGGAAATCGCAGCAACCGAATACTGCAATGACGAGACGAGGAAATACAACCTACGAGGAACATACATTTTACTGCCAAGTCAGCATTGTTCGTTGCAGATTGCCGAAACTTACATCACTACACCTACAAATGGCAGCTCTGTATTCTTTAGCCTGCCGCCAGTACAGTTGCCTGAGCTGCGTAGCGACGTCGATTCGCCAGCCAAGCAGATGGACCTTCGGAGTGTGGACCTCGGTGACGTCAAAGACTTGTTAACCAGAGCGAAATATTGTGCAAGTGTTAGTGAAACTGAACCCTTTGTTATTAATAACCAGATCAGTGTATGGACTATAGGAATATACGTAGTCGTAATAGTTTTAATAATAGCCTTTGTTTTATATAAATGTAATTTCCTTACCAAGGTAGCTTGTAATCGAAATTCTCTAGAACCAACACAGCTGCCTCTAGATAATTTCTCACCTAGGGAGGGAGGAGTTAAGTGTACGGAACCCAACAACGTTAGCTTCGTCAGCACATCTCTCCCCACCAAATGATCTAGATAATCTTATTGTCATCTTAGCATTAATTTATTATAAATACCTTTGTAGATCTAACATTAGCGATTACTATTTTATATCTTAAATATACTGTTACGCTGTTATAATTGAATAAAGTATTTTTTTATAATTAATCTGAGTCCAATCAGTTAATTCGCGCATCACTGTATTTTTGGAGTTGTGTGCGTATTGAATTGTTACTTACCGCTTGCCACGTGCCTCAGTGAGATAAAGATAAATAAATATGTTGTTACGGACGGGATCACGGGATTGGAAGGAAACACCAAGTAGCACTGAGATGACACTTTATTCAACTTTCACACATACGACGCGTCGTTCGATTTCGACGCGGACAACACCAACACTAACGTCTTTTGCACTGCACTTCACTGCCTATACTTTCACTTCACTTTATTTCACTACTACTTCTTTCTTCCTTTTACTTCTTCCTTTTCTTCTCCACTTTTCCACTTCTCAACTTAAACTGGCGCTCAGCGTAGTGATGACAGTTTGACATGACACCGGCCGTCACAATACGATACACATCAAATAAAAATAAAGAGAGCATGTTAAGACGTCAGTTTCGGCAGTTTGTAGATCTTTCGGATTCGCTACCTCTGAATAAACTGATATTAGTCTAAACCATTGAATATTGCTATTCCTTTGGGTACCAGAGGTCAGACAGGCAGTCGCACTGTGGAAAAATATTCATTCAAATTCGGTTAGAACCCCGCAAAGCGAAACCCGGGCTGCAACTGGGATAACGCTAGGAGGATGGTGGTTCGTAGAACTAAGGCGGTTCTTGAATCCTACTGACAATATGCATTGTCACCTACCAAATGTATGCATGAATCTTTATTTTTAATAACGATATCGACGCCACGTGGGCACGCATAAAGGGCTACACGATTATCCGTTGATACCTTTACCAGCTTTGCAGTCGGGACAGCTGTTATACATATTGCGTTGTATTCGTTTCGTGTGGCTGTTGACGCAGTAATACTTACCGACTGAAAACTGCTGATGGATGCGTTTCGTGAACCCCGGCGTGTGTTTACGTCATTCATGATAGGCCATAAGAACTGAAAATTCCTAACAGCAAAATTCAGTAATCATAAATTTCTAGTGTTTAGTCATAGAAATCAAGGCATGCGAGATCATTTACTACAATTAAGAAAGCTTCAGACTTGATAAATTAATACCCTCAGTTTAATACTTGACATTTTTTTCATTCGGTTATAAAGTACAGGGGTCAATACGCCGGTTTATTTGAAGCTCAATATTTAATATGTCCACGATTAACAGTTGTAAAAAAATTTGTGATCAAATAATGAAGACATAACATAGACGAATAGTCATCTGTCACTAAACGTTGATATGCATATAGGTTCGAGAGGAAGTTATAAATTGAACCGCTTTGTAGTGTATTATTTTTTACGCAATTATTGTGTCAGTTGTTCTTTTAAATGAAATATTTACAATACTGGTAACGCTTAATGTAGATATATTTTCATTGATTTAAAAAAGAAAACAATTTCGGTTTTTTTCTGCGTTTTTCGCTTGCCCTAATATACTATCCCATGTTAGATAGATAGATAGATTAAAACTTTATTGTACAACAGTAAACATTAGAGATACAATATTTAATGAAGTAACATAAAACTAGTTGCACAACAGGGCGGTCTTATCGCAAAATGCGATCTCTTGCAGACAACCTAGTTTGAAATACAATTAAAATGTAAGAACAATAGTGTGGGTTATGGTGTACCATGAGGAACAGTATCATAAATAGGAAAATAATAGTAAATATTATTGACATAATATTGTACATGAGTAAAAACATATAGGTATATAAATATTACATATAAATCGTACATACAATACAAAATAATACTAATACCAAATTACTAAATAACAAACCAATACTTATATACTTACCTAGATAAATAAGCTATAATCTACACATATTATAATATAATATTCATATAAACTATATACTATATATAAATATATTTATTAATATATACAATTGTCAAGATAATTGTGATAAAAAATGATTTGTAACAAGATTTTTAAATATAGGGAGTGATTGAGCCCATCTGATAGCTTCGGGTAACGCATTCCACAAACGTACAGCTTGCACTGTGAATGATTTTTGAAGGAAAACTGTAGAATGAGTAGGGACCTTCAATTTCAGATTCTCTGATGATCTCAAGCACTTCAAATGAGTGTCATGTAGATATTCGTATCGTCGTTTTAGGTAAAAGGGGAACGAGGGATTAAAAAGTATATTATATAGAAGACAAAGGATGTGAGTATTCCGTCGAAGGCCAATTGGCAGCCATTTGAGCTTGTTACGAAATTCAGTGATGTGGTCATATTTCCGTAAACTATATATGAACCTTATGCAGAAGTTTTGGTTTTATCTAGCTGGTCCTCATTGAGATCTAGATAGCTGGCATCGGCATAGTCAAGAATGGGAAGAAGAATAGATTGCATGAGTGCAATTTTAGTAGGTATGGGAAGGAAATTGCGTAACCTTCTCAGTGATGCAGCGGCAGCAAAAAGTCGTCGACTGCTATTTTGTAATTGGACAGTCCAAGATAACGTTTTATCCATGTATATCCCCAAATTCTTCACTTCTTTACTAATAGGAATTGAAACACCACCAAAAGATATCTGGGGAAGCAATGACCACAGCACCTTTGACATCAATCTAGAACTGCCGACAATTATGATCTGGATTTTCGTATGATTAATCATAAGTTCGTACATTTTGATCCAATTTCATATTATAGCCATATCGTTATTAACTGTGGAAATAGCAGACGCCAAATTTTCACAGTCTGCTTGAGAGTAAATTTGCATATCATCAGCATAAAGATCAGCATAGGAAGAAGAAATATTACTGGATATAGAATTAATAAAAATTTAGAAGAGCAAAGGAGATAAAACGCCGCCCTGTGGTACACCTGCAGAATTTTGGCACCAGGAGGAAAAAGTTTCATCCAGATGGACACGCTGCCGGCGACCAAACAGGTAACTACGAAACCAGTCAATTACTGATGGAGATATGTTAAGAGAGCTTAAAATGGCAAGGAGAACATCAAAGTCGACAGTATTAAACGCATTGCTAAAATCTAGATTTTAGCAATGCGTTTAGCAAACGGAGAATGGTGAACTTGCCATTATCCATACCTGATCTGATATCATCAGTTATATTGATTAGCGCAGTAGTGGTACTATGACCCGTACGGAAACCAGATTGGAAGGGATTGAGGATGTTATATCGAGAGAGGAAAGAGTTAAGTTGGTTATGGGTAAGACGTTCAAGGACTTTGGAAAGAAAGGATAAGTTGGATAAAGGTCGATATTCAGAGAAGGATTCAGGATTAGATTTCTTGGGGAGAGGAACTACGGGGGCATCTTTCCAAGATGTTGGAAACATGCCGCTAGAAATTGAATAATTAAGTATCTGGGAACTAATAGAAAGGATCTCATCAAGGATGGGGAGGATCATATTACGAGTAATACCATCGCTACCAACTGCGTTAGACGTTATGGATAAAATGTTATATGTTTTGCATAGCTAGCGTTAAAATTTACATTCGTACCTAACGTATTTCGGCTTTTCACTCAGAACACAAACATTCTTTTGCAACCAGACAAATGCGTTTGTCTGAAGAAAATAAGAGGGACAAGGTCGTATGTTGAAGAGGGATGCCTGATAACCTACAACTGACCAGCGTGACGGATATCCTCAACCCTTCTTATTCTAAGATCCTTTGGGATAATTGTGTGTTGATGATGATGACCATCGTTTATGATAACATCTCGTAAACAACTGTACTTTGCGTAGTATCTTTTACAAGAGACTGGGAACAAATATGTATGTTTTTTATGTTGTTCTATATCAGTCTTACTAACATAAATAAAAAAGAATACAAATGAATTTTGAAATTAACGTCTGTTTACAGATCTAATCGTGGTTAATTTTGGTTTTACATCATGGTTTTACTTTTAAACTGAAAAATCAAGACCTAAGTTTTGCATAATATACGTACTTAGCCGTAGTATTTTCCAATAAACTGCGACAGAATCACTCTAAAACGAAAATGTATCACGATAAAATTTATACAAATGAACTAAAGAATGTGTTTGTATATCAGTTTACTGGTTGCCATAGCACAGGCGCCGCTTAGTTTGGTATCAGTTGCAAATGTGAATTTGCGTGTAATGTCGCAACAGTATTCGACTTTGAGCAAAATGTTACAATGGTGCCTCACTAGCTGATGAGCTTATTCTTGTCTGCAACGCACAGATGTGATTTCAGACAATACCTAGACTCGACAACAATTGTTAATGACAGAAAGTATTATCTATTTATGGAACGAACCTACAATACTCGACGCAGTGCTGAACGGCGAGGAGGCCGCTTAAACCACTACAGTGAACGTGCATTATTACATAACAAACAAATGTTCTGGAAGACAAAGCACCTTAATTCCAAATTGTAACATTGAAGTAAACATAAGACAATATTATGAATAACTTTGATACAAGTATCTTTAATTTTAATACAATGCGGGTTCATTTTGTGTACCTTTTACCTGTCTGAGTTTTATCTTAATACGATGCCCGCGATTTCCTTTTCCTTTTTGATGTTTCTCTTTTCATTTTTCGTTGTTATTTTAAACCGGAGTTGTAAATACGTACTGTTGTACTTATATATTAAGCAAAACTTTTATGTGCTCGACACGGCAATGTTTATATTTAGATAAAATGATGAGAGCGTTCTTTTTTGTGTAATAATTACGGGTGGAATAAATTTTCATTAATATTACAAAATAATACACCTATCTACCTAAACGTGTGGACTAATCTTGATTAGCATATAACAGAGAACCTCGGTATCGCCATTTTATTTAATAAAATCACCGGCTTCTTGAACTAAAGCGTACTAATATCAGTGTTAATCCTGCCAACTGAACAGCTAGAGTGTATACGTCATTTATGCAATGCTCAGAATTCAATTTCACACCCAGACAATCACTAGCCCCTCGGGCTATTGGCATTGCCATTTTAAAAATAAAGATGATAAAATATTTAAAGTACTTGCTAGCGCTCTTGCATGTTTTAAATACCATTATCGATAAAACGAGTAGAGTAGAGTACTTTAAAGTTTGAAATACTTATGATTGAAAGACACATTTTAAATATATACAAGTAAACAATCTTGAAAGTTTAAAATACTTCAGACCGAAAGACAAATTTAATATGCAAATATAAACAACACCTATGTATTATGATAATAAAAATAGTTGCGAAGACCAAGTGAGGCTAGGTGCCGAAACCTGCACTACTCGGAGAAGGCGCTGCAGGACATCTTGTAACTCATCCCGAAACGTCGAGGAAAATGTAAGGTACACCTCTAATTACAATATATACAATATAAAAATATTTATTTTGAATCCAAAACAGTTGATATTATATAAATTAGGAAACGGGTGACAAGTGCCAGCTGTGAAAGCTTGATAGAGAGGCCAACTACGCAGAGAGCTCGGAAAAAGAAAACATAGTGAGTAAACATGTATGTCATGGCTCTTCCGACAGATATGTGAAGTCTTGTAATCCACACATGGCCAGTGTGATGTATTATACAGGGTGTCACAAGACCCATCACCAAGCCGAAGGCTCGTTTTGGACATCATGCCAAGTCATATTAAGCAAAAATAAAACCTGGGAAATGACTTTTTTTTTAAGTTTTCACTTTTTTCAAGCCGCTATAAAAAATACGCGCGTGCAATTTTCGAAATATCTACTAATCCATGGGTGCATAGGACATCTATAGAACAGGTTGGCGGGGTAAATGCATCGATTTTGTACCTAATTACAAAAATTCCATAGTAACTTTGAGCCTCAATATCTCCTGAACCAGTAATTTCCCAGGGATGGTGCCCAAGCAAAAAATGTTCGTAATGCTTGGTACAATATGGGGCTTCAGTTTTCGTTAAGGGTCTTTTTACACCCTGTATATTGAGTCTAGTTCACCTTATGAGGTGCAACAAAAAAATTAATAATATTTATGCAATGTTTATATAGAAAAGCTTTGTTCATCATATCAGCCAAGAGACGTCCACTGCTAAACATAGACTTTCCCCAAGGTTCTCCACACCGACCGATTTTGAGCCGCCTCCGCATCCAACAGCTTCCCGCGATCTTACCAGATCTTTGTTCAATAAATTATAATGGACTCTTGTAAAACATTTAGGTAGAAAAAATGTTTTAAATGCATTCTAAATTTCGCTACAATATCGTTAGTGTCATTACTTTATAAAGTTGTTTTGTAACCCTTCTACGCAACGACAACCCAGCCTACTAGACGGCAGACGTAAGGTGATTACATTCTGACAACACGTTAGACTTTTACGTCTTACATTAGACCAATCCCAACATGAATTTTGACGTTCCGCAAATTTGAACCGGCCAATTAGAATGCATTTTTGTAGCCCCTTTCGCCCCGCATACCTCACCGCTTTGACAGAATTATTTGTTTGTAGAAATGAAAACATTAGGTGTCTAGAAGGCTGGGTTGTCTTTGCTTCTACGACTACAAATTATATGTTTTCGAAGATAGTCTAAAGAAGAAAGGTGAGTTAACAAGCAAACATCATGTGTAATTGAAATCGTTTGATTTATAATTAGAAATCTGTGCTATTTGCGAAAGGTCAGTGATCAAAAACAAGCACTTACATACACTTGTATCAAATACGAGTAACGTTCCTCTTTTTACTTTCAAATATATGAGCGTTTTTGTTCCGGTAGAATAAAATTAGTTGTTAGCGACATAACAATCACACTTGTACACTTATTCGCCTAATCAATATTGCTTAATTACTGAACACGTTACATTCCAACCGATAGATACTTACTGCTAAAGTAAATTATTTTTGTAAAAGCACTAATCTTTATATCCTACAAAATTACAAGAATATTCCTCTAATAAAAGGAATATTTAACCTGACTACCCACTAACTAAGGTAATATTGGATTTCCAAAATGTTCATATTTTAACGTATGTACTTAAATTACGTAAAAAGAAATATAAAACAATAATTATGATTTTCAAAGCCATGAAACGGAACGAACTAAAACGATTTGCTTCAAAGCCGTGCTTATTGGTGCAATTTGTCATTGGCTTAATTAGTCCAATTCACAATTTGTCATCATAGTTTTCAAGGCTTAGTAAAAAATTAACGCTGTTTAGTAATGCTAGGTTGATTTTTATAGGCTACTTGTAGAACCACAAAAATCCTAGCATTTTAACAAAGTTTAAGTTCTTGTTGTTTTATGACTAACACACCCCAATGGTTTGACCCTAAAAAAAGCGTTTGGCCTAATCGCCCATTAAACCAACAGTGTCAAGGCCGCCTTTGTGAATTCAAGCAAAGGAAACAGTAACAGTTCGCCATATAATATAGAACAAGCCGGCTTCCGACGCGGATTGTCCACCACAGACCATTTACACGCTATAAACCAAATCATCGAAAAACACCAAGAATTTAATCTTCCTCTATATTTCGCATTCGTTGACTATTCCAAAGCGTTTGACAGTTTATCTCACAGAAGCATATTTGACTCCCTTAAAAAACAAGGAATTGATAACACATATACACTTGCTTAAAAACATATATATCAATAGCACTGCTTCCATAAAACTACACTCAACAGGTCCATCTTTTCCAATACAAAAGGGTGTCAAACAAGGAGATCCGCTATCGCCTAAACTTTTTACAGCAGCGCTGGAAGATGTTTTTCAACAGCTTTATAACGATTGGCGCGACAAAGGCATTGTTATTGGGGAAACGCGACTGACTAATCTCCGATTCGCTGATGACATTGTTGTCTTCTCTAATTCGGCAGCTGAGTTAGGCCTCATGCTCGAATAACTGAGCCAAGCCAGCCTCGGGGTCGGACTCAACATGAACATGGAGAAAACCAAAGTCATGACCAACACCACAGTGCATAACCTTATAACGGTTAGGGGTGTGAAGATTGAATATGTCCATGAGTATATATATCTCGGTCAAATTGTCTCCTTCCAGGCTAGACAAGACAAAGAAGTTGCAAGACGCACCGAAAACGCTTGGAGGAGCTTTTGGTCAATGAAAGCTCTAATGAAAGGATCTCTTCCTTTGACCATAAAGAGAAAACACATGGACATGTGCATTCTTCCCACCCTTACCTATGGATCACAGACTTGGTCACTGACTCAAAATCAAAAGTCCGCCCTCGGGGTCTGTCAAAGGGCAATGGAACGAAGTATTTTGGGAGTCAAGCTCACAGACCGCATAAGAAACTCAATACTACGTTCCAAAACACAGATTGCCGATGTAGGCCACTCAGCTGCCAAATTAAAGTGGAACTGGGCGGGCCACGTTTGTCGCATGCCTGAAGAATTGTGGGCGAAAATAACCACTCAGTGGATCCCAAATAATAGGAAGCGACAACGGGGACGGCCCAGGAGAAGATGGCGCGATGAGTTAGACGCTTATACAAAAGATTGGCAAATAATGGCAGCGGATCGTGAGAAATGGAAGTCGGAAGGGGAGGCCTTTGCCCAGCAGTGGGACACCAATTCAGGCTTGTAACATATAATATATATACAGGTTGTCACAAGACCCATCACCAAGCCGAAGTCTACTCGTTCTGCACATCATGCAAAGTCATACTACGCGAAAATTATACCTAGGAAACTAATTTTTTTTAAGCTTAAAATAATAGGCCCATTTTATAAGCCGCAATGTCTAGCATGCGAAATGTGTCGTGCCTACACCGGCCGTATCTATGTACAGCGTGAACGTCGGCTGGTACCTAAGGGCGGTCTTAGATTAACGTTTTTCTGCGTGTATACGGGCGTTTCAGCATACGCGCTTACACGCGCGCTACATTGCGCGCTTCAAAAACCGAACTCGCGTAAACGGGCATATTTCAGAATGTTCGCTCAAAAAGTAAGTGTCATCGTGTCAGTGTCAACATGGACTCTGACGGCTCAAGCTTATACGAGCTTAGAAGCGCATCAATGCTCGTAAGAGTTGCACGTGTGCCAAAAAGGCGCGCCTATACACGCCTAAATGCCCTTCCAGAAATGAGCTTATACGCGCGTATAAAACTCTAATCTGAAACTGCCCTAACGGTGGCAGTTTATGATCACGTGGTCGCGCGGCGTTTATGTTTATTTGGAAGAAAGTTTACATTTATTATTCAAAACACGAACTATCTATGTAAAATTTATAAATATAGTAAAATTTAAAACTAACATTCTGTACACAGTAAAATGAATACACAGTTATCACGCGTTACATTTCTTCACGTATCAAATAAATAGACAATTGTTGCTATGTGATATTGTCCAATTTTAAATTACTTTCTTGAATCATTAAATATATTTTCCGTTGTATACTTTAAATTCCTAAAGAAAGTGTTTGAAGACAACAAGAATATACAAAATGAAACAAAACTTTTTAGGTCAATAGATACGTATCTACCGAGTGGAATCTTTGTTGACTTTACAAATTTCTGCATCAAATTGAACAGAACATCAAAGTTGGAGAGATACTTTGATACTGAATAGAATCCAAAATACTATCATTGACATCTTCACAAAAGTAGCTAATTTAAGTAACTTGCGTAACTCTGAAGTGTTTCCTTTCTGCTCGACGTCCTCAGAAATTAGATCGTGTTTTCGGATCCATATAATTTTGTATTGCTGACGCAGACGTGTCAGAGTTTCGCCTGACGGTAAATGGTAATTTCCTCAAATTACCATTTACTTTATTTGGGTTTATGTATAAAGGAATCGCTTTTAGCATCAGCCTTAAACAGTCCACTGCTGGACTAGGACTCTCCTTTGAAAGGAGGAATTGGCCTACTATACCACGCTGGCCAAACGGGTTGGTATATGGGTTGTATCAAGTTTTCCTTCTCTTACAGTGCTGTTCTCTGCATGATATGCTGAATGATATGGGGTAGTGACATTCCGTATTCTTAATCCGTCACCACACGGACCACGGATGTTTAAAGGAATCGCTTTATACCTATAAAAATACATTTATAAGTGTATACCTATTAAAAAATGTTTCTTATTGGAATAGTAACTTCTAGTGCACATACCACGTCAACATTTAAACATCATCATCATCATCATCAGCCTTTAACAGTCCACTGCTGGACTAGGCCTCTCCTCTCCTTTGAAAGGAGGAATTGGCCTACTTTACCACGCTGGCCAAACGGGTTAGTATAGGGTTTGTATCAAGTTTTCCTTCTCTTACAGTGCTGTTCTCTGCATAATAATATGCTCCCTCTGTCGGCTCTTACGACACCCATGGGATGATATGGGGTAGTGACATTCCGTATTCTTAATCCGTCACCACACGGATACATTTAAACATATTGTTATTTAAATAATTATTGGATAATAAAAAAATTATTATTTATATCCAACACATAGTTTGTAATTCATATTTATTTGAATGAAATGGAACATTTGAAACACTAAATAATGTATTACGATTCCTCGTATCAATTTCGCATAATTTCAGATTGTTTACTTTATTTTAATATGGATATTTATAGTATAACGGCGAAAACAGCTTTAGGAATGGTCGTGAAGCTGCTTTCGTCGTTATTATTTTAAAATCACAAATACATTTTGTTATTACTCAACCTTCTAAACATTATTAAAATCAGCTAAAGCATCGCACTAAAATTTATCATTCCTATATGAGTGGCATATATGAGTGCTGTGCAATATAACGTGGTGCATATCGAATTCCTGGCGTTAGGTCAGCCGTCCAGCCAACTATTCATAAACTAGAATTGAAGAGGACCACTATTGTTCGAATGTCATTTAGCAATCTATAATATTAATTAGCTCTAGCGTGCAGGGATATCAGCAAACAGCTCGATTATTTAATGCTATTTTAAACTGAAGCACCGATGGCCTAGAGGAGAGAACGAAAGACTGAGACCGCAGAGGGTCCGATTTGGAATCCACGGCACGCACCAATGAGTTTTCGGAGTTATGTGCATATTAAATTGTTAATTATCGCTTGCTAAACGGTGAAGGAAAGCATCGTGAGGAAACCTGCATAATATCTGAGAGCTCTCCATAATGTTCTCGAAAGACATGTGAAGTCTGCCAACCCGCACTAGGCCAGCGTGGTGGACTATGGCCCGTGATCAGAACTGGGACAGTTTATGGTTCGGCGATACACCGAAACCGTAGGTTCTAGGTGACTTGGGAAGGATTAATGGAATGGACTGTATTCAAAGGATAGCGGGTTTTTAGCCGCCTAGGATTGGATACGGGAAGAGGTGATTGTGAGTGGGTATAGGATATTCCAAGGATGGAGGGCACTTACCTTATATGGCAAGCTTCTTCGTTTCCGAAGGGCAGTCTCTTGGTGGTTTCGTGATGCAGCTGCTGGATTCACTTCACTACACAGTCACTTCCACTTGCGAGCGGTTTTATAAGCGGTAATAACTATAGCGGGAGCGGCGCGGTGATACGGTATAGCGGACGCGTATAGCGAATCGAATGTTCTCGAAAGTTCTGGACTGTCTCTCGCGTCGACGTTCCGCGGCGACTAATCCGCAGAAGGCAGTGCCCCTTCTTCGGGAATGGGAGACAGGGACGGAAATATGATATCGCTCGCACTAGAACAGCATGGAACGATTGACGTTGATGCGATAAGTTATAGATAGGAAGGTAGATGGCGCTACCAGTTTATATACAGGGCTGATGATGATGATGATGATTTTAAACTGTATAACCACTCCTGTATTGCCTATTATTTTGGCGAATAACAGTATATAGCAATATGTCGATATAAGGTGCCCTGATTTAAAAGCTGTTTGGGAAAACACTGTTATGAATCAAAATTAAAAGAGTTTGTTTTTATTACTTTCATGAACGAGATGAAAGAAAACGGGCTTTAACAAAAGCTTTTAGAAAATGATTGCTTTTTGTTATGAAATCTTTTTTTAATTCTTTTTTATAGTCTCACGCCTGTATCCCCGAAGAGGTAAGCAGAGGTGTACATTTTGAACATGCTTTTATTAACTTGGTGTGTATCTATATACAAGAATAACAAAAACAAATGTAAAAACTAAATATAAATTAAAATTTGGCATACAAATGCAAAATAATAATTTAGTCGCAAAAAAGCGTAGGGTGCTACCGCAACCCAGAAAAAAGTACCCAAGCTTTTTACGTCTAAAAATTACAGAGGAAATAAATTTTACTATTTTCAGATCTAGGCAAAATTATAGAACCTAAGCTTGATAATCTCCTAAAGCAATTCCCGACACGGCAGCAAGTCTCAACGGAACCTAGCCAACTTTGCATGAATTATTATATTACACAAGTAAATGTTTATTAGATATATGAACAAGTATATACTCACCTTTCTGATAGAACAAGAAAACCAAAAACTTAATGTGCCTTTCTAGACACGGCCAGGAACAGCACCAAACTCAAAGCTTTTCCTATAACTTTCTAGTACTACCTCAGACACATGGTTCGCAGTCTCTTACTTACTTCACCGCAGGACCAACGAAGCACATAGCAAAAAATTACAACATTTACAAATTAAGGTCATAAAGTTATTGAATTAATATTATGAATTACTTCGAAGTTTCTTTGTCAATCCACAAAAAACAGTCATCTTCGAATCCTCTCGGAACAATCATGCATTATACTTATACTTTGTGTTGTCTCGTACGACTTATTTATATAAAGGTGACTGTCAATTCAGACTATTCTTAGAAGTAGCAAAAGACACGTTGTAACGTGGGAGTGAAGACCTTTGTATATTGAATTAGTGACATATTAAGGAAGTCAGCTAATTAGGCAATACTTTATATTCGCTCCGCCTCCGCTTTCCTTTTAGAAGTACAAGGAAGGATAATTAAATTGACAACATAATTTGATGATATTTATATCACAAGCATCTTGCAGGCTTATGGTACCGATACACTTGAGCATTCACCTGTAACGAGCAGTCTTGCAAATGTTACAACACAGAAAAACAATCGTTCGCTAGTAAGATCGTGAAAATGTTCGTAGCAATGTTTGACGCCGTTCGTTGTTCAGTTCGACAGAACTAAAAACGGCGAATGCTCGTTATTCTGTTACAAGTGAATGCTCAAGTGTATCGGCGCAATTAGATATCACTCGATTTGAATGCCTTTGATCTAATTTTTAAATATCACTAATTAAATTTTCATCCAGCTCAGGTCGGAAAAACTAATTTAAAGTTTGAAGGGCAGCGTTATTTATTTTGCATATGACTCGCTGTATCACTGGATAAATTTGATAAGGACTTTTTTGAGGTCGCAGTCCTAACCGAGTTCAATTTAAACTAGGGGACTCTGATTTATTTTTAAATTCATAATGTGAATTATTTTGTTACAAATAAATAAACTTTTTTGTTGGAATTACTCATTATAGCCAAAAAGGTATTGGTACGGTTGCCAGGATATTCCCAATTATGAAGCTACGTTTCTAGCAGTACTCATTTGGATGCTAACAACTAACTATGGGATTCTTATCAGTACGCTACTGTAACTCGAAGCAAATTTGCTTTTCATTTGTGTATGCTAGCTGGCTATAAAATAAATAGTTATGGATTTAGTCCGCCAGTTTTCATCACTACATAGTATAAAACATAGTCTGTCTTATGTCTGTCACTATGAATGCTTAAATCCTTAAAACTACGCAATGGATTTTAATGCGGTTTTTTTAATAGATAGAATGATTAAAGAGGCAGGTTTATATGTATAATATATGCATAATATTGCATTGCACCCGTGCGAAGCCGGGGCGGGTCGCTAGTAGATAATATAATCTTATTATATAAAATCCTTGCGTTACTGACTGACTGACAGACATGCTACAGCCGAAACTATTGGGTGCAGGAAGCTGAAATTTGGCATGTATGTTCCTTGGGGACCGTAGGGGTGCACTAAGAAGGGATTTCTCGAAATTCCCACAGGATCGGCCAAAACGGGTACCTAAATTTAAAAAAAATGCAGGCGTAGCTGCTGGCGTCCTCTAGTATAAAATATGTATTCTACCTGCTTTTAAGACTAGCTAAATCCATGTTCAATGAAGGTACAAACGATGGAATGAGATGTCAGATCACAGAACACGATGACATGCACTTCTTCTTACTTCACATGAGCCAATCAATACCAGTGCTGGCCCAATTATATTGGTATGACACGCTGTCTGATCGAACCAATTCCGCTTTAGAACCAGAGGCAATAATAAGAATGGAGACAGAGATACTAAGCTAGTTACAATTTAAATGCAACGACTTATCTTTGTTATAAATAAAAAATATAGTAAAATATTAAATAACATAATAATATCGAATAGGTCCCAAATATTTCCTTTCACAACATCAGAGCTCGGTCGCTATAATTAGCCTAGACTTTGAAGTCATCATCATCATCAGCCTTTAACAGTCCACTGCTGGACTAGGCCCCTCCTTTGAAAGGAGGAATTGGCCTACTATACCACGCTGGCCAAACGGGTTGGTATAGGGTTTGTATCAAGTTTTCCTTCTCTTACAGTGCTGTTCTCTGCATAATATGCTCCCTCTGTCGGCTCTTACGACACCCATTGGATGATATGGGGTGGTGACATTCCGTATTCTTAATCCGTCACGACACGGATAGACTTTGAAGTACAGGTAGTACAATGGGCCGGATCGACCGGGGAGCGTATTTACAAAGCCTGTACCATTAGAGTGAAAGTGCAAACTGAACTGGCTTAGCTTTTGTTTGACAAAAACTTGACGAAACCCTAGTCTATTCTAGTACAGAAATTAACTGAAATCGCGTAGACTTTGTAAGATAAATTCATTCTTACATTGCAGCAATAAATGCTTTTCAATTTGGGACTAGGTTTAGGACCACAATGTGCCTAGTGCCTAGTTGGTTAGGTGCGACTGTATGTAATTCAAGTAACTAAATAGGTTATGTTAGGTTCTCTTTTGACCCTTAACCCAAAAATATTATATCACAAATATAATATGTAGGTACGTAGACATTATGTCCAATTAAATAGTTTTTAATAAACAAAGTTGACGGAGCCCTGCTTCGCAGGGCTCCTATTTTTGGGTTAGGGGTCTGTAGTATTTGCTATCACAGCAAATATAACCACAACACGAATCGATGTAACACTGGCTCACCACTACACACAGTACCGAGGAAGCACGTCTAGCGCGCACCGCGCCTATCAACAGACTGACTGTCCCTAGTGACAATGACAGCCACAGACTATACGGATATACTACTAGTGACAGTTATCAAGCTACGCTACTTCCTCTACTGGTGTATATGCGACAGTGTAATGTATCTATTGCATAGATACAAACACTACATCTCTTCCCTTTTGACATTTTGATTTATCATTATAATGTATGTCTATTTCATTGGCAAATAATTATACGTCATTGCCTTATTTTTCTTATACCTAGACCTTATACGCAAAATACACGCCAGGACGTGGAGTTGCGGAAACAGCCCAGGCTACCATACCATATATAGATGCTGTCCCCTTCTGTTTGTTTTGGCCTTACCGCTCTTCTCTTGCGGTCTCCGTATTCTTTTCCTTTTTCCTTTTGCAACTTCGGTCTCATTATCCGTCTTGTCTCTTAAAATAGACTTAATAGTCTTTTTATCCGTCTTACTTAT
The DNA here is from genome assembly GCA_944739405.2 of Euclidia mi. Classification (NCBI taxonomy): domain Eukaryota; kingdom Metazoa; phylum Arthropoda; class Insecta; order Lepidoptera; family Erebidae; genus Euclidia; species Euclidia mi. Next base: position 49,247,435 of record OX123182.2, on the reverse strand, counting down.
ATATTTCAACATTGGGTTTTTTATCCATGTTCATTCTCTTGAAAAGTACGTCTGATGTTTTTCCTGTTACCGTACGGGACGTATGGGACGGTGGCGTTGTACTTCATTCAGTATTAAACGTTTGGTGTATCTTTCGTACCCTGCTTTTCTCTTGAGTCGTTTTACTGTCTTTGGTTAGATGCTCTTTTCATTTGTGGCCAATATCGCACTGTGTTTAAATTTTTATATCGCCACCATGACAAAACTTTCAACTCCTCGCCAACGAACCGCAGCAAATCAGACGAACAGCATCAGTAGTGATCGATAGTGGGCAGCTCAGCCGACCGAAGACTTCTCTCGGAATTTTTATGATTTGCGAATTTCGTGATAGTTCTTGTAATCTTGATTTCTTTACAGCGGTTGTAACTTCACTATACCCACAACAGGAATATAATCGTTATTTGGCAATGGGCCCAATAGATCGATAGCAATATCAAAGTTCTCGTCCATTTATAGGTACTAGAGAACTTGCTAAGCTAACTAGAGTGCATTCTTTGCAATTCTTAATCGCCCATTCAACGTCCAGCCTCTTTTTCTGTCTGGCTATATTTTCTTTCACATTGAGTGTCCAACTTCCGTATGCTATATTTCATATTCTTGGTCCTTTACTATCACTTGCGCATATACCGCTCCCAGTCCTATAGGACTTGCGTCTTGTCTTTAATGTCGCAATATCCCAATGTCTATTTCCGACAGCATTATTTTTTCATTAATTCTCATTCATTCCGATCTCCTCTTCAGTATTCTTCTATATTTGCCCTATTGCCCAATTTCCTAAAAAGCTCTGTAATTCCTCTCCAGTCCTTGGCATTCCAAATCCAGTTTTTTCAACGGCCTGAATCCTTCCGGTATCAGTTCGTGACCCAAAGTGAAATGTATTCATAAAGCACAGACAACGGTCTGTGCTTTATGAATACATTTCTTTTTATTTAATAAAACATTGTTTTATTTAAGCACCTCCATAACTCCAGAAAGCCGCACATCGTGCTCCCCCTCGTTGCACTGTTGCATTTACTCCTACAGCGAGACTGGAACTCTCCGATAGGGTGGCATAGCTGGTTCGACTGATGTATTAAAAGATATCTATCTCACATTTTATAGCTACGTCGTCGTTCATATTTAATATATACTTCTTCTTCTTGATGTGCCTCTACATTACTGAACGTCGGCGGTCAGTTTTTTTGAACTTTTCTCTGTTTATTGCAAGTCGGAACAGTTTTTCCACAGACTTGATGCCAGTCCACTCTCTGATGTTCCAGAGCCAAGACATTTTTCTTCTACCAACTTTTCTTTTGCCTGTAATCTTGCCCATCATTATGGTTTGTAAAAGCCTGTATCTTTCATGCCTGAGAACATGTTCTAGATAAGCCACTTTCCTTTGCTTGATGGTGTGCAGCAACTCTGTTCAAGTGGCATACGCCTCAGAACTTCAACATTGGTGACTTTATCAGTCCAACTGATGCGAAGCATACGACGATAGGTCCACATTTCAAAAGCCTCGATCTTTTTACGGAGGTCTGCTTTAATGGTCCACGCCTCACACCCGTAAAGGACAACTGACCAGATATAACATTGTAGGAGTCTGGTAAATATATACTGCACTTCCCATTTCTCAGCGAACGCCGACATTGTCTCTTGCCACAGTCACCCTATCCTTCCTGACTTCGAGCGAGCTTCCGTTCTTTGTTGGAATTCTTTAGTTTTTTGCAAAATCTTTGGTAGCAGCCGCACTCTCTGTAGCCGTTACACTCCCTTGAACTTTACTGGGCAAGGATTATCCAGTATTTGGTCCATTATGTGGTCACCAGGTTCTTTCAAACATACGTTTCCGAGCCCGATCCCTCAACTTAACAAGAAACTTCTCGAAACGTTCCCCTTCATATTACCGAATAAGCCGAAAACCGCGCCGTTCAAAATTCGTTTCTTGTTTTGGTGAGAGGTACCATAAACTTTCTTAAGAGATACTTCAGAAATATCTCCCTGAAAACCAAGATCAATCTGGTACGCACTCTGCTGTTCTCCATATTCTTGAATGGCGCAGAGACATGGACCTTGAAGAAAGCCATCCGTGATCGCATTGATGCTTTCGAGATGTGGTGCTGGAGGAAGATGCTGGGCATCCCCTGGACAACACATCGCACCACTCTTAACACCACGGTACACGACGCTCTCCACTCGGCAGCAGCTAGGAATAGATGGCGGGAAGTGGTCCGCAATAGACTGTTTCCACGAGGTGGTCACGACCCTCAGCATTGAGGAAACCGACAAGAGAAGAAGAAAACTTCAGAAATACTCACATCCACTACAGCTTCCACGCTAGCTCCTGGCAACGGTAAAATATTTCTTGCAATAGCAGTCTCCACTGTAAGCCGACTGGTGCCTCTAATGTAATGGAATTGATAACTCCAATTCAATGAAAGTCCGATGATCACTTCCAATTGAATGGAGGACCACCTCCAACGGCTCCAACTCACTGGAAGACCACTTCCAATCCAATGGAAGACCACTCCCAATCCAATGGAAGACCACCTCCAATCGAATGGAAGACCACCTGCAATCGAATGGAAGACCACTTCCAATTTAATGGAAGACCACTTCCAATTTAATGGAAGACCACTTCCAATTTCATGGATGTTTGTCGAATCAAATAAAATCAAATCATATTTTATTTGCTATACATAGGTTTACAATAGTTGGTTATAGACAAATATAATAGTACGCTATGTTTTGTCATTTAGACTCAAAAATATTAGGCAGATATCAATTTAATTAAACAAGAAAATATTCAATATAACATGTATATTTAAAAACATTTTAAGATAATAAGAATCACCAATTCCAATTTTAATGGTCGAGTGGAATTCGCAATTCTCGATACTTATCATAGACACCTCGATTCCTTCATATAGGGACTGTATTGACACTCGTAGCGACGCCACAATTCCATCGATACCTTCACTAAACAGATCAGCCTCTACCCACGGCCTCGCTCACCCATCGCTTACGAAGGTAGCCCATGGGCCACTGTGCTGCACAAGCCACTACTACACTACTGCAATACCTTATCAAAATGCCTCTTTTTACGAAAGAATATCAAGTGTTCCAGACTAGGTTACATAAAACAACAATATGCAGATCTCAATTTGAACAGGTTTGACAAATCAAATCACACAATTGTCTGTATATCTAGGTTCAAATCTACTTATCGATATTAATGTTTGATTCACACCGTTATTAATCTCAATCTGAGGATTTATCAACATTCTATTAAAATTAATTCTGGCAAACCAGATCTTGAGTGATCATTCTAAACACTTTCCATATTCGTATTGTAGCGACCAACTACCTAACACGACAACATTGACAAGCGCCATATACCCAATGACGACGAAACTACTAAAGCACTACTCCACCTATCAACGCGGGAAATATTCAAAAACGATCCTGAACCGCGATAGAACTTTCGCGCGCTACGACGCATATATATATATATATATATATATATATATATATATATATACAACTTCCAAAGTATGTCCGTCGACCTGCAGGCCACCGAGCACGACCACCCAGCTTGGTTAGAGGCTCCTCCCTCTAGTTGGAGGAACACTACACCTTTATCCTCCACAGTATCTATTACGTCATTTTACAACCCCATTATAAGGATGTGTCGACTATATAATGACTCACTACCTAAACACAGATCCAAATTGGATATATTCAACAATAAATTAACTTTTAAGCACGATATGTTCAACATATTATTATGTCATGAGTAATGACTACTAACACTTGTAGTTACATAAACGTAACGTATGTTACACAACAACCTAGAGCAGTTTATAATTCTATTGCTTACATATGTTTGCCACAAATGTACTAGATTCTGTCATGTGTGACTAAATAAATAAATAAAATCCTTCGATATTCACCACGAGTTAGTCAAATTAAAACTAGTAACAACCCACAAAAATTCGAAACGCCATTCGTATACGTAACCAACTCTAACACTAGAAAGACTTTATAAGTTAAAGTGAAGTAAATAATAATGTTCTGTAAGGCTGCTATTTTAATGCAGTTTTCATGTACTTTCCTTACTCTAAGATAATGACATTAAATTAGCAGTACACCGATTCTGAGTCAATTCAAAATACATGATCTCATTTTGTTCAAAATACAGTTTCAATGTCATAAAAAAATACGAGATCGTCCCTCTGGTTACACGTCTAAAAGGCAAGGTCACACACACCCATTTAAGAAATAAAAGGTCATCGTAGCTATTTAGTACAAGCTTACACTCTATGAACACAGTACGTACGATTCGATTAGTCAACAACTTTAGCGCCGCTGCCCTGCGAAGGACAGTCTAGACCGGGTCTATTGTTCCATGTTTAGCAGAAAACCAACACCAGCTGAGTGTTGGTTCCAAACCAACATCACAACTATACCAGAAGAACGACCAGCACGTTTCACTCAAACGCGCTTGCTTTTATTGGAATAATGCAAGTCGGACAGTACGCTCAGTTTTGTTTATATTACATACTATGTCTATAAACGGCTGTACGCGAGACCAGAGGATATTTTTGTCCTCCTAGGTAGCCAAGCATATGTTCACAAGGTTCGTGATCGCAAGTCACCCTCACATGATTTACTAAACAAGAAATAATAACAATCGCTTTCCCTTCAACCCGAGTATCGAACCCAGAACCTCCGCTCGATATTTACGCTATAGCTAGATCACAGTTGTATTCAGACAACCATATGCTAACATAAAATGCAAAAGTCATAATTAAATAGTTCAGTCCTACCCGCAATTTTTTGTTTTATTTTCATTTATTTTGTTTTTAGCTATTGAAAAGAAGCTTATTCGCGATATCTTGACATGGAAGATACGACACTGGCACCGTAGGCGTCAAATGGTTCACAGTAAAGGCCTGTTCCACCCACAAGTACCTACACTTATATTTACATGCATTATTTCACTATATTAATTTTGTAAAAGTCAAATAAGGTATTTGAATATACAATGGCTTGGTTTATATTGTTCTTTGTCAATTCATACTACACTTGACGATTTGGCTGTACTGAATTGAATAACTCATAGGAATTATTTTGCGTTAACAACGCCCTTTATCGTAACACAGGTCAATATCACTATAAAGCTATTGTAAATTTAAAGTAACGTAACGTAATATGCTACACCGACATCTAAGCAGCGTATACCTTGTGCATAAAATTCAAAAATAGTCGCACTTTCCTTCCTTTTTTAAATATTATATTTGTTTCACTGACCTGTATTTATCCTCGTCGCCATTTGTAGTATTTGCTATCACAGTAAATATAACCACAACACGAATCGATGTAACACTGGCTCACCACTACACACAGTACCGGGGAAGCACGTCTAGCGCGCACCACGCCTATCAACAGACTGACTGTCCCTAGTGACAATGACAGCCACAGACTATACGGATATACTACTAGTGACAGTTGTCAAGTGACGCTACTTCTTCTACTGGTGTACATGAGACAGTGTAATGTATCTATTGCATAGATACAAACACTACAGGGTCAAAAGAGAACCTAACATAAGCTATTTAGTTACTTGAATTACGTACAGTCGCACCTAACAAACCAAAACCATGTTTGAAAATATCTCGACAAAGGCGTATCTATTTGAGTGAATATGAATCATACTGTACCAGGTTTTGTACGTGTATTTTCATTTAAAATATCAAGGCAAAAAGCTAATCCAATTGAGTAATTGTTTTTACTGAGGTAGATTAGGTATTGTCGAGTAATATGCATAAACAAAAGCTATTCTATTAGAGTCTGACTCGTGACTCAAATGGCTTTGTAAATACGCGACCGGGGAAGTGCTACCCTCTCACAGAAAATCGACGACGTAAAGTAACAGTACTTAAACTGTTGCGTTTCGTTCGGTTCTCCCTCATCCCACTCCTCATCCTATCCCTTTTCTCATCCCCAAGGGGCGGGCAACGCACTTGTGACTCCTCGCGGTAATTGCTTACCACCAGGCGATCCGTCTGCTCGTTTGCCGCCTACTACTATAAAAAAAGGGAACAGTTGAATACCTGTGATAAAAGGCAGCGATAGCCGAGTAGAGATAACAACAGACTACCATGCAGAGGGTATCGGGTATGAATCCACGGCGCGCACCAGTGACTTATCGATGTTATGTGCGTATTCAATTATTAATTATCGCTTGCCACGGGGCAAGCGAAAATGAAAGAGCTCGGAGAGCACGTTAAACTGTCGGTCCCGGCTGTCATGAAGATCTTTGACTTCGATATCATTATATTATTTAATATTTTTACTATATTTTGTAACGTTTCAGTACCCTCAAATATACTGATACTGGTAAAAACCATGGAATATCGCTGTCCCTTTGGGTTGCGGAGGTCAGACGGCAGTCGCTCTGTGGAAAAGCTGATATTCAGTGATATGGTTAGACTACATATAGGGTGCATAGGGTTCCCACCAAGAACTTAGGGTCCCAAGCCAACCTCACCTGCAAGTGGTGCACCTGCCGATTAACGGACGAAGCTCTGGCAAACAAAATGTCCCAATAAGCGGCAATAGGCTCGCCACCTATTACGTGGGATCAAAATACTGGCGAAAAGTGGGTGTTTAATATGCTTCTGCCTACCCCTTCGGGGAAACAGGCGTGAGTCTATGTATGTATATGTATGTGGTTAGACTAGTAAGCGGACCCCGGACTCCAAGGCGTGTAAGTCTTAGATGCAAACGGGATTACGCTAGGACGACGACGAGTTGAATAAACATCTGTTCCTATTTTCCTATCAACAATACAATAGTCATATTTTCATATTAAATAAAAAAAATAATAAAATAAAAATAAATTCTGACTACTTTAATAATGAGCAATAAATGTATATAACGCAAGAAGCGTTACATACTGACTGACCGATAACGCTCGGCCATAAGTACTGGGGGCAAAGAGCTGAAATTAAGCATGTATGTTTTTTGGAGAACGTAGGGGTTCACTCAAAAGGGATTTTCTAAAGTTCCTACGTGATCGGGCAGATACGGTTAAATTTCAATAAAATTTGCGGGCGTAGCTTTGGGCATCCTCTAGTTATAATGTATAGTTAATTTTAACTTTCTAAAAATAGACGGCGTATTTTCTCTCTAAACCTGTACATTAAAGAGACTGAAATGTATCACACCCACACTTTTCTTCCTGTGCTCCCATTACCGCGTAACGAACCCTAATGCAAGACTTCACGTTATTTCTGTATCTCTGTAAAATAACTGAATAACATTATCAACCGAGCTGACGCGAACGTCTGCAGTCTGCACTTATATATGATTAGTCACCACCCCTTATGGCGATGAATTTAAATATTAAGCTTATGATGTTACTGATATAGCTTTTATGACCACAGATAGCTTTTCGTCGGTGTTTTTAGCCTCGTCAGATTTGATTTATCCATTCCTGTTACATCATCAAACATTGTAATGAAACTTACTTGGCTGAGTCACAGCTGAGTTCCCTTAAATGTCCTGGAAAAGGATGTGAAGTCTGTCAACCAGAACTTGGTCAGCATGGCGGACTATGGCCTTGCTCTACTCATAGTGAGAAAACCCGTGTCCAGCAGTGATTTTTCCTACAGGGTTGGTCATGATGTTTCTTTAGGATTGGAATAATGTTATTTGTACTCTAAGTTTGTCAAAATTTAAAGTATTTGTGATGCTTTCAAATGTGACGGGTGATTCTGGACTGAAACTGGATCAAGACAAGTGACAACCAGCAAGGTATTGGAGTAGCAAACGGATGTTTATGTTTTTCATATAAATGTACTCACCGCAAGATCGTGCGCCTGCATTCCCACTTACGGACATTCATCGCCATGCATTCGCACGATCGCATTTTTATAAATAGCCGTAATCACCTATGCATAAAGAAGCGTCGTAATATTTTATTAGCTATTACCTTCCTCGATACGCACGGGTGCTAAACTTTTGCATTCACTGGTTTTCAGATCTTTTCAGAATTTTTAACCCTTGATATTAGCGTTCTAACCAACTCTTCAACTTCATACTACGCGAATTGATATCCGATGACTGAGCAATCTCTACCATTGCATAATCAAAGCATATACCATCCGCAAATGATAGGAAACTGGTAGTATGTTGGTTTCTGAACTAACAAGTAGAAGCCAGTATGAGTGAAGCAACTGTAAGACAAACGGAACTCGAGTAATTAGGTGCGATCTGGCATGACTTTGCGCGATGCACGCTCTGTTATATACTTAGACGTGGAAATTGGATCCCCGTTTTATAATAGTGAAGAATTGCAACGAGGTATTATCTTACGAATAGTGTGGAATATTTCAAAAAACGTTTTCTTTTTCGTTGAAAGAGAGGTTCTATTTCAACGTAAATGTTCACCAACTAGCCCGTTCTTTGTCTTCGAATGCTGTATTCATTATTTTGTTTTCCAAAATAGCTTTATTCCTTTATTCTTATCTATTATCATCATCATCCTCTTAGCGTTATCCCAGTTTCAATCTGGGGTCCGCTTACTAGTCTAACCGGATTTGGCTGAATATTAGCTTTTCCACGGAGCGACTGCCTGTCTGACCTCCACAACCCGAAGGGATAGCGATATTCCATGGTTTGGACTAGTGTCAGTTTACTTTAGAAGGTACTGACGCCCTATAACGATTGTCAAAGATCTTCATGACAACCGGGACCGACGGCTTAACGTGCTCTCCGAGGCACGGGACAAGCGATAATTAATAATTCAATACGCACATAACTCCGAAAAGTCATTGGTGCGCGCCGTGGATTCGAACCCGATACCCTCTGCATGGCAGTCTGTTGGTATCTCCACTAGGCTATCGCTGCCTCGTATTCTTATCTATTATATGCAACCTTTTTACTAACGAGTTTTATCTGTCAATTACTGACTGCCTCGTTGTTCTCGCGGCATAAACGTGCGCGTGGGATTGGGAGGTCTCGGGTTCGATTCCCGGGTCGGGCAACGTTTTATTGGGTTTTTCCGTTAGGAAATTCTCAGTAGCAGCACGGAGTCTGGTAATGTGCCCGGTATGGCAATAGGCTCGCCCCCTATTACGTGGGACCTAACAATTCATGGCGAAATGTGGGTGTAATATAACATCTCTGCCTACCCCTTCGGGGATACAGGCGTGAGTCTATAAAAAACAAAAAATATATTTATCTGTCAATTACTAACAAATCTAGGGAAATGCATAGAAATACCAATCGCTATAAAAATTGTTCCCAACAAAATCAATTACTTTTCTAGTAAAAGTTACGATTCAAGGTGATTTTGAGATACAATCAAAATAAAATGTGCCTGACTATCTATTAAAAAAAAGAAAGAAAGGTCCTCCGGAAGATCTTCGGCCCTGTGCAGAGAACTGACGGGAGCTGGCGGATTCGAAAAAATGACGAAATTGAGGAACTCGTAGCCATTCCTAACATAATTGGGGAAATAAAAGCCCACAGACTCCGATGGCTCGGTCACGTCGAGAGAATGGGAGAGGAACGTGGAGTTAAGAGAGCGTATGTGGGTCGACCGACAGGACGTCGTCCTGTCGGTCGCCCCAAATACCGATGGAAAGACGTTGTGGAGCAAGATCTTAAGGCACTTCAAGCTGGTGATTGGCGAGAAGTGGCCAAAGATCGGGTGAAGTGGCGTTCTCTCGTATTGGAGGCCAAGGCACACTTTGGGTCGATGAGCAATTGGAGTAGTAGTGACTATCTATTAAATACAACAGTTACAGAACAAGAAACCAGTAAATAAAAACTTGGTACGTGGTAGCGCCATCTACCTTCCTATCTATAACTAATCGCATCAACGTCAATCGTTCCATGCTGGTCTAGTGCGAGCGATACCATATTTCCGTCCCTGTTTCCCATTCCCTAAGGAGGGGCACGCCTTCCGCGGATTGGTCGCGGCGATCGTCGACGAGAGTCACAGTCCAGAACTTTCGAGAACATTCGATTCGCTAAATTCGCGTCCGCCATACCGTACCGCACCGCGCCGCTCCCGCTATAATTATTACCGCTTATAAAAAACCGCTCGCAAGTGAAAGTGATTTGTGTAGTGAAGTGAATCAAGTAGCTTCATCCCGAAACCACCAGGAGACTGCCCTTCTGAAACGAAGAAGATTGCCATATAAGGTAAGTGCCCTCCATCCTTGGACTATCCTATACCCACTCACAATCATCTCTCCCATTCCAATCCTACATCCTCTTCCTTTAGATACAGTCCATTTTTTCCAAATCGCCTAGAACCTACGGTTTCGGTGTATCGCCGAACCAGTACGTTTTATTGCAACCTTCCTCATCCATCCGCTGACTTGTATGAAAGTTTTTCTGAAGTTATAACGAATGTTGGCTTCTTTGTGATGTAGAGCCAGATGTGCTGTA